>OY986435.1:257798461-257870961 GCA_963920525.1 Dichetophora obliterata | reverse complement strand
TCTTAAGGTAAAAGCATTGTCATAATATTGCACAAAATTTACTCAACTATAAAATACGATTAAGAGTTCTCATGAAGCACAATAGAGAATAATTTTTAGGGTAATAACTGCAGACCATTACATTTTGTTACCTTCAGCAAAAATCCGATACTAATAAAATATTTCTACAAATTGAAGGGGTACATTTTAACGCACCACGTTGACAACAAATTCCACCATTGCCAATGTGGCAATGCTACACTCAGATAGCTATGAAGGGTAAGGGGAGTGTCATAGATTAAAATTGCAATTTAATTGCAGTCGGTTCACCAAAATGGCTAAAATAGGTGCGCTTATTACCTCACCTGTTTAATGTTGCATGTTAAAATACAACGTTACACAATGGATCGATTACAATTTTTGCTAGCCAAAATAATCTTTATGTCAGACTTTGACAATTTTCTCATAGTATTTAAAAAAAAAAAGTAATTGTAAAAAATTGGTAATTTTTCGTATTTAATAATTTGCAAAAAATTCGCAGTTTTTTACTAAATTCCGTTCCCATGCACCTTGTGTGTAGAGCAATTACGAGAATAAGCGAGAAAAACATTTCCTCTTTCAGAAGCGAAACATTTTCTTTGTATTCGTTGGTAAACCGGTTCACATGGTAACGTGTCTGACTGAATCAAACTAGCGAGGTCAGCATAGCCCATGTGAAATCGTTTTAAATTGTCTCAAATCTCCACGTGATGTTTCCGTGGCTCTAATCACGTAACTTTTAAAAAAACTATCGTTTGAACGACGACGTTTCATAAAATTAAAGGTTACGTGATGTTTAAGTATCGTTAAAACAATACCATCAAACGATTCTCGTCATACGTGATGAGAGACCTGGGCAACGTCAAAACTGGCAACCGTCAGTAATCTCAAAAAAAGGCTAATCTGAGCGGCGGAATTTCTATTCTTAAAACAAGTTGTGAGTATTTTTTAAGAACAACATTTAACTAACACGACTTATATATTTACCTTGAATTTGTGTTAAGTAGTTTCCATAAAATAAGATAAATTCACTCGATCAAATAAACTTTTGTAAAAAAAATTTTTACCAGTATTTTGGAAGAGCAACACAATGTACGTCTGAACGCTTCGCTATATCATGAAAAACTGTGCGGCAATGAAAGCAACACGTGAAGGTATGACACTTGGTTATATGTAAGCGTGCTGTCAAAATTTCACAGGTGAAAAGCTTCACCCCACCGCACCCATACATAAATTTTCTTTTAATAGGAGCCCAGTGGCGAACGGATGCATCTTCGAAGGCGTCTTTCAAGACAGCACTCAGTCTTCGATGACAGATCGCTCCAATCCTATAGCTGCGCTCGAAGACCATTTTGAACAAATTAGCCAAACGTCTTCGACGACGGATGGGATCCACGTACTGCACAATATACGTGTTCGCTTAAAACCAGTACACGTCTGCTTGTGTTTGCTCTACATTTGTGACTCATCGCGCTCTCCTTGCTTAATGCTTTCCACACTCCCACTCTTTTCACTCTCCCGCATTCCCTTCATGGATGGATCTGTCTTTGAAGCCAGATTTTCAGCTTTTTAAGTGTAAATATATTTAAAAAAATTTGATTTGACAAACATTTCATATGATTTATTTTTATCCTGAGTTTATGAACAGGTCAACAAAAAATTCGTATTGTTGTTCCGTAGTCTTCAACGACGGCTTCAAAGACATAGTCTTCAAAGTCTAAAGATTTGTTGTACAGGGTCCACCATCTAACATTTTTTTTTCTCAACTAGCGCTTATTTCGTGAATGGTAACACTTAGCTCATGTCTGACTTGACAGATAATTAGTTTTATCCTTCCGCTGAACGAATATGGTTGTGTATACGCTTGAACAACGCTGGGAAATATTGCGACATTACTTTGAAAATCATGGTAATGTTGCAGAATGTGTGCAAAAATTGCGTACGGAATTTGGAAGAAGAGAAGCACCGTGAAAGAAACTGGCATCCCCATCGATAAACCAAAGCGTGAAAAGCCAAAAGCAGTGCGTACACCCGAGAAGCGCCATCAACATCAATTCACCGTCGTTCTCAACAATTGAACATTTCGGAGACATCATTGAGACGAATTTTGCATAAAGACTTTGGTATGACGCCATACAAAGTCCAATTGGTTCAGGAGTTGAAGCCAACTGACCATCCAATGCGTTTTCGCTTCGCTAAGTGGGCCTGCGATGGACTTACAGAAAATGCCGATTTTGCCAAAAAAATCATCTTTTCAGATGAAGCTCATTTTGATCTTGGCGGGTATGTAAACAAGCATAATTGTCGCATTTGGGGCACAGAAAACCCGCACGCATACATTGAAAAGCCGCTGCACCCAAAACGAGTCACTGTTTGGTGCGGATTTTGGTCCAGAGGCATAATTGGGCCATTTTTCTATGAAAATGAGCAAGGAGTGGGCGTTACAGTCAATGGCGATCGTTATAGGGCCATGTTGAACGAATTTTCGTTCACAAAAATTAAAGAGGAGGATATTGGCAACATTTGGTTTCAGCAGGACGGCGCTACGTGCCACACAGCCGAAGCTACTACACTCGATGTTTTGCGCCCTGTTTTTGAAGATCTCATTATCAGCCGCAGAGCTGATGTCGTTTGACCACCTTGGAGCTGCGATTTGACACCGTTGGACTATTATTTGTGGGGTGCCCTCAAAGATAAGTGTTACGCCGACAAGCCAGAGACAACTGACGCTTTAAAGGACAATATTCGTGAAGCCATTGGTGAAGTACAGCTGCTCACATTCGATAATGTGCTTAAAAATTGGACCGAGGCTACTGCATGGCCAGCCGAGGCAGCCATTTCAATGAATTTATTTTCCATTATTAACCGGAAGTATTGTACTTTCAAATAAAAAAAGAAATTTGAGAAAATATCTAGTAGTTTTTTTTTATAGAATTTAAAAAAAAAGTTATTTGGCGGACCCTGTAGAAATGCTTTTATGTAACTAAATAGGAAATAAAAGTACGTAATGCTTATTTTTAAGTGGTCCGTAAAGTATGCAATCTAAATTGTAAGTCAGAAAGTGTCTGAATATGTTTCATTCGGAACTTGAGAGCAGATCCAAATCAATACATTTAAAATTTATTTGAAGCAATTCTGTCATCGAGCTTGCTAACTGCTTCTGATAATTAACTGCAGATCTTAATACAAGGATTGGTCCATGTAGGGTCATTGAAGAAGAGTTTACGATTAAAATACCAATACTAAAGAGCCACCTTAAAACAATAGATATGGCTTTCGAAACACACATAAACTGGACCTGAATAGATTTTTAACTATTTATTTATGAATGGGATTCGAAGAGTCGTTGCCGAATCTAACATTTTGCTTAAAATTATTTTTAACGATTTGTTGATTCAAGCGAAAGAAGCTTTTAATGTTATCTTTTGATGCCGAGGAGATTAATTGATTTGAGAGGAATATTTTTTTCGATGAAGACATCGAGAAATTTGCATCTCTGTTAGCAAGAAAAAATAAATTTTAAACCTAGATGGTACCTTAAAGTTGTTTTATGAAGAAATATGAGTAAATAGTTTTTATATATATTATCTCAGACACAGAATCTATGATTTTAAAGTCCGACCAAAGACTTTAATGTTGGTAAAACGAGCAGTCAGTAGCCCCTTGGCATGTGCCAGGGTGACTGATTGGGTTGGACCTTCGGGGAGATTCGTGGTGGATGTGTTTTATGCCAATATCGCGGGCAGAGCTATCATGATCGTTGTTGGTTTGCACTGCACTTGCTTTAGGGCCCAGACCAGAATATTTTTTTTCTAATTTATTTAAATATATTGGAGCCTCCTAAGCTTCAAAAAATTGTCGCTCTGAATTGGTTTAGAATATAAAATTCGCGAAAACTTAAAATATCAGTTCCATTTTATGGAAATCAAGTGGTTTTTTATTGTTAATGACATGAATCTATCTGTACAATGAGAGGACTCTGCCTTGGATTGTTCTTCTGTGTTCTTTATTTGTTAGTTAACTTAGATAATTTTCTGCCTTCTTTTCTTCCAACATCATAAATTACTTCATAATTTTTCTTTAATGCAGAGAAATTTAAAATGTTCCCTTTATTTTTGAGATTTCTTCTCATGAGTTGTATATTCTTAATTATTATTTTCTGCATTGCTCTCTCTCAATGGTGTAAACATTTTACTTTAATATAAACACAGAAAATACACTGAAGTATACATGAAGTTACTTATTTTACTCATTTATTGTTTTCTTTTTTATTTTTGACACTTTTTTTGAGTAAAAAAGACAACGTTGCAAATATATGAAACCGGCACCTAAAAAGTAGTCGGATAAAATCAAAAGCTAAGAGCGGTAGTAAATTTGATAATCACCTTACGTAAAGCGATAGTGATGATTTTGATTACCAACTATCAACCATCACCTTATTCGATTCCACACCTGTATATGTAACACCAGACAACAATTTTTTGCAATTGAAATTTAAACACACTTTTTGCATGGATTTTGACCTTCTAAACACGAAAATGAATTTTAAAAAATTTAGAATGGTGCCGTTTTTGAAATAAAAATCTTTGAAATTTTTTTTTTTAATTTCTGGAGGTGCACTTACTATTTTGGGTATATTTTGGGTCTCCCTTATCCGATCTTCATATATGATGACTCAAATCAAAGATAATAAAACTTTCTACAACTCATTTCTTGAAAGTTTTCAAATAAGTAATGTCGTGTCGATACTACCGATTTAAATAACTGGAAAAACGGACATTTTTCTGTAAAACTTGGGGTGAAATTTTTATTTATTGTCGTTGGAACAATAGAAAACGTAATGCAAACCAATATTTTGCATTTTTTGCAAATAGTTCACACTTTTCCAAAGAAAACAAGACCCCAGCCGTAAAAATCCATGGACAATTTAAAGAGTTATTAATTTTTTGGTGAAAGACTAAAAATTAGGTTTTTAACGATTTTAATTTTATTTGTGGTAGATTCGATTTCATGATGAAATATTTTTATATGTAGGTAATTAAATTATAATTATTTTTCTGCGCCAAGGCGCGCCGTCACTGTTTCAGTAGGTAGTGTGCTCCTTCTAAAACAGATTGTTTTTTTTGTTCATTTTACGGAAACTGAAAAAACTGATGGCTCCTCCTTTGTTTTTGGTAGACATCATTGTTGGTGTGCCGTATAAGTGACCAAACGTAGTCACCCATCATTGCGGTGTTATAGAAGCCGTGATAGCGTCGTTCCATTTCCTTTAATTGCTGGTGGAAACGCTCGCCATGTTCGTCGCTTACATCTCCTAAGTCCTCAGGGAAAAAATCCAAATGAGAGTCGAGAAAATGGATTTTCAATGACATGTGTATTCCTATCCAAAAATATAAAGCAAAAAGTTCAAAAATCGAACTCTAATACATATATAGTACCATATGTATAATAAATAAAACATACCCATAGCTTCGTAATTTTTGATTAGGTCCTCAACTATTTGCTTAAAATTAGAGCTTTTATGGTTCCCCAAAAAATTTTGTACAACAAGCTTGAATGAGTTCCAAGCTGCTGATTCGATGGGTGATAATAGTGTAGGAAATCTTTCGTCCTTTAACAGCTTCTTTATTTCGGGACCAGCAAAGACTCCCTCCTTGATCTTGGCAAACGATAGCTGTGGGAAAATCAAGCGTAAGTGCGCGAAAGCCTCTCCATCTTTGTTCAATTTTTTCGCAAAGTTTTTAATTAAACCCAATTTGATGTGCAGCGGAGGAAGAATAATATTTTCTTTCCTTACGAGCGCATTCCGTTGAATATTGTCTTCGCCAACTACTAAATTTGTTCGCGGCGTCCATTCTTTTTTAATATAGTGTAGCTTGTCAGCGCGACTATTCCAAAGACAAAGAAAACAACAAAATCGCGTATATCCTCCTTGCAGTCCGCTCAAAATAGCCACAACTTTGAGATCGGCGCAGATCTTCCACTCATACTTTTCATACTGAATGCATTTGAGTACCGCTTCAAGTGTTTCATAATTTTCCTTAGAGTTGATTGCATGAGCAACAGGAATAGACGGTTTTTCATTTCCGTTATGTAACAGAACGGCCTTTAAGCTTTCTTTGTTGCTGTCAATGAACAACCTCCACTCCTTTGGATCGTGGGTTTCATGAAGCTCTTCAAATAAGCCCAATATATCTGTACAAAAACATATTTTGTCTGTTTTCGTGTAGTATTTGGCAAACTTCTTGTGGCGATTTCTGTATATTGATGTTTTAACGCCTGCAGCTAAAAATCCTAGTTGTTTCATGCGGGACGCAAAAAGTTCTGCCTTTTCATTTGTCATACCAAAGTCACGCACCCAGTCATTTAATTCGGCCTGCGTCAATTCCTGTTGCTTTATACAAGGCTCAAACTCACTTCCACCAGAATCCAAAGAGTCATCCAACATTTCCACAATTTGAAGAGCGGAATTTGGATATGCTGGATAAGGCACATTATTCGAATGTGGCAATGGGAAAGTAACGGATGCCACATTGGGGTAAGTCCATTTCAAACTTTTTCCAATGCCACTTTTTTGCTAAGGCAGAAAAAACAATCAGTCGCATGGCACAACGGCTTCCTCCAAATCATCGGTTTGTCAAAATTCATATGCCGACTATGGTTAAAGTGCTTAACTGTATTTACTATGTTCGATGCGTAGGGATAGAAACAAACATTCTTACCTTATTCCAGCAGCCCAATTCATCAAATTTGAATAGCACAGGGCACATAGCATGTTAGGTGTCCATGACTCAGTGAGATTCGGTAGAGCACCGAAATAATCGAAATAGTGCTGTTGCAGTGTTTTCACAAATTTGCGGCCTTGATCTTTCTTCATATGATTCCCACAAACATTGCAGAAATCGTTTGGATTATTTGAGCACTCGAACACACGACTTCTCTTACTCATTCTCACAACTTTTGTGAAATTAATACTTGTTACCGGCTGTGGGTATGTTGTGGGTATGTTGTGGGTATGTGGGTATGTTTGTGGGTACTACTGGCTGAGGGTATGTTTCTTTAATTTTTAATTTATGACTATTTTAAAAAAATGCTTATCACTCGCTTGAAATACAGATCAACCGAATAAATATTGTTTACAGTTCTGACATTTACATATATACGCCCCCTTCGCCCACGAGTCCAATTTTTCAAATAAATATAGCCTATAGTATTCTATGTATGTATGTATATTTATCGGACCGAGAAATAGAATAGAGTAATATTAGGGTGACACGATATTTAGTGATTTTAAACAAAACATATTTATATATATAATATACAAATAAAATTAAAATCGTTAAAAACCTAATTTTTAGTCTTTCACCAAAAAATTAATAACTCTTTAAATTGTCCATGGATTTTTACGGCTGGGGTCTTGTTTTCTTTGGAAAAGGGTGAACTATTTGCAAAAAATGCAAAATATTGGTTTGCATTACGTTTTCTATTGTTCCAACGACAATAAATAAAATTTTCACCCCAAGTTTTACAGAAAAATGTCCGTTTTTCCAGTTATTTAAATCGGTAGTATCGACACGACATTACTTATTTGAAAACTTTCAAGAAATGAGTTGTAGAAAGTTTTATTATCTTTGATTTGAGTCATCATATATGAAGATCGGATAAGGGAGACCCAAAATATACCCAAAATAGTAAGTGCACCTCCAGAAATTAAAAAAAAAAATTTCAAAGATTTTTATTTCAAAAACGGCACCATTCTAAATTTTTTAAAATTTATTTTCGTGTTTAGGAGGTCAAAATCTATGGAAAAAGTGTTCTTAAATTTAATTTGCAGAGAAAAAAGTAATTTTTGTTGGCTGGTGTAATTAAAAACTTTTATTTTTTGTAAAGATTTTTTAGATATGAATAAGGATAGCCCCACTTTGGGTGTGAAAAATCTTTTTTCGCTTCGGATGCCAGCAGCTCTTGCCATGCCACTTAGTTCACCTCGTTCAGAGTATCGCTATAACTCAAAATATGCCAATTGTTTGGAAAAAGTTAAATCCTTTGAAAATGATATCACGAAAAGAATCTGTGATACAACATATTTTTTTTGGATTTATAAAGCATTATATTTTTGAGGTCTTGGCAAAATTTGCAAGAATTATAACTTACATCTGCTACAAAAGAACGAAAATAGACCTAGCATTTTAAGATTATGTAATCAAATTTTGTTTCTGATCGAAAAATTCTTCAGAATAACCAATATATTTATACTGAAGTTACTTTAGCGTTTTCTACCTAATAAATAAAGTTTATTCGTAATTTTTATACATTAATTTAAAAAAACCCTTACATCCAGGGAACCGAAAATAATTGTTATTTTACAATTTTCAGATGAAAGGCATAACGAAAAAGTTGACGGTGGCCTTTTTTAAATATTCCCTATTTTGACATTCAATTTTAAATCTGCAATGCTTAGAACTCCCTTTCCGAAGGTCTTACAATTTTGGCCATGAAAAGTAGTCATTGAAACTATAGTGCGTTGAAGCAAGCAAGCTATGAGCACATCTTTGGTGTGTGCACTACAATCACACTGTTTAGTTTAAAATTTTATTTGGTTATGTGACAAACAGTATAAAAAAGCGTCTTAATGGGAGTTTCATATGAACGATAAATATGATGGTCCTATTAGTTCTGTATTTCACAGTACCGAATGGAAAACGAGTTAATATCAAAACATGGAATAATTTGCTGCTCGACAGAGGAAGAGTATAGCTTTTACAGAACTAGAGTCTACCCATTTTTTTTCTATTAATTTTCAAAGTAGCAGATTTGTTTATATATGATTTTTTACTATTTTTGCAGTCAAATATGAGAGCTTATTAATAATGCACTCACACGAGTAAACACTCCCAGCATTGTTCAATAAAATTATTAAATGGAAGAAAGGGGTATAAGCACGTGCTATAACGGTGTGTATGTGTCTACTTAGCATATTTAGGATGTTCCAAGCTACTGCTGATTATTCGCAGTGGCTGCTGGTGTAAGCTGCAGCACCGGTGATTGTTGGTGGTTGGGTTAATTGTTTGATCAAGCGGATACATTTTATCATGCAATTCATTGAACTCTATGGATAATTTGAAAACACATCCAATCCCACCCACAATTTAAATGTTTTTACATTTTGTACGAGTCAATATTTTTCACAATACACCAGCATAAAATTAAAACATACATACATATGTTAAACATTGACTGATGATTTTTTTAAACAGTCAAAATGGCAGCCCTTTTGTAGCTGTTTGTGTTCGATAAATAATGATTGATGGCTGGGGTAAAAACTTGAAAAAAATATTATTAATCATATAGGACCTATATTATAGGTATATAAATATGTTTGCAAATCCATGTAATTTTTAATTCATCCATATTTTTTAAACTATGTTTTCAGTAATTGCTGATTGGATTTGAAAAATAATTGCTGATTTCATTTTTTATTCAGGGTAAATAAATGTATTCTTATTAAATAAAAATACCCCAGTATTTAAAAAACTTGTGACAAAGTTGAAGAAGCTTTAGAAATGGTTAAAAGAAGGCTGTGACAAGCTTTGCTATTACGATCTTGTCAATGACTAAAAAATAAAATTTTCCTGTTTTATCGAAGCAATTAAGACTTAAGATAATTTAGTTTGTAGAAAAGTTAAGTTGGGCTAGCAACTAGCACATAAGTTTTTATTCGGTTTCAGGCAAGGTTAGGTTAGGTTGAGACGGCAGCCGCTGCACGTGCTTATACCGTTTCATCCTCCTCCTCGCCCCTGCAACTTCTACAAAAGTTATTTGCGATGGCTCTCAATGGCCTTGTTGTTCTGTAGTGGTGTGGTGTTTTTTTTAGCAGCAGTTTGACAATTGCCATCGGGATGCTCGGTGAGTTCCGAACCATTGAAGTCTCCGATGTACCGTTTCTGCCAAGCTCGTGTAGCATGTCGTCTCCTTGGGTTGCATCTAAAGAACTCGGATGTGGTGCACATCTAGCTCTGCTCTTGCTAGCTCGTCGGGATCTTACCGATCCTTTAATGCCTAGACACAACAACATTAAATTTATGTGCACTTTGATAGATTTCTCAATCAACTCTCGTTGTAAACAGATTGTTTGATAACTTAGCTGCGAAAATTTTTAAGTTAGTCCAGTGTTTTTGAATATTTAAGTCTAATTTCTGTGTAAACTTGTACTTTTTGGGACATTTGAGGACGTTTTCCAGTCAGGTTTTTATAATTTTTGTTTATTTTTTCACTTAATTCTATTAAAGAAGAGAAATAAAATTTTTTCTGACAATTTTTTTTTTTCATAAGCTGTGGAAGCTAAGTTTTTGAGTTTTGTGTTTACATTCATATTCGCTTGTTTCTGTTGTTTGATATTTGTCTCATTTTTACATTAGCAGTTGTGCATCAATTGTATTTTAAATTTTTGCTACATACTTTTGTTAATCGCTGTATACTTTTAGGAACTTCTAGTACAGGGTGGTTACAAAGCTAATTTTTCTTTTTTTATTCTTTTTGTTCTTATTGATAAAATTTGTTAAAATTATTGCTTGTCATTTAAGTGCAGTGTTTTTTTTGCCCTATTTTCGTCATTTCATCTACATTATTTTAATATGATTTGTGCTAAGCCTGGCTGCTCTGTAAGGGTAAAACTGAGCGGTTTTTATCATGCTGGTTATGTGATAATGCTGTTCATACCAAATGTGCAGGCGTGACAGGCCGAGTTGCGGATTGTATTGAGGAAGGTAAAGGGTTGCGTTGGTCTTGTGATAAATGTAGATTGGCTGACATCAATTTCTACAAGCTTTTCAAGCAGACAAAGCAAGGCTTCTCTAAAATAAGTAAGGAACTTTCTTCGCTTTCTGCAAAATTTTATAAATACCAGTCTCTTTTCGACGATTTTAAATATATTGAATAGTCAATTCCTTCACCCAAAAGGAAAAAAAAACACATGTCTTTGCGTAGTAAGCAAAAAACGGATTCAACTCCAACTCTACATTCTTCTGTACATGACATCGCTGATGACATGGACATTGGTGGTATAACAGCCCCTCCACCTATTTTAACTTCTACTTCTAATACTGCAAACATATCGATTTCTGCTCCTTTGCCAGTGCTGGCACCTCCACTTTCATTGCCAGTCATGTCTTATGCCTGCTTCTCTTTCTCTTGTGATAATGTGATTTCTAACATGTTTGCAAACTTCTTTAAATCAACTTACTCCAATATACCATTTAATACTAGCACGGTGTATCCTTTTCTCCCGCCAGTTAACTTTTTTGAAACTCCTGTAATAGACCCAAATATTGTCATGTGTTATCTTCGACAAGTAAAATCTTCTTTTACGACCGGCCCTGATAAAATTCCAAGCTGTATTTTAAAGCAATTTGCTACAAACCTGTGTACTCCTCTAGCCAACATTTTTAATATTTCCTTGCATAGTGGTTGTTTTCCTATTATATGGAAGGATTCTTATATTATACCCCTTCATAAATCTGGCTCCAAGATAGATGTTTCTTACTATCGAGGAATTGCAAAATTAAGTGCAATCCCTAAGTTATTTCAGGAAGTGTAGGTAAACTACAACAAACCTCTTAGAGTTTAATACAAGTTTTATAAATGGTTTTACTTTGGGACTGCAGACTGATGTTATTTAAACGGATTTTAGCAAGGCTTTCGAAAGTGTTTATCATAGTCTTCTTTTGAAAAAATTCCACCTTATTGGGTTTCCTGTCACATTATTAAATTGGATAAATTCGTATTTATCTAGACATACTCAAAAGGTTTTATGTAAGAATTCTTTTTCAAAAAGTATTTCGGTCACTTCTGGCGTTCCTCAGGGCAGTCATCTTGGACAGGTTTTGTTTTTACTATTCATTAATGATCTTCCTTCGGTAATAAAACACTGTAACGTTTAATGTACGCTGACGACGTGAAACTTTTTCTTTGTTGCAAATCACCCGAAGGACGACATCTTTTACAATCTGATCTAAATAGACTTGTGGACTGGTGTAGCTCAAATATATTAAATCTCAACTTAAAAAATGTAAGCAAATGACATTCTCGCGAAGATCTGCTAATAACATAAATTACACTATAAATAACACTAACTTAGAAATAGTTTCCAGTTTTCTCGATCTTGGTGTTATTATGGATTCAAAACTTCGCTTCAAACTCCACGTTAATATGGTGATAAAAAAGGCAAGAGGAGTCCTTGGTTTCATTAAAAGATGGGCTAAAGAATTCAGTGATCCCTTTACTACTAAATTATTATATACCTCTCTCGTAAGGCCAATTCTTGAATATGCATCAGTTATATGGAACCCACAATATAATGTCTACATCGACTCCATAGAATCCGTTCAAAAACAGTTTTTACTTTTTGCTTTACGTCATAGTCGTTGGAACCCCAATATTATGCTTCCATCGTATGAAATACGCCTTAAAATTATTTTACTACCTTCCTTAAGATGCAGAAGAATGATGCTTAATATCATGTTTCTATATAAATTACTTCGTGGCGAGAGGAACTAGACAGTTCTAATTACGCTCTTCATGAACCTTTACGATGTATGTGCAGTGATTCCAATGATAACATCAACATGATTAATTTTTCTGATTCGGTAGACGTCTTAAAACGGAAAATTATATTACATTTAAATAATTAAATCAATTCAACTTCATCCTATTATACCTAACGCAGTTTATAACAATGTAATATTGGCAATTGAGATTGTTCCGTTTCTCTTTTTTGTCTCGATATTATGTTTTATAAAGTAAGCACCATCAAATATGAATCGTTTTTAAAACTTACTTTTTAATTATTCAATAATTTAATTTTTAATCGAATTGGGATTTACGTGCTCACGTGGTTTCCTGATTTGAAATTAGACTGAACTCACACTATCACCTGGATTGGTGTGCCAGAGTATATCTCTTTTCAGCACAAGTTTATGCCTGCTTTGCCCTAAATGCATATCCAACTAATTGGGATTTTGATTTGGCGGATATGAGATTTATCTCATTTCCACGTATGTCCTTGGGTTGGACAATGGCCGCAAACCAGTTAAAATGAGTTTAATGTTTTGGATTGTTTTTGAAATCAGGATTGTTTTTCGGGTACCTTAAATTGATAATTACTATTATTTAATTCGATGTTGCTTATTTATATAGAATCAAGTATACTTAAATACGCGTTTTTATATATTCAATTTTTAAATTCCGCTGAAAAGCCAATTAATGTGCTTAGTGGAAAATCCTAATTGCCAATAGGGGGTATGTTTTAGTACGTATGTAGGTACATTCTGTCTGTCCCGGCTGATTCGGGCAGGATCTAGAATGTAAATCGTGCATGCGTATAGGACGGGTATACGTATCTTTGGAAGATTTCATACCTCCGGGCGAATCCAAAAAAAAAAAAAAAGCCAGAAACTAACCTAGGTGTTGAAATGACCTTTAGCTTACTTACTAACCAATTAAGGTACCCTTGATGTTATTGGGATCTCTCTTCTGTGCCCACCCTACCATGCAATTAAAAGACGATTGTTAATTGCCCTACAGAATTACTAGATTGTATCTACACCGTGTTTAAATTTACCTTACCACATTGCTGATGAACCATAGACAAAAGATATAACTCACACCATTATAATATTGTTCATTTTAATTTATAATATATTTTGGTGTTTATAAGGTAGTAAAGTAGTTTTCAAAACTCCGTATAAATTCATAACTTTAAGTCATTGTTTAAGATTATCTAAATTTAAAGAAACAATAAGTAAATTTATAGAAAAGAATGCTTCGAATTCCACTTAGTCAATCATACAAACTTCATAACTTAAATTATTACTAAAATCGAGCTTATTGCTTCTTGCAAAATAACTTAAGCTTTACGATATGCATGCTTAAAAAAAAATAGAAAAGAAAACAAAATCGGTTTTGGTACAAATCGAAATTGCAACTTCTGCTGAGTTAGAAATTAGTATTAACGCGAGAGCGGAATGTTGTAAAAAAGGAACATAATTGGAGTTTAAATTAACTGAATTATCTTTAAAAAAAATACTGCTGTGTGTAGGAATGAAATGAACTTACTTGATAATCTGCATCGATGAAGCTCATCGACGAGGATTTTCCCATGTTGTTGTTTTTGCGTATCCATTCTTTGCGCATTATTTATAGTAAAAATTGGTCGGGTTACGTTATAGATAAATTCAGTTAATCCTAGCTATCTAAATGATCGTTAGTGCGTAAGAAAATTTTTAAATTAAGGATAAATTATAATTTTTAAATTATTTTATCTTATTTTGGATAATTCTAGATTTTCTCATAATATTAGATTATTTGTATGTTATTCTTAAGTGAAAAATAAGTAGGTATATATGTTTATTAGTTAATTGCAGAATAATTAGGTATGCATGAACATAACTTAATTGCAGACTAATTATGTTCATATATACACTAATTATCTGCCGATTTACTAATTCTATGGTTTCCTATATTTTACCTATAATAATTACCTATATTATTTCGTTATTTTTCTTTCCTTAACTTTACTTTTTGTTACTATTCTTACGTATTATCTGATAATTAAATCTGAGAAATTAATTAAAAATTCTTAAGTTAGCGAAATGAAGTTAAGCAGTTAAATATCATTTAGTTATGTTCTGGTGCAACTGTCGTATGAAACTTGCGACTTAAAAAAATTAAAGTCCTTCATAAAGTGACCTTCATATTGTAAGAAGGTCACTTGGACCGCTATCAGTGATGATTCACGCTGGTCGAATTTTCTCTACGAGACCGTTTCTTTTTGGTTGAAGCTTACTGGAATGCTCGTTACAGAGCCTAAAAGCCTCCGAGAATAATTTTTACAACTTCCTCCAGATGAGTATTTAAGTGTTTACTAGTTGTTTAAACGCAATTTTTTTTTGCACGACTTCCCGTAACTAGCAGACTATGCGCGTCATACAGCGCCACTAGGATTTAAGAACTTTCAGTTAGGAATTTATTTTAAAATATCTAAATTTAAGCTTTGTGCTTACCACGTTGATTTAAGAATCATCACACAATCGCAAAGTAATTAACTTTAATTTGATAACTTTCGTAAAACTTAGATTTAATTAAAATTAAACTTTGGGTAATTTTGTTTAGTTCTTGGATTTAACTTAAACAGTTAGAACAAAGCTATTTTATTCTTTAGCACTTTTAACAAGCTGCTTGCTTAACCCGAATCATCCTGAGTAATTTTTTTTTAAATTTTCATAATGACCTGTTAACGCAAATATAAAATGGTTTAAACTAAAATAAGCACATTTTAAGTGTTTGTGTTTGCGTTGCCATATGGCAACGTTGATTTTTAAATGACCGCTGCATCAAAGCTAGTCTAATTAGTCTGAGCTTAAGACCTTACTTGTGCGTATTTAAAACTAGTTTTGCGAGTGCAGCGGAACTTTTATTACCCTAAGCTGTGTATGCACTAATCTTAGCTTCATAAGTAGTTGGCCTACTGACTTAAGTATGCACTATTATGTATTTACATATAACTACATATACAATAACTTCTACATTGTATATGACTACCTTATTCATTATTATCAATTATTATTGCAATATATCTCGTACAATATTTTGTGTAAGTATACATTTACATTACAATTTTCACTGTTTATATCTTTTAAATACAGGGTCCGCCAAATAACTTTTTTTTTTTGAAAATTCTATAAAAAAAAACTACTAGATATATTCCTAAATTTCTTTTTTTATTTGAAAGTACATTTCTTCCGGTTAATAATGCAAAATAATTTTATTCAAATGGCTGCCTCGGCTGGGCATGCAGTAGCCTACACGATCGGTCCAATTTTTAAGCACATTATCGATTGTGTGCAGCTGTATTTCACCAATGGCTTCACGAATATTGTTCTTTAAAGCGTCATTTGTCTCTGGCTTGTCGGCGTAACACTTATCTTTGAGGGCACCCCACAAATAATAGTCCAACGGTGTCAAATCGCTGCTCCGAGGTGGCCAAACGACATCAACTCTGCGGCTGATAATGCGATCTTCAAAAACAGGGCGCAAAACATCGAGTGTAGCTTCGGCTGTGTGGCACTTAGCGCCGTCCTGTTAAAACCAAATTTTGCCAATATCCTCCTCTTCAATTTTTGTGAACAACAATTCGTTCAACATGACCCGATAACGATCGCCATTGACTGTAACGGCCACTCCTTGCTCATTATCGAAGAAAAATGACCCAATTATGCCTCTGTACCAAAATCCGCACCAAACAGTGACTCGTTTTGGGTGCAGCGGCTTTTCAATATATGCGTGCGGGTTTTCTGTGCCCCAAATGCGACAATTTTGCTTGTTTACATACCCGCCAAGATCAAAATGAGCTTCATCTGAAAAGATAATTTTTTTGGCAAAATCGGCATCTTCTGTAAGTCGATCGCAGGCCCACTTCTCAGCGTTGTTCAAGCGTATACACAACATATTCGTTCAGCGGAAGGATAAAACTAATTATCTGTGAAATCAGACATGAGCTAAGTGTTACCATTCACGAAATAAGCACTAGTTGAAAAAAAAAACGTTATATGGCGGACCCTGTATAAATAATATTAATTTTAAATATAAGCTATATTTTGTATCTTTTAATATAAGCTTTGCTTTATATCTTTTAATATAAGTTATATTTTATCTCCTTTAATATAAGTATATCTTATATCTTTTATATGTAAGTTTTATTTTATCTATTTGTAATGATTATAGTTATAAGCTTTACTACAAGCTATTTAATATCCCCATAAATTTCAATACTGCTTCTTTAACCTGTGTAGCTAACTTTTAACTGTATGCGAACCCAAAAAATCGTCTGGTCACTATATGACAAAAAAAAATCATATATGAGTTGTTTTTGTGCAAATTTTGCGCAATAGAGCCATCTAGTTGATGGTCAGAGGTGCCCAACTGCTTCAGCCGTGCGTGCCTCAACGATATAATCTTAAATTTTTAAGCAGCTTCGGAGGTGGCCATTACACTCGTCTGCTTTTTCTTTTCCACGTATGGCCTTATGGGGTCGTCCATAAACAACGTTACTGATTTTCCGGTTTTTTTACCCCCCCTCCCCCTGCGTTACTTTTCGTAGTGCTTTTCAAAAACCCTCCCCCCCCCATAAAGTAACGTGACATATGAAATTAATTCATTCGAATGATTATATATTTTGACTAGCTCTGACAATTTTCACTAGTATTAGTGACTAGTATGACTTGATACATCAAAGGAACAAAAAGAACAACAATATCTGTAAAAGCTATTCCATCTGCGATCCAAGATTCAATGCTCTCAATCACTGGGATAGAAGAAGCTGGTAGCTTTGTTGAGGATTCTTCAAAATAGAATTTTTCATCGGATTCCATGTCAACCCATTCAGGTGAATCCTCATTTCTAACACAAAGAAATTCACCTGGTCTTTGACAGAGTACCCTTAAAGGCTGCACCCGAGCTGCACCAAGTTCAGTGTTTTTGTGTAATGATTTCTGAAAATTGATTTATTTAAATAGTATTTTTTATTCCGATTTATTGCAAATGATATAATGCAAACTTATGGCAATTCATAGAAGTTTTAAAAACGAAATACAAGCCGCAGGTAGGACACGACCTTGAACCGATTTCGTCTTTCTGAGAAGGACAGTACATGTCATACGGTATCTCCTTTGATCAAGAACATTCAGGTCTTAACGTCAAAGCCTGTCGCAAAAGCAAAGACCCAAATTTTTCAGACGTGTGCTGAGATGGTGAAGGAATACCAAAAGGTTCCTGTGTCGAGAGAAAATGTGGTGGAAGAAATCGTTGAAACAAAAGTAAACCATCCATTTAGATGATCAAACATAAACATGTAAGGTTAAAAATTTTTGAAATGATTGTGTTATTAATTAGAGGTTTTTCGTCGATTTTTTTAATTTTTGGTAACGTTACAATATCTAAACACCGCCCCCCCCCATACCGTTGCTTATCGTAGTGCATTTCAAAACCCCTCCCCCCTAAATTGGTAACGTAGTTTATGGACGACCCCTTATGACCAGGTACCTATATTAAGCTAATGCTAAAATCGTTTGGCATTTGGCCAAATGCAGCACGGCATTCTTTGGCTACCTTAGAGTTGATGGATACTTGTTTCAACAAATTGATAACAGCTTGGCTGTCCGAGAAAATATATATTTCTCGTTTTGAGATGACATTCTCTGAGAGCTATGTTGCAGCTTCCTTAATTGCCATAATTTCGGCTTAGAATACACTAACGGCCGATTTTTTCACCGAGTATCAAATCGATCTAGTCCGAGTTGTGCTTAGAACTCAGTTTCAAACTAATTCTCGGCTTAAAAAAGTTAGTACTCAGTCATTTCGTCACTTATTCGGTACTAGGCTCATTTTCAAAAGAAAGTGTTGGGCACTAATACTCGGATCAAGTTTATACCAATTTTATGCCACTTTATATGACAGCTGATTGTCAATCAGCTGATCTTCAAGGTCAACTGAATAAATAAAAATTCAGAATTAGGGGTTTTCACTTGAATGACTTTACGCTTTCTGTAGTTTTATTGAATGTATGATAAAATCCCACATAAGAAAAAAAAAATTTTTAAACAAAACTATAAACTCTATTCAGCAAAATGATAGTCATTTAAAATACCAATCCTATGATATATTTGCAACTCGAAAATATTCTCATTGTGAAAAATTATGATGAAAAAACAAAACTGGAGTAAGTACGAATTGAGCTAGAAATGAACTTGTTGGTTTTTTCAATTGACTATAAAATAACTGATTAGAAATTTTTCAATTTTCATTTTATGATCAAAAATACGAATTATTTGGTAAGTTTTATTTTTTTCACTCAAAAATTAAAATCATTTGTCGAGTCTTATTTTTTTCCTCAAACACAAAACTCAAAACATAACACTAGGTAAAAATGGGTCGCTCATGGTAGAATAACCAGGTAGATGCACTAGAAATACGCTATCTCTGAAAATAAAACAATAACAAATTCGTAATTATAACGTCAAAATGAGCTGCTTTGAAAATGTTATCAATTTTTACTTACTTATTTATTCAGTTTTGACAATGGATTTTCTGGACCGCCTATAACTTCCTTCCGTCGCGATAATTCCAAAAAAAATCATTGTTAGCTTCCATTCCAGCACGATAAAATTAGCAAACAATCGTCGAATTCATTAAATAAATTTTATGTTTTCCAACAGCTATTTCACTTTTCAAAATATATTTTGACAGCTTAAAGCAGCCGTACATAGCTACACAAATAAATTGGTTACTGAGCAATCGAAATAAGTAGTGATATGAGAAGTATATTGAAAGTAAACTTTCATTTGCTTCATTTAAGGCCAAACTACAATTAATTATATATTATATCTTACAACACGGCTGATTTTATGAAATTTTTAAGATTTTTGTTTAGTTTTTTTTACATGTTTATACACTCAAGGAAATTTTGAATTTTGTACACGGCTGCCATGAAAAAGATGAGGCTGTAGTAGCCATACTAGAGTTATAATATATGAAATGAAGTCACCTTAGCTGAAAGTTTATTGCAAGCACTTTATGTAAGCTCTCATAGCCCTAATTGAATCTGCAATAATCATAAAAAAATACAAAAATTATGTTGAGCGTCTTTTGAAAAGAAGAGCTGTGGTTACAGTTGTGATACATTCAGTATTGTGGCTACTGCAACCAACTTTTAAATATTGCGTGTAGAGAAACTATTATACGGCTATTGTAGCCTCAATACGGTTTTCACGCTTTTACTGAAGATACTAAAACCACAAAAGAAAAATTTCTCCATTTTAGTTTTGGCTTTGCAGCGTGCTTGTTGGCAAATATTAAAAAAATTGCTTTTAAAGTTAATCGTTATTTACTTTGATAATCGCTTTACTTTGATAATAAATATTATGCCTATTGTATTGAAAAAAGCATGGCCTATTTTACAATTCCATCGTCTAGGACTATTTGTAAGCATGTTTCAGATGCATGCTAATGGTTTGTCGTTTATAATATGTGATTTTTAAAGTTCCATAAAAAAAAATTTTAAAAAAATAGTTTGTAAAGTTCTATGAACAATTAAAATTTTATATTTATTTGATCAAAAAAGTAATATTTTTCAAATGATTTGGAATAAAAATTTAAAAAATATTTAAAAATAACACTTTTATTTTGCAAACGGCATTAAGAAATTGGTGATAACCTTAAAAGCGCAGAGGTAAGTAGCTTAAATAGAAAAAGTTCTGACAACCTCAACATAAGGATTTATGGCTATCAAAACCGAATTCCTCTCACCATTGCAAAAGGCGCTATTATGACCCCTCCACAATTCGGCTGCCAAAACCGAATTCCTCTCACCATCGCAAAAGGCGCTGTTATGACCTCTCCACAATTCGGCTATCAAAACCGAATTCCTCTCACCATTAAAAGTTCTTACAACTTTCTGTGAGGTTGTCAAAACCGGCAGAGCATCTCTTAAACAGAAATCTAACAGCCCTTATGGAAGTTGTCAGAGCCTCGCATATTAAATTTTTTGAGAACCGTAATATTACGGCTAGAAGAAGCGAAGTTTTGATAGCATCGCCAGTTCTGTGAGTGTACATAAAATCTGGGTACTCAATTGATGTATACGGTTACAAGTAAATTATACATGGCTGAATGAACAAACATAAATTGTCAATAGTGACATTATAGTTACGCCAAGTTTTGCTCTCTCGTTTTTTGCTCTCCGAATTGCATCTTCCTGGTTATTCAGCCATGAGTTCGCTGATGCAAAATCCATTGTCAAAATTTACAAATTTTTACATGTCAATCATTCCTACCTTTAATATTGTCCGCTCTTTTAGCTTACTTACAACAACTTTAACGATTTCCAAGTGTGTTGTAATCAAAGAATTGACTTCGACGGCGCATCGAAAGCAAGTTCAAAATATGCATAGAATTGTTGTTGTTGGTTTTTATTGCTGCTGTGTGTATTTGGTTGATATTTTCTCGTTGGTTTCAACACACGTTGTTGAATAGGAAAACGTAACGCTTAGGTATTTTGTTAAGACTCGATTTCGATTCCTAAATAATTTCTATACTACTGGCTATATATGAAATCGATTTTAAAGGAGTAAACACCAATAAGTATTAGAAAAATTCGCAGTCAAATGCTATCTGAAAAATCTCGTATTATCAAAAATTATGATATTTAGCCAACTGAGTGTTCATTCGCTGAAGAGATGATAACATTATCTAAATACCATTTGCATGCTTCATTTGACACAGCAAAATTGACTATTCAATTTAAACAGATAGAAATTTTCTTCAACTCAGCATTTTCTTTCTAACCACGAGTAAAAAGTTTACGATTTTCCCTTGGCCTTATTTGTGAATCATCGTTAATATGGCTAATTAAGACATGATATAGAACAAAAACATCAAATTAAATCGCAATTCTACATTAAAATTACCACATTTAAGGAAAACCAACAAACAAAAATGGTCTATTTAGTTGGTTGTTTTATTTCTATATCAAGCTTTCATATATAAATTTCATTAAGAAAACTGCATCAAATATTTGTTTTCACTGTTTTTATAAGATACCAGTGCCATAAGGCCATACCAGTTCTTTTGCGACTGCGGTCCAACTTTCTTAAATGCATCTAGTTGGTCTTCGTTTGACATTATATAATAACAAATTGCTTAAATTACGCCCGCAACAAGTGACGAAGTAGCTCATAGACATAGCATAGAGCAATTATTATAGACTGTTTTACTAGAAAGTGACAACAAGAACATAAATAAATTTCATGCGTTCACTATGTATAAAGTTGCATCAGTAATAAAACCAGAACAAGTTAAACTTGATCAGCACGATGTTTCTTCATTGCCTTCATCTCATGACTCCACGCATAACACAATCTTACAGATATCATTTGCTGACTTGAAATACGCAACAAACACTGCCAGCTTTACAATGATTCATTGGACCAAGCTTGCCGCCTACCGCACTCGCGCTCTTTGCTGGCAAATTAATTTGCAATCATCCAGAAATGCACTGATTATGATGAATGTTCGTACTGGGGTGGCGGCAACTAAAGAGGCTTCCTTTCAGATCTTGCTAATAAGTGACTGGATGCGGTTTGCATGCATCTGTATATCTTGTATCTAATTGTGCTGCAGCTAATTAAATTTCTACTGACCATGATTTGCTTTAATATTTTGCTCTTTTTCTTGATTGTGTCAGTTTTTTGTTCTTCCGTCCGACTGTCGGCGAAGTTCATGAATTTTCTAGATTGAAACATATTGCTACCCATTTGGTTGTTCATCTGCCCCACATAAAATGTATTAAATGCCACAAGAAAATAACTGTTGTGGCGCCAATGATATTCAATTGATTTAAAAGAACACTCTAGAAAGTTTAGCTTGTGAAAATAGAAGATGAAAGAGAAAATATTTAAACATTATTTCATCTTTTTAATTTTATACTTTGCAAAGTATCTGCAAATAATTAGGCTAAATGAAATATAAGTGAAGGTTCTAATTGACATAAGCTCGTCTAAGCTAAACTTGCGTAAACTGAATTCCCGATTCACTCAAAAATATTTTCATAAAACAGCTTGAATTTGATTGAAATTACTGCCCTTTATATTCAATATCTTCTATTTACTGAGAATACATATTAAATCATTTCACTAGTTTAATTAAATGTATGATCGAAATTTTATTGTTGTTGATGTTGTTTGTAAACAAACATATCTTTTAATTCATGCAAATAACTCTGATGTACATCGCATTGCAATCTGAGCTCGATGAGGATGTCGTCTGCATGATTGAATAAAACTATTTATTTTCTATATTTACAATATAAAGCAAAAATTTATTTGAAATATTTAATCCATAAATATTGATTGCTTTTGTTTATAGCTGAATACAATTAACCAGGCACATACGCGACCAACCAGAAAAATTATTCATATTGATAATGGTATGCATTTCACATAACGGTATTTATGATCTGCCATATAAAGATGTTAATTATCGCAGAGTTACAAGTTTCTGCCTAAAGCATTTTAAATGCAGGCTATTGAATACATTTGTCAAATAGTTCAGATCCTTAGCTTGTGCTAAAAAACAAAGCATCTAGTTAAAAAAACGACAATTCTTTAGTACGAAATAAACAACAAACCATTTGTTTTAAGTCAAAACAACAAAATATTCACAATAACTAAAAAACTTACCGCGACAAAAGTCTACTAAATTTATTTTTTTTCAGCCAATAGAGCAGCGATGCTCATCGCCTAACTCTCTCCGCTCTTTCCACTCTTGTACAACAATTTCAATTTTTTTCATGGTTGTTGTAATTCACCGAATTCAGTTTGCAATTTCAGCTTCGCTACTTAATGTTATTGGCCCATAATCATAGTCAAAATAAAAGTCGATTCTAAATTTAGTGCAAGCTTTTCGGCAACATATTATATTAAAAAACTGTCAAAAATGCTTATACTAAATTTAGAGTCGACTTTTATTTTGACTGTGGTTATGGGCCATTGTTTTTATTCTTTCGAACCATCGATAGCTATTCCGTATTTGCATGTTGTTGTTTTTGTTCTTTGACACCATCGATCGCCGCTATTTTACACTATTTTTGACATTAGTCGTGTTCTTTATATTTTCCTATGTGCGAATACACGATGAGAAAAAAGTATTGAATATCTGCAGGTGGGTACTTTTTTGTATTGCATCAGAATAAATTATTTTTATAGGGGTTATTATACTCTTGACTCGTCTTATTGCACTCGAGTTATTGGTTTTTGTATATTGCATCCAGATTTTAAAATTTTGTTGATGTGTTTGCTTGTTGTTATTTTTTTTTTTATTCGCCCGCATCCCGCATAGTATTGGGATTCCAATGACTATGACGTACAACAAAAAGTAAAATCTGTTTTTGAACGGATTATATGGCGTCGATGTAGACATTATATTGTGGGTTCCATATAACTGATGCATATTCAAGAATTGACCTTACGTGAGAGGTATATAATAATTTAGTAGTAAAGGGATCACTGAATTCTTTAGCCCATCTTTTAATGAAACCAAGGACTCCTCTTGCCTTATTTATCACCATATTAACGTGGAGATTGAAGCGAAGTTTTGAATCCATAATAACACCAAGATCAAGAAAACTATTTCTAAGTTAGTGTTATTTATAGTGTAATTTATGTTATTAGCAGATCTTCGCGAGAATGTCATTTGCTTACATTTTTTAAGTTGAGATTTAATATATTTAGGCTACTTTTATATATTTGCTATTTTTGCACTCTTCAAATAATTTTCGTGAGCATCGCTGCAATAGAGTAACACAAAGAAAATCGGTGGTAGCCTTGGTTCCCATGGGAGACAACTGTTTTTAAATGGGAACATATTCTTAGACGATCATTTATTCCTTTTAATATCACAGACGTCGACTAAACTTGAATAGTACAGCTAATGTATTTTCTATTTATTGTGGGCGTTCTAAGCAAACCTCGATTTAATGCTCCTGGAGCTCGACTCACACGGTCGAAAATTTGGGTTTAAATTTAAAACTTTTTTGGGTTTGGATAAATATAGAATTATTAGAATGAACCAAAGAGGATTATTTAAAAAAAAAACCATAAAATTATCAAACTTATGAAACTTCGCAAAAGCTTCGCCTCTCTCATGTGTCCAGCGACGCATCTGTTTTTTTTTAATGTATTTCAAAAGTTATAAATAGAAATTCCCGCACTAATCTTGGAAACTAAGCTGGATCGAACCACAGATCAAAAATATCCATAAAAAATTGCTTTTGCAGTTTCTACTGGCAATATGCCTGCAAGTATCTAAAGGGTGATCCAAAGGGTGCAAGTATCAAAGAGCTTCGTACTTTGTTTTCTAAATAAAATACATAAAAATCAATGTATTGATGCAAATCTTTATTTGGAATGATAGCTTAGTTCCTACAACTCAAGTATAAAAATTATTTCGTTAAAATGTTGCCCACGACTAGTTCTTAAATGGTCCATTCAGTAAGCCCAATTTTCAAATTTCGATAAAATTCAAAATCGGCGACGATCGATTGTTCACGATTTTCACGAACACTGCTGCAGCAATATTCTCAAAATTACGGGCTCTATGCACTGTGGTTAAATAATGAATGTCCAATAGACGTTTGGGCTCTATTCACTGTGGTTGAATGATGAATGTCCAATGACCAAGAAATTTGGTGACTGTTTGGTAGCTCATAACGACCAAAATTATGTTGAAGAACTCTATAACATTCTCTAACTGATGACTGATTTTGTTAATAAGTTTCCACAAATAATAAACGTTGTTGAGGAGTAAGTATATTCATGATTAAGTTGTATTGAATACTGAACACAAACATCATATGGACAAGCCATTGATGAACACCCAAATCGCTTTATTTCCTCTTCAGTAGTCTTGAGTGATTAAGCTGTGAACAATCCAATGTTTAAGTCTTATATGATTCTACACTTGTTCGAATAAAATCGTAAGAATTATTATGTTCTCATCGGCCATTTATGGCAATCATATGACTTTAAAGCAGTAAGCTATTTATAGGTCAAGGCCATCAACTCTACTAAGGTTGCTATCTGTTCTAGTTGCTTCTTGTTTATTTCGATATTCATTGGAGTTCGACTAGGCTGTCGAAATGCACCAAAGCATCAAAACGATTCTTGTTTCGCTAGAAGCTAGTGTTTTTAACTGAAAGGTGGCTATTTTCACATTCAAATTGTTGCAACAATATTAGTTTAAAGATTTTGCTCATGAATTTCCTGAAACAACATCTTGCAGTACTTCCTCAGTAACGCGAGCAGTAACTCGCTTTAGCTCGTATCTATATCACACATTGATTATTAAATCATTATTACCAAATGATATCCTTTTTAAATCCAACTTTTATCAACACAGAAAACTTACATGTCCTTGTGTAGACTAATCGCAATTTGATGTCAATTTTTTGCTATTCCCTCTTGAACTGCTCTTTTTTGCGTTTTTGTGTCTCTTTTACACGAAAAAAAAACTAAAACAGTATAAGTTACAGCATATATAACGAAAATTTACAGTTCATAAAATTTTATATATGTGCATTTCCACCGTGACCAAAAAAATAAAACCTATTAAAAATTTATTATTTGATTATATTTATTATCTAATAGAAACATTTAAATTTTATTAATTTAAGCAATTTCTTCATAAATTCATTAACCTTGATGATCAAATCATCTGCACTGTTTCACAAATGTAGTTTTTTTTTGCAAATGTTTAGTAAATTTCTAGTAGATGTTTCGTAAACTTTTTTGTTTTAGTAAAAAAGGAAGGTATTGGCTTAAGATAATGAAAACTTAGTTGAGGCAAGGAAATAACAATATATTATATTTTTTTAATTACTTAATTACATAATTACTTAACTACCTAATTAGGTAATTACCTTAAATTCAACTACAATGAAAATTTCAATAACGCAACGCCAGTAACGTATCACCAGATCAAAAAGCATAAAAAAAACACAGAAAAGATATTTAAATTTACACTTATTTTCACTTATAACATAAACTTAAGTTATTTTAAACCATTTAAAAAAAAAAAATTATATAAAAAGTCGATTGTTGTCATTGTGTTAACTTAATATAGTGCTACTTTATTACTACATGGTTAGAAATCTTGGTATAAATTTTAATACTTTTTGGCCTACACCAAAATTGTATTAAAAATTAATACTGGCCAAATATTAAAAAATTTTTTTAAATATGTATTGACCTTTATTGCTCAGTTCGTATTATTTTGAATATTGATTTTGTATCAAAAATTAATTATAATATTAACCAATATATTAAATTAATTTCAAAGAGTATAATATTTTGTTGTAATATTTGAATTTTATTAAAATTTAATACAAAATTATATTGACATATAATACAGCATATCTAAAAAATTCTATATATTATTTATTCACCATAGTATCGAAATGATTTCAAGGGTATAAAATATAGTTGTAAAATTTTAACTGTATTAAAATCAACAATAAAATAAATTTAATAATGTTTTAATCAATTCAGAAGTATTAAATTTAATACATTTGTATTAAAAATCTTATATACTTTGCTTGTACAATATTAAAAATTATTCCAAAATTGCTAACCGTGTACGCAAATATAACAAAAACCTTTTTAAAAATTAGACATTTTCATTCTTTTTTTTAATATTTATTGGTACAAATCGTCCGTAACGTCAGTTTGAAAATTATCATATGCAAAAAATTAACAACAAAAAAATCAATTTTGAACAATAGCTACATCCTCGCGGTGAAGACTGGGTGATCAAGCAATTTTGATTTACAAAGAGCTGTTACTTGTTATGTCATTCTCAACTTTACCGTGGCCGGTTAAAATAAAATTTGCAAAAAAAAATAAGTTGTGCTCTACCTTACTGTAAATTCATATGTGAGTTTTTGTTCCAGCTTAAAAAAAATTGCTTTTTTCTAAATTATTCGTCTGCATTTATACATATCCGTCTGATTGCCTGTATTCCACATTATCCGTCTATTGGTCTGTTTGCTTTTGACAGTCCGTCCACTACACATTTATTTAATTTTGCAATATAAATCAGAGCACCAAAAAAATCAAGTAAAGTCTCATAAAATTTCTGCAAAAAGCTGTTAAACTCTTTGAGGTGCGGAAGTTTCATTATTATAAAATATTTGAATTTTTTATTATTATTTATTTTTGCTATATACAATATAATGTTATAATAATTAACAAAATTCATAACAGAACTTATTCTATTTAAAAAAATGGTCGTTTTTTGTCCCAACATACAAAAAAGTTTTATTTTTCAGTGGTTCAAACAATGTCCAATGTTACTTCAAAGAGTTAAAGCGCTCATGAATACATACACTCAGAAAAAATCTGCTTCCCTTAAATTAAGAAACTGTGGCATTAATTCATAAGCATGGATTTTTCTATATTCTATAGAGGTTTCTTCTTAGTATAGAGAATTTTTACATGATATAACGATCTCACGTCTTGAATTCGTTGCAACGTTATCAAAACAGGTTCTTAGTTTTAAAGACAAGTTTTTACTTAAATATAAGAAATGAATTTATGATAAAAATTCCAAAAATTGTATAAAAGCAGAAATAGTTTGAAGAAAAACTTGTGATATCAAGTCCGCTTGCAACATTCAAAAGCATGATTTGTTAAATTTGGAGATGTATAAGTAACAATACTTGGATATTTTATAAAAAAACATGTAAGTTTTTCTTTTTTTTACATCACAAGTGATTTATTTTAATGATGCTTTTCTTATATGTCTAGAAAAAATGCTTTAAAATTACTTACAAAGCGAACTATTCTAAATGAGCAAATTAAGCGACGATTGTTTCACAACTGCGATGGTCGAATAGATAAGCTGATGAACTTACACTCACGCGTCCGAGGTTCAAGTCAGTATAAAAATAATAATTTTTACGGGATGCTGTTTAAAATTTTAAAAAATGTTTTTTTTTTTTTTGCAAAAATTCCAAAATTTTTTCAGAGATTCGAAGAAAAATTTCTTTTTTTCATAGAAAAAGTTTCTCTTAGTTATAGCCGATGATTAATATACAGTAGAAAATTTCTTATTTTCAGAGATACGTTTCTCTTAGTTATAGCCGATGATAAATAAACGGTAGATGATAAATAAAACTGACTCAAATGTCATAAGATTTCAATACAATTGGGCTTAGTTTCTTCAATTTATCGAAATAGTTCGTAAATGATTGGATTGGTCAATTTAACGAAAAATATATACTTGATTTTTAGAAAATCAGCCATGGTGTTAAATGAAGCCCGATTTTCTAACGATTGGGTGCTATTCTTCTAGATTTTCTCGAAATTTTTTTCTGAGTGTACATGCTCAAGATGAGAGAGTATAAATGTGCAAAGCTGTCCGACAACGCAAAAGAAACGCTTTATGCTGCTTGAGTGTCTTCTTGCATTTTAATGAAGCAATGATTTTTGTGTATGTTTTTTTGGCTACTTTATAAACTAAAATTTTAATATCTTTTAAGAGTGCTTTTTAAAACTTAATGATGCAAGATTTTAAGAAATCGGTTAAGTAATTCTTACGTTTTGCGTCGTCGCAGACGCGTGAGAAGTCTTTTATGTAATAGTATAGATATAGAATTATAGATAGCATAGATATAGATATAGATATAAAAAGCAAAACAATCTCTGTCTGACTTAGACTCCTCACTCCCTGCAAGGTGGCGCTGGTGACTCTCTCCCGAAAGTTCTTATTTATGGACCGATGTTGCATAAATTCACACCATAAAATGTTTAAATAAGGAAAGTCTGTGACAAAGTTTGGACCCGATATTTGGTGCTGGGGTAGAGATATCTTCTTAAAATATAAAAACGGTTGAACCACTGCACCTTATATTTACATGATTGTGTGGTTTTTTGTTAATTTTGAAAAAATAATAAAATCGGGGGGGTGAAAATAAATTTATTTTTTTTCTGATTAGCATGAACCTTCTTATATAGCAGTAAAGCACCTGTGGTAGTACAAAGTCTGCACGGAAATACTAGCTATAAATATAAATTCAGGTAACATATCACGAGAAGACTTACGATTGCTACGAGGAACTTATGATACGTATCCTTCGTCTTTACGACTCCATTCTATATCCTCGTCATAAAAAATTACATACCAGCATGGTTTGAAAACAAAAATTAACCATATATTCAGCATGGGAGTTTAGACTAGTATTCGAGTATTCGCCAAATGCTAGAATTTACAGTATTTTTGAAGGTTTCAATTAATGGTGGCTAAAATTTTTTTCTAATTGTTTGACTACTTGATAAAACCTTTTAACAAACAATTTTTCAAAAAGCGAAAAATTAGGTAAAGCTAATGTTAATTAATTTAATTTCAGTTATTTATTTTACTTCTAAATAAAAAAAAATATGCAATATGTACTGTTAATTTTCTATTTTCTATTAAAAAAATTTCCAAGCCCGTACATTAAGATGGACCTTGTTTGCATAAAATCAATTTTTACAGTCCATCCACCCCATAAAAACGCTATGTTCTAAAGAATACGAAATCAAAAATTTTTCGAAATAATTTGTTCGATTAAGACTATGTATTGTTCGGGAGGGTACTAAGAGGGTGATTTATCATAGTTTGCACTTGATTAAACTTCACTTTGTCCTTTTATTTAAAAACATACATTTAAATTTTTGTAGCAATATTTTATTGCTTAAAAATATCCTGAATTTTAAGATTTAGAACAAAATTATAACCTAGCCGAACAGAAGTGGTTCTTATAACATAAAATAATTTAAAAAAAATTCGTAAGTGAGCGTAGGAAACATATCCTGAAGTATATAAGCTGAACCAAAATTAAATTATCTGTTAAGGTAATAAATTTTTTGTACTTTAATTATAAACTTTAAACTAATTGCTAAATCGTATTATGGGTTTTTATGATATTAACTAACTAAATAAGTAAAAATAAATGTTTTTTAACTACAATCGTTAATTATAAAAAAGGCCTAAATTAAATAATTATTTATTATTAAAAAATGTATCAATGAGTGAAATAAACAGTCATTTATTGAAATTTTAATCTTATTTTTGTAAAATTCTAAAATCTACTTTAATACTTTGTGTAGAATTTATCTTTTAATAAGTTATATATTTGTCTTTTTCTTTTAAAACTTTTGAACTAATATTGATTATTCAGGAATCCAAATCCTTAGGCGACTGCAGATATCAAGGATTTCCAAAGTAAGCCATTGTGTCTAAATTTTTTTAATTCATACTCTAAAAACTTAATTTGATAAAAATACTTCCATTAATTTTTAATTGAAATAAATTATTTTAGTAATGAATTACATTTTATCTTTAAATATATTGAAGTTTTTTTTCATTAAAATTAAATTATTATGATTTAAGTTATACTTGTTAAAAAATCGTTTTAATAATTGTAAATAAACATTTTTTTTAAAAAAGTTATTGTTTTATGAATTTTATTAGTTGACCTTTAAGTATTTCGTTGTTGTATATATATATATTGTTTCGGCTCTAGGTCTGCGATTCAATTAATAATAAGAAAAAAAGGAAGAAAAAACTTATATTTGGATTTTTTAATTATTATATTTTGTTGTTATTTTTCTCAATATTTCGAACAGCTTCGCTGTTCATCTTCAGAAGAGTTTTATATTTTTCACATTTACCAAGAATTTTCACATATTTCGTTGCTGTTGTCTTTGTTTGTTTGATGTTGAGTCAGCATCAACGAAATATGTGAAAATTCTTAGTAAATGTGAAAAATATAAAATTCTCCTGAAGATGAACAGCGATGAACATATATACAACAAAAAAAGTTATTGTTTTAAATGTTTACTAACCTTCAAAATGTTTACTAATTTTAAAATTATTCACTTACCCTTAAAATATCTAAAAATTTTTGCTCTCCTTTCAAGTCTTATACAAACCTTTATAATTAATTAACATTTTAATATCTTTGTTTTAAAACTTATCTATTAAACTTATCTATTAAACACTCAAAATTATTGCTATAACATAAATAAATAAACTATGTTATTAAGTAATATAAATACTTAATAAGTTGCCTTCATTGCACGAAAGGTGAAATAATGAGTTGAGGTTAATAATAATGGGCTAATAGTTAAACATCCAATTAAAAGTTACTCATACGTCCCGATATATATAGTTTTGTTTGTTTTTCTCTTCTTTTGGTATTCTTAATGTGTGACTTTTTTTATCAATGTTTTTATTTTATTTATTTCAATATCTGCATACATCTTAAGTGATGCAACGTCACTCGCAATCCATATCTGGAGCAACCCCACACCCAATTTCCCTGAGTAAGTTCGGAAAATATTAAGTATTCGGATTCTGCTTTGGGATATGGATTCAGGTTCAGGTCTTTCAACCAGTAGAATTATCGTTACAGTAATCACTTGAAATACTTTCATATATATCGAAATGCAAAAAGATGTCTATTTTGAAAACTATTTTACCTGTACATATGTATGTGGAAAGGAGATTCATTTAACCAATAAAAATAATCGAAATAATCAAATTGCACATTTTTTAAGTCTTATATACTTAGAGTAATGAATGGATTTTAAAAAAATTCTCAATTCATAAATTGTTTATAAGTTAAAACTAACAAAAATTAACTTAACCGCTATAAGACCCCATAAATGATTAAATCTCGCCCAACCAAAATCAATGTATGAAAGCTTCAAACAACCACGTTTGCTATGCGTCTAGTTGATATAACTTTCTCTGAATTCCATTTTTACTAATCGTAAAGCTGACCTCTAGGCATAAATAAATGCTATAAATATACATACGTATATAATAGTATTAAACTAAAAGAGGAAAATCTAGAAAAAGTCTAAATGTAAGATTAGTAAATAAAAAACATGTATAAATTTAAGGATTTATTTTAATGAATAGAGATTTAAATTTTACCTTGGAGAGATAGAGATTTAATGTGTATTAATATTTTAATTAATATATTTATATGAGTATCAATTTTTAAAATGAATGTGAAAATAAATATAAGAATTTATTATTTTTTATTAATAAAAACTCATTATGTGACTTATGTCGATAAGAAATTATAAGTATAATAGTTTGGAAAAGCAGGTAACTAAGATAAAAGTAAACACTAAATGTTGAATGTTTCATAAATACATTCGACACTTTAAGCAAAAATGAATGACAACTAAGTCCAAATATAAATATTGTTTGTAAATGTAATGAATGGTGATGGTTGTAATAAGAAAATATTTCCTCAATAAATCCAAAAGCAATATCAACAAATTGTTGCAAGAACCTACTCTTTCATACTCTAGTTGTTCCAAGGTGAATACCACCACCAGTGACTTTCTAAATGTGACTGTCCCACTATTTTCTGTGTTATACTTCAGAGCGTGTAACAGGGAGTTGTTCAAATTTTAGTACTATTAACTCTCTCACTAAGGGAAATAAAATTGTTCATTTCAATTTCTAATGCTACAAAAAAATAAAAAAAAATAACTTATAACCATTAAGCTAAAAATATTCAAAAGAATAACAGTAACTTTTTACAATACAAAGTAACAATAAAAAAATAAAAATGTTATTGTATATTATATTTTTAAGACAACATACTCCTGGTAAAGGTAGTAATATGATAGGTAGTACTTAACTGCTTTTTCTCACATCCCTCTCTTAGCAAAATAAATAATGTTTCGCTACAATGTTGTGGAAACATTTTTTTCTGCACATGTGCAGTTTACAATGTTTTAGTACACAAATAATTCTGAGCACTGTAAATATTCTTCAAATTTAAGAGCAAAAATGCAGCCAACTCTCTTTCATATTAACCTTTTCCCTTTGCATATCATTTAAAAAATTACTAGTTTTTCTCTTTTAAATTATAGATACCAAAATTTATTGTGCTCAGACAATGTAAAAACGTAAAAATTTGTTCTAAATAAAAAGATACTCCAAGCAAAACAAACATCTATAAATACCTTAGATTTAAGTGGTTCACAAAGTTGTTAATGAAGTTCAATAAAGTTTTTTTTATTGAGAATCCATGTTTATTTATTTATTTGGGTAAGCTTATTACAAGCAATAATGTACTAATGAACTATAACTTATATCTAACAAGAAAGTATATTTGCTTTTTTTATTTAGTTTTTAGGCAATATATTAATATGTAAATACATTTACCTTATTATGTTGATAGAATGTGAGGGTGAGGTTGTAGGGTTGAAGGATATTTCAGAATTCGGATCTGCTGATATGGAAATCGAATTCATTAATCATATTATTAGTGAGACGAAGCATCTTAGACATAGGTTCAACGCATTCGTAGTCGGTGCGACGAAAGTTGAGATGGAAGATAGGAACATGTCTAAGGAGCAGTGAAGGACAGCTCAAGGTCCCACCCAGGGCTGCTGTTTTATATATTTGTTGGGTAGTACAATTTCAGATATGCTGGTAGTACAGGTAGTACGGATTCAAAATTTTGGTAGTACAGTTAGTAAGAATAAAACAGAAATGTATATTATCAACAAGTAAACATATATACGAACATGTTAGAGTGATTCAGAATGAAAAAAGTATTTTATTTGAACAGCTTAACCTTTCATAATAGAAAGTCATTACATTTTCAATTCAATATCTATTGTTTTTACAGACCAAATTACCAACTAAGTTAAATTCCATAAAGTGATATCATATGGTCAAATTGAATAGTTAATGCTGTGAATATCTAGGATTCATACATTATTAAAATGAAAAAAAAAAATTCCAAGGCTACTGCAACAAGCAATTAACCGTCGCTGTTTTCAAAAATGTGTAACTGTTAACAAGTGAATAAAATAACTTCAAAGCATACTTCAAACAACTTAGTATTTTGTTCTTGCTTTCTTATTTTAAATAACTTCCTTACCTCTCTGCCCCATAGAATTAACCAAATTAACACAAGTATTTACCAGTAAGAAATAGCTTGTATCCTTGATTTGTAGCTTCTCCTTTCCCACAACTCCTCCTTATTTGTAGCCATATACACTCTAATTTGACTTTCTAGATCTCCCCACAGGTGTTCTATCGGACTAAGATCAGGGAACTGCGAGAGTCATGCCATATTCACTTCATTTTATCAAAATCAATCATTTGCACGTTTTGAGGATTGCTGTGGATAGATATCCTACAGAAACTCTCATATTACAGGCATTTCCTCCGTAACATATGGTTAAATCATAGAGCCAAAAATTTGAAAGAGTCCACAGCATCCATTGAATCATTAATCAAGATAATAGGACCTACGCCAAATGATGGGAACCAGTCTCATATCATGGCCTTGGTGGTGTACTTGGGGTCATATTCTGTGTCCTTTAGTCGTTTCACATACCTGGTCCCATCAGATCCGAACATATTTACCTTTGTTTCATCTGACCATATAGGCTTTTGCCGAATTTCCCGAAGGACATGTTTATTAGCAAAAACAAGTTTTTGTTTTATGTTCTTAGGGCTAAATATTTTTTTAACTTCTCTGCCCATTAATCCTGCTTCACTGAGACGTTACCTGATTGTACGTCTTGTAACTGTAGCCATTAAATCATTCTTAAGTTTTTCTGAGGTGCGAAATGGGTTACGATTCTATTTTCGATCGATAATTTTGCAAAAACTTAAATTCAAAACCCGTTTAAAATATTAAAAATTATGCTGTAAATATCCAGTCAATACACACACTTTATGGAATATATGAAGGTTTTGTTGCTTTGATGACATTTTGCCAAATTTCAAAGTCAGTGTACATTTTAAAAAGCTAAGCGAATGTGCTGAATTTCAAGTCATTAAGTTTTTAGAAATGTTCTTAAAATAATTTTTGTGAAATATTTTGTCTTAAAAAAATACAGAGATCATCTTTAGATACCACTTTAAACTATAGAATAGTCCAAGTTGAAAAAAATAAAGATCAGCGTTCATAAAAAATCCGGAAAACTAGAAAAAAATTCCAAGCAAATCAAAACGAGAAAGAACGTGGGGTATGTACTTACCCCACGAGGCCAGGTAGAGGTTAAGTAATTTTTGTATAGGAGGTAAGCAACGCCATAGATATGGGATGCCTCAGGGGGGTTCAAACCTCCCTTAGCAATCCAAAATTTTTTAGTAAATATAAACACAGATATTCCAAGTTATTTAATTTTGCCCTAAGTTGAAAATAAATTGAAAATTGTACAATGACATGCTTAGTTTATTAAGCAGACATTAATTTAAATATAGTACAATATAAATGGTTTTCTTAATTGTTTGCCTATGTATTGTTGCTAACGAACTAACGTTTGCAGAATGTATGCATATAAATTGAACAAAATTATTCTAAGCCAGTCTGTGATATTCAAATGATGATAAGCTATACATCCTTGTTCATAAAATTACACTGAATGTAAATTTTCAACTTTTGAAAAGACACAAAAAAAAATACGCCGAGACATGTAAACGTAATTTTCGGTTGTTGTAATTAGTAGCATTTCCAAATCAGTTTTTCCAAATCAGATCAAATTCGTAAGATATTCAGATTTTTGTTATTTGACCATCATTTGACCTTCATTTAATAAAATTTTTATAGTTTTTAAACAATTAATTTTTATTGACTTTTCAAAAATACCTCCAACGTGAAAATCGAGTTAGGCTTGTTGAATCTATGATTTTTCAAAAGTTAAGCAATTTTGCATTTCCTTCCATTTTGACTTAATTTGAATGTTTTACGTAAAACTTTAATTTTTTTTACTCAAACTAGTATTTTGATTTCATTAGAGATTAAATTTTATTTGATCTTGATTTCATTAGAGTAGATTAAATTCTGAAAGTTTAAGAAAAATCGGAGGTGGTCAAAATTGTTATTCTCCAAAAATAAGGAAAATAGCCAAAAGTGACTACATTTCAATCACAAATGTATCGAGATTTTTATCTGATTGGGAAGAACTGCTTAAAAGTGAATTTTATTGCAACATTTGTCAGTTTCACGTTTTCTTAAGCTGTGTGCGGCTATCGTCAAGTGATTTTAAAAAAATGTTCTCGAAATCTAGCGAAACTATGGATAAACTACGATAAAGAAGTATTTCAAAATATATTTAAAAAACCTTACATAGGCATTAATTAACTTTGAATGGAAATTAGTAAGCCTCATTCATTAAGATACATTCTTATGGCCGAAGCAGCAGAGGATTTTTGAAATTAAAATCCATTTTTCAAAGCACTTTTAAATAGCTACAAATTTTGAAAACATAATTCCTTCAAAAACTAATAAGTTGAAATAAAATTCTTTCAAACTGCTTTCAGGGACATGTATCCAAATATGATATAAATAGAAAAGTTGGGAGCCGAATGATGGAAAACTAAATTGGCCAACAATGGAACTGAGGGCTACAAAACAGCTCTTGAAACACTTATATTATTTTGTGATAACAAATTTATCTATCAGAAATGGATGTTTCCACAATTTTACAAATTTCTGCAAATAATTGAAACTCTGCCCTACACTACAGCTTACAGTGAACGTTCCTTTTCCACATTAAAGCGTTTACAAAATTGGCTTCGAAATACTACTGGATACGAATTGCTGGTTAAGCGCTATTAAATATTTATAAGGATATTTCTGTGAACGAGGAAACTGCCATCGATAAATTGACTACGCGTTCCAAAAAATTAATGAACAAGCTATGTAAGTATCAACAACTATGTATATTAAGGCGCCTCATGCTTTATAGAAAAGAAAAAAGTTGATCAAGTCTGTCCCTCAAAATAAACCGAGACTTATGTTATGATGATTCCCCAAATATTTTAACTCTATAAATAGCCATCTGTTACCTGGAATGGTTCGAAATAACCTCTAAAAATCGAGATTTTTATAAAAATATTGGCTGGCGTAATATTTTAAACTTATTAAAATAGCTGGCGTAAAACAAACTATCAGAAATTATAGGCCAGAAAAATCTTTTCCAATCTGCGTCAAAAAATTAAGGAGTATGCTGTTTATCATGCTTATTTTTGATATTTTTTATTTTATTTCCATACAAAAACTTTAAAAATTTAAATAACTTCATAACTTTTTTTATTTCTTACAATATCTTTTCAGTAGGTGTTTATTTTATAACTAACATTTTAGTTTTATTTGGTTTCATTTTCAAGAATTCTGACCAGGAATCAATGCAAGCATTCAAAATTTTATAAATATACATGCAATATATATAATTATTATATTATTATTATTATTATTATTATTATTATTATTATTATTATTATTATTATTATTATTTTTATTATTATTATCATTATTATTATTATTATTATTATTATTATTATTATTATTATTATTATTATTATTATTATTATTATTATTATTATTATTATTATTATTATTATTATTATTATTATTATTATTATTATTATTATTATTATTATTATTATTATTATTATTATTATTATTATTATTATTATTATTATTATTATTATTATTATTATTATTATTATTATTATTATTATTATTATTATTATTATTATTATTATTATTATTATTATTATTATTATTATTATTATTATTATTATTATTATTATTATTATTATTATTATTATTATTATTATTATTATTATTATTATTATTATTATTATTATTATTATTATTATTATTATTATTATTATTATTATTATTATTATTATTATTATTATTATTATTATTATTATTATTATTATTATTATTATTATTATTATTATTATTATTATTATTATTATTATTATTATTATTATTATTATTATTATTATTATTATTATTATTATTATTATTATTATTATTATTATTATTATTATTATTATTATTATTATTATTATTATTATTATTATTATTATTATTATTATTATTATTATTATTATTATTATTATTATTATTATTATTATTATTATTATTATTATTATTATTATTATTATTATTATTATTATTATTATTATTATTATTATTATTATTATTATTATTATTATTATTATTATTATTATTATTATTATTATTATTATTATTATTATTATTATTATTATTATTATTATTATTATTATTATTATTATTATTATTATTATTATTATTATTATTATTATTATTATTATTATTATTATTATTATTATTATTATTATTATTATTATTATTATTATTATTATTATTATTATTATTATTATTATTATTATTATTATTATTATTATTATTATTATTATTATTATTATTATTATTATTATTATTATTATTATTATTATTATTATTATTATTATTATTATTATTATTATTATTATTATTATTATTATTATTATTATTATTATTATTATTATTATTATTATTATTATTATTATTATTATTATTATTATTATTATTATTATTATTATTATTATTATTATTATTATTATTATTATTATTATTATTATTATTATTATTATTATTATTATTATTATTATTATTATTATTATTATTATTATTATTATTATTATTATTATTATTATTATTATTATTATTATTATTATTATTATTATTATTATTATTATTATTATTATTATTATTATTATTATTATTATTATTATTATTATTATTATTATTATTATTATTATTATTATTATTATTATTATTATTATTATTATTATTATTGTTAGAACCTCTTGTTCCAACAGGGATTGTTGTGTACTTAATTTTTTCTACGCATGCAGAAAACCACACGCACATTGCTAACAGTAAGCAAACAGTCGTAACAACAACATCAGCCAAACTTGTTTTACCTTTTTTCTTTCTTTTGCTTGCACCTACTGCTAGAAAACCACTTATCGCGACATTATGCTAAACCTTATGCAAAAAAAATGTAGTTTATGGTACGACTTGTTTGTTCTCAATTATAAATTGGTTTCTAAACTTTGTATTCACTTTAAATTGTTCTTTGGCAACCAGACCTTGAAGTCAATGAGACATAATAAATCAGTTCATAGAATCAAACTCAGTCTTAGTAATTTTACTCTCAGAATTTTTTGTGGAATTAAAGTGAAAGCCGGCAAGAAAAGGCTCTTGCTGCCACCATTGGTCCTTCGAGCCGGATTACCAGGAACTATCTAAACGTATACTCAAAAGCATAACAATCCATCATGGCTAATTTAGATCCAGTTCCTGATGGAGTGCAAACACCAACATTTACCGCATCTAGAATTCGTACAAAGGAGTTGCAACGGCAACAGCTCATAAATCGCTTGCAGAAGTCATCTCAAGGCATTGAATCAATGTCTGTGCACCAGCTTGAAGTTAAACTAGGACTCATCGAACATAACTTCAATACATTTGATCAGTTGCAGTCTCAATTGGAAGATCTAGACGAATCACAATTTGACATAGATCATCGTGCCACGTTTGATGAAATCTACTGCGACATCAAATCTCACATTATCGAGAAAATTGAAGCAATGAAGTTAGAAGCCGCAGAAAATGCGTTTTCAAGCACTCGCATTCTAACGCAAGCACAAGAGCACCCTCACAGTCGTATACAGCTGCCTCACTTACAGCTGTCGAAATTTAGTGGACAACAACGCGATTGGCTGGATTTCTTCAACGTTTACACTACCATGGTTCACAACAACATCGATCTGCTACCAATCATGAAGTTTCAGTATCTACGCTCGTGTTTATCGGACGACGCAGCTCGACTTATTGAATCACTAGAGGTTACCAATGAAAATTACACAAAGGCAATTGATCTTCTCGTTTCAAGATTTGATAATAAATTATATATTTTCCATTCGCATATTACAAATATTTTCGAATTGCCAAAGGTCCTAAAGCCCAGTGTTCCAGCATTGAGGAAATATATTGACAGCATCAACGCTAATCTGCGTGCATTGCAGTCATTCGCCACTAAAACCCAGATAGCTGATGGAATCATTTTGCAACATGCAGTCTCAAATCTTGATGCAGACACCCAAGCAAAGTGGGAAGAAGAAGCTTCTTCAAATTGGGACCAGAGCAGGCCGACGGAAGAATTAAAGCTGCCAACTTGGGAGGATCTAGTATCGTACGTGGAACGGCGCTGTAAATCACTAGAAATTTACAAAGGTCATCATTCAACACGGGCTCAGACGCATCCAGCGTCAAATCGGTCGATGTCGGAACACCGCTCATCACCGCACTCATCATTTGTCGTCGCCAACACATTAGCTACAAAATGCGACCTATGTGGCAGCGTTCCTGCGCATAGTGCATTTAAATGCAACCACTTTCTGAATATGGCTCTTGATCAACGTCACAACCTGGTAAAGAGTCATAAATTGTGTCTCAATTGCCTAAAAGCAAGCCATGCTGCAAACGCATGTCCATCACAAAACAAGTGTCAACATTGCCGTGGTCATCATCACACTTTGTTACACAGAGAGCATTCAGAACCATCATCAAATGCGTCGACGTCACACATGTCAACATCAAACTCAACTTCAAATGTTGAACAGACTGACAATAGCGCTAAAACCAGCCTACAAGTTTCACTTCATGACAGTGAGGTGATCCTAGGCACGGCCACTGTCCATCTTTGCAGCACTAGTGGCACCACGGTGGTAGGTCGTGCTTTATTAGATTCTGCATCACAACTACACTTCATTACTGAGCGCATGGCACAACAGCTGCGAGTGCTGCGTAGAAAGGTCACAATGGAAGTAAACGGCATTGGCGCCATTACCACTCACGTGCACCATATGTGCTCAGTTATAATCAAATCATGTGAACCTGGCTTCGAAACGTGCATTGATGCCATTATCCTCAAATCGATCACATCATATCAACCACAACGACGCATCGACTCAGATTGGAGGATCCCTGCAAACATAAGGCTTGCTGACAACACTTTCAACAGACCAGGTCCAGTCGATGTACTTATCGGCGCAGGGCTTTTTTACGATCTTTTGTGTGTGGGGCAGATCAAATGCGCCAATTCATCAGTTCTTCAGAAGACCAAGCTGGGCTGGATAGTGTCGGGTCAAGTCATGTCAAATCAATCACCACCTCCATCGAGCACTATACTAACGAACTTACCATCAGCGTCAAGCACTGCAGCGAGTACGAGCCGACCTTCATATAAATCATTTGTTGTTACGTCGCTAGATCCGACATGGATAACCTTTTAGAACGATTCTGGATGCTAGAAGATTACCCATCTAAGTCTTCATGTCCATTGTCAGCTGAGAAATTGGAGTGTGAAAGGTTTTTCCAAGCAACCACTAGGAGGTGTCCTATGACAAACAAATTTATTGTACGCCTTCCTTTCATTGAGGATCCATCTGTGTTGGGGCGGTCTTATAACATTGCTCACAGACGTCTAAACTTACTAGAAGTAACACTAAATCGTGATGGTGCATTCGAAAGGAATACTGTGATTTTTTAAATGAATACTACAATATGGGACATATGTCGCCGATTACTGATACGGATGTCAACCTTAACCATTACATACCACATCACTGCGTGGTAAAACCGGACAGCTCAACTACAAGACTACGCGTAGTGTTTGACGCCTCATGTACCACATCTAATGGTAAGTCACTGAACGACATACTCAGAGTTGGACCCACACTACAGGATACCATATTCACCATTTTAAGCAGAGTGAGATTTCACAAGTACGTTCTTATGGCTGATATCGCTAAAATGTATCGCCAGGTGCTTGTCGATTCGAGGGATGCTCGTTGGCAGTGCATATTGTGGAGGGCTAGCTCAACTGATCCGGTAACTGCATATCAGTTACAAACTGTTACATACGGCACGAGCTGCGCACCGTATCTGGCTACAAAATGCCTACAACAGTTAGCCCACGATGACATGAACTTGTTTCCTATTGGAGCAGCAGTAACATGTAAGGATTTCTATGTCGACAACTTGATGACAGGTGGTGCGACGATTGAAGAGGTTATCGAGATAAAACGCCAAGTCATTGCACTGCTAGATCGCGGGGGATTTCCTCTTCGTAAATTTGCTTCAAACAATGAGGACATTATTGCGAACATACCGCTAGAGCATAGGGAATCAACGGTAGAGGTCGACAATATGCAGTGCATAAAGACACTTGGTCTTCGATGGTCTCCGGCCGAAGACTGCTTTAGGTTCACTTACACACAATCGATGGATTCTGCAAGGATCACAAAACGCACAATATTGTCCCATGTAGCAAGTTTCTTTGATCCACTAGGTCTTCTTAATCCTGCGATAGTACAGTGCAAAATACTATTGCAAGAGCTGTGGGCGCTTAAATTGCACTGGGATGCAAGCGTACCTCAGAACATTTCTACACAATGGAGGCTGCTGCTGCATCAGCTTGGCACAATTGAGCAAATTAAAATTCCAAGGTTTGTTAAATTTAGTGTTCATACTACAATTCATGCCTTTTCAGATGCCAGCACCAAAGCGTACGGCGCATGCATTTATGCGGTCACTCGCGGTCTTGGTCAATCATCATCTTCGCTGTTGTGTGCGAAATCGCGAGTCGCTCCTCTTAAGCAAGTCAGTCTGCCGAGACTGGAATTGTGTGCAGCACTGCTACTGTCACAGTTACTGGAGTCAGTTTGTCAAACCTTGCCACTAAGCCCAATTGAGGTATGTTGCTGGTCGGATTCAACAATAACACTGGACTGGATTGCTGGAGAACCAATTCGATGGGTTACCTTCGTGGCAAATCGCGTCACTAAAATCCAGCAGTTGACTTCCAAATTTAAATGGCGTCATGTACCATCAGCGCAAAATCCCGCAGACCTGCTCTCACGTGGAGCTAACACTCGTGATCTTATTGAAGAAAGCTTCTGGTTTCAAGGACCAGCATTTCTACTATTAGAAAAAAACCACTGGCCTGTGGAACATGAGCATAACGTAGCAACAACTTGTGAAACACGCAAACTAAGGGCATCCTTTGTTATCACAAAGGCTATAGATTTTTTTAGTAATCACAAGTATATAAATGACTACAACAAATTTCTGCGGATTTTAGTTTATGTAAAGCGATTTATTGCCATTAAGGTTGGCAAACCGCATAATGTTGGGATGGTAACCTGCCAAGAATTGAAAGATGCGTTGCATACGTGCTGTCGCGTTATCCAACAAACAGTGTTCATGGACGAATTCAAAAAACTGCAGTCAAATCGTCCACTCAGCACTCAATCTAAACTGCTCCAACTGTCTCCATTCATCAGCGATAATCTTATTCGAGTTGGTGGTCGCCTAAAAAACTCTGCAGTGCCGTTTGAAACAAAGCATCCAATTGTGCTACCATCTTCACACCCGTTTATAAGCACTATCATTAACCACGGGCACCGCCAGCACCTTCATGCTGGGGCGTTAACACTTCATAATATTTTGCGCGACACTTTCTGGATAATAAATGCTCGCAACACAATCAGGAAAGTAATATACAAGTGTATAATCTGTTATCGTTATGGTCCAATTACAGAAACCCAAGTTATGGGAGACCTTCCAAAGGATCGAGTGGAATCATCGCATCCTTTCGAAGTATCAGGTGTCGATTATTGTGGACCACTTTACATAACACAGGGCATTCGTGGAAGGTCTGCAATCAAGGTATATGTGGCAATCTTCATCTGTTTTACGACGAAGGCGGTGCATTTAGAATGTGTTCCAGATTTAACTTCAGCAGCGTTCATAGCAGCTCTTAAGCGATTTGTCGCTAGACGTGGACGTTGTCGCATAATATACTCAGATAACGCTACAAATTTCGTAGGAGCTAACAAAGAGCTGAGTGAGCTGTTGGCATCGTTTATATCGCAGCAGCATCTCGAACTAGTTCAACAGTTGTGCTGTCAGGAAGGCATAACATGGAAGTTTATACCTCCACGATCGCCACACTTTGGTGGTCTATGGGAAAGTGCTGTCAAGCAGGCGAAGCACTATCTGCGTCGAGCGATTGGACTAAGCGTGTTAACATATGACGAACTCCAAACCGTGTGCTGCCAGGCCGAAGCCATTATCAATAGTCGTCCACTCACTCCGTTATCTAGCGATCCAAACGACTTGCGTCCGCTCACTCCAGCACATTTTTTGGTTGGCCGTACGCTAACAGCAATAGCAGAGCCGTCAGCGTTAACAGACAGTGCTGCCCCGATTAAAAAGTATCAACGGCTTCAATGGATTCACCAACAGTTTTGGGATCGCTGGCACCGTGAATACCTGAAGGAATTACAACAAAGAAGTAAATGGAAGGCTGCGAGAGCAAATCTTGAAAGGGGTGACATGGTCTTAATTCAAAATGAAAACTCTCCACCACTCACATGGCCACTAGGTCGCATAATTGAAGTTATACCCGGTCCAGACGATCAAGTACGGGTGGTGATCATTAAGACGGCAGAAGGCACCTTTAAGCGAGCTGTAACTAAGCTTTGCAAGCTGCCCATCTCTACCAATGTCTGCAAAGAGTCTAATTGAAAGCAATACTTTCAAGCGGGGGAGTATGTTAGAACCTCTTGTTCCAACAGGGATTGTTGTGTACTTAATTTTTTCTACGCATGCAGAAAACCACACGCACATTGCTAACAGTAAGCAAACAGTCGTAACAACAACATCAGCCAAACTTGTTTTACCTTTTTTCTTTCTTTTGCTTGCACCTACTGCTAGAAAACCGCTTATCGCGACATTATGCTAAACCTTATGCAAAAAAAATGTAGTTTATGGTACGACTTGTTTGTTCTCAATTATAAATTGGTTTCTAAACTTTGTATTCACTTTAAATTGTTCATTGGCAACCAGACCTTGAAGTCAATGAGACATAATAAATCAGTTCATAGAATCAAACTCAGTCTTAGTAATTTTACTCTCAGAATTTTTTGTGGAATTAAAGTGAAAGCCGGCAAGAAAAGGCTCTTGCTGCCACCAGTGCCCATAAAAAGCGAAGTGTGGAAATTTTTCACTAAAAGAAGCAATACCTGCGTCAAATGTGAAGTCTGTAGTAAAAATTTTAAGTTTTCAAATAATACTACAATCATGTTTCAGCATTTAAAATTAAAACATACAACAGAAGCTGATCCAGTTATAGTAACCCACACGGAAAAAAAAAAGAATCAATTCACTTTTCCAATTATTGATTCTAGAATTGATTATTTTTAACATTGTGATGTCCTACAAAAAGTCCCAGCATCGGATTTACCAGTGGCTACCATAGAACTAATACAGAATAAATTACCAGGTAAGGAAGCATTACTTTTTTCAAAAAGTAATGCATCTGCATATAGCAGAAGTAATCAACTCATACCTCATTACCTGTAATGTAGCATACAAGGAAAAGTAATGCAGTGATTTTTATAACTTAATACAAGTAGTATGTTACTCCATAACTTCTAGGTAATGCTGAAGGGAGGCGATCACTTACCTCCTGTCTCATTTAATGTTAAATGTAAGGCCTTTTATGCATAGTAAGGTAATATAGTCGGAATTAGTGGTCATTACAAGGTAATTGATGCTTCATATATTCGTAATATATTCCATCCGCTACTGGGGTAGTACATTTTTTTCTGCCTTCCACTTGAATCACTGCTGAAATCGATTCTTTTATTCGCTTATAAAATGGATTCTTTTAAATGAAAAAGTATGAATTTTTTCAATATGAGAAAAGTATGAATTGCTAAGAAGCCCTTTTGGAATAGATATACATGAATGAATTCCATAATGCATAGGTTTGTATGGCAGAATTGAAAATCTTTTATTCTTTTTTAAATAATTAATAAAAAATTATATTATAATAATTCAAATTAATAGAGATAATTATTAGGTAATTTGAAAGAATAAATAATATTTAGACAGACGAGATTTAGATTATAATACCACATTTATTGCAAAAATATTGATGTTTATGATGTAGGTTGTTCCTTCCGTGTTGCTTTGAATGTTTCCTTATAGTATTTACATTTTGACTTGCGTATAGCTTCATTCATATCTTTTTAGTACTGTTCCTGGTCGTATCCTTCCTTGCAAATGCACTCTGCATTTAAAAAAACATTAAGAAATGATTTAAACAAGTAAAGAGCAATGATTTTTCATAACTTACCAAACAATACATTATTAAAATTTTCGAGCCTTCTGAAGCACTTTGTTCCTTCAACGCTGACAAATCAAACAGAAAGTAAAATTTTTAAGAAACGCGTGAAAGGAAAACAACAGAACAATCGTTTTTCAAAAGTATCTGAAAAAAATCAAAACATCAACAACAAACAGAAAATACAAATCATAACAGATTGATTCTTTTTTCGCTTATAGCAGAATTTGTTTCAGAATCAATTCGTTTTTCACTTACCATAAAAGCAAGCAAAGAATCTAACAACATTTACTTTATTATAAATTGTTATATACTTCATAATCAATTCCTGCAGCAATAAAAACGAATCAGTAAATTTTTTTGTATATTTATTCCAATTCATAGGTTTTGCTTTAAATTTATACATTTTTTAGAATACATAATGCATCACAAGAATGCATTCAATTTCTGATTTTTTTACGAATTAATTCTCATTTTCCCGGTGGGAAGTTTGGCGATTTTATTATTTAACAATTTGTCATACTTATATACACATATTGTACATATTAGACACGGCACTCAAAGACAAAGGACAAGGATTCTTTAGTGATGACAGCAGGGACACCATCATTGAAAAGCAAAGTAGCAGGATCCAGAAAGCAAATGAATGCGGTTTGACTGAAGGGCAAAGCTGTATCTCAAAAAACCCTAAACCTCTTATTTCAAAGGCTTTCCAGAATATTCCAAATTTTTCACCCAGCGGTTCAAAGAACGAAAAGATTACTCACGGCATCGTAGAAATGATAATCAAAGATAATCTTCCATTTGATTTCGTTGAAGGTATTTTTTACTAAGCATTGTGAAAATTTTATGTTTATGACTATTTTGTTCATATAAGTTTCAGGTGTTGGTTTTTTTTGAGCTTCTTAAAACAAAATTTTCCTTTATATAAAGTACCATCAAGAAACACCATTAAAATGCAAATTGAAAAACTGTATGACGTAGAAAAAGAAAAATGTGCAGCAATGCTCAAAAACCATTCATATTTGAACTGCACGGTAGATATTTGGACAGATGTAGCAATGAATAGAATGCTGCTTTAGACTATTCATGGTCTAAATGGGACTAAACAGTTCAATGGAACAATTGGTGTTTATAAATTAACGGAGGCACATACAGCATCACATATTTCAGAGGTATTTATTGCTGCTCTAAAAGACTCTTCCATAGATGAACGTCAAGTAATGTGTGTAGTGACCGACAATGGTGCAAACATTGTAAAAGCAATTCATGAAACGTTTGGCAGGAAACGCCATATCACTTGTTTTACACACACGCTTAATTTGGTATGTGAAAACTCGCTGAGCATTCCAGAAGTAGACGCAATTATTGAAAAATCTAAAGACATCGTTGTAACGAACCCTTTTGCTCGTTACTGATTTTTGCTGAGGTAGGCTCAGTGAGTAAACTAGGGGTTCTTACAAAATAATTTATTTACCAATGATCCCGTTGTTTTAAATAAGAAAGCCAGCGTTTTAGTTTTAAACTGTAGTGTAATTCTTTATTATTTTCATTTGTTTTATTTATTGCTTAATGAGTACGTTACTTAGTTATTATTAATTATTAAGCATTATATAAATTAAAGTGATTTAATTAATCCTTGCTTATTCATATTTATTCCGTTATTTGCTATGATCCCTCTCGCTGTGAGTGACTATGATAGAACTCAGATTAAAACTAACTTAAGATAACTACGTATTGTTTTTAGAGTAAACAACGTTCAAAGGGTGAGGACATCTTCGCTTACGATAACTACGCCTGTCTTAGAGTAAACAACGTTCGAAGGGTGAGTGTACCCTCGCTTAAGATAACTACGCCTGAGCTTAGAGTAAAACTATGTTCGAAGGGTGAGTACACCTTCGCTTAAGATAACTACGTTTTGAACTTATAGTAAACAAAGTTCGAAGGGTGAGTACACCTTCGCTTACGATAACTACGCCTGAGCTTAGAGAAAAACTATGTTCGAAGGGTGAGTACACCTTCGCTTAAAATAACTACGTTTTGAACTTATAGTAAACAAAGTTCGAAGGGTGAGTACACCTTCGCTTACGATAGCTACGCCTGAGCTTAGAGTAAAACTATGTTCGAAGGGTGAGTACACCTTCGCTTAAAATAACTACGTTTTGAGCTTATAGTAAACAAAGTTCGAAGGGTGAGTACACCTTCGCTTACGATAACTACGCCTGAGCTTAGAGTAAAACTATGTTCGAAGGGTGAGTACACCTTCGCTTACGATAACTACGCCTGACTTAGAGTAAACAACGTTCGAAGAGTGAGGACACCTTCGCTTAAGATAACTACGTCTTGAACTTAGAGTAAGCAACGTTCGAAGGGTGAGTACACCTTCGCTTAAGATAACTAAGTTTTGAACTTAAAGTAAGCCACGTTCGAAGAGTGAGGACACCTTCGCTTAAGATAACTACGTTTTGAACTTAGAGTAAGCAACGTTCGAAGGGTGAGTACACCTTCGCTTAAGATAACTACGCCTGACTTAGAGTAAACAAAGTTCGAAGGGTGAGTACACCTTCGCTTAAGATAACTACGTTTTGAACTTAGAGTAACCAACGTTCGAAGGGTGAGTACACCTTCGCTTAAGATAACTACGCCTGACTTAGAGTAAACAACGTTCGAAGGGTGAATACACCTTCGCTTAAGATAACTACGTTTTGAACTTAGAGTAAGCAACGTTCGAAGGGTGAGTACACCTTCGCTTAAGATAACTACGCCTGACTTAAAATAAACAACGTTCGAAGGGTGAGGACACCTTCGCTTAAGATAACTACGATTGAACTAACTACTCAGTCTCAAAGCATGTGCATGCTACTGCGCCTGCGACAAGACTGCCTGTGCTAAGCAAACGCGGCTGCTTTATATTCTGCCGTTGCCTTTCTGTTCCGTGTTCACTTGTTTTGTTTTCCCTGCCTGTGTATATGTGACTGTGTACATGGCTTTGCATGTTTGTATGTGTGTATTTATTATTTGTTTACTTATTTGTTTACTTATTTGTTATTCGATACATTATTTTTTCTCAATAGAATATTTATAACATTAATATTATATATTTTAGCTAATAAGATTTATAATGATTATAATGATTTATATACATCTTATTCATAATATATAATAAATCTTTAAATTTAATTGAGATAGTTTAATTTACATTTCATGTTTTGGTTGTTTACATTTTCCATATTTAAAATTCAGTTTACAATTCATTTATATAATTTGTGAGGCCCAAATTGTGCAACAATTTGAGTCTTCACATCGTTAAGTGGCTTAAATGAAGTGTTAAAGCAAACGATGCTCTTCGCAAAATGCAAGCTTCAGCAGGTGTAAGTAAAGGAATAATGCTCAAACCGATACTAAACGTGAAAACAAGGTGGAATTCGTCGTTTTATATGCTTGAGCGGCTTATTAAACTTAGTTCATATATAAGCCAAATATTGCTAGACAACTCTGAATCTCCGGTAATGATAACTTCAAGGGAAAAAGATGTTATAATAGAAATATTAAGTATATTGAGATCTTTAGAGGCACTGACAGTACAGCTTAGTGGTGAACAACGAGCAACTTTAAGCCAAGTTATTCCATTAGTGCATTGTTGTCGCCAACAAATATTTAAAATAATAACTAAGCAGCCCGCAGCTCAAAAGTTAAGAGATGCCGTGTTGAAACAATTTGAACGGAGATTTGGCTCCATCGAACATTCTTTTTTGTTAGCTGCGTCAACTTTACTCGATCCGAGGTTCAAAAAAATTCATTTCAAAGATCCCTTAGCATTGGCTTCAGTTATAAAGATCTTACGTAATGAAATAACGTAATGAAATGGAAACGGGTAGCGAGTCGTCACTGGAATCAATAGAAAATGAGTTCGATCTTAAATCTAATAAAAAGTTTTTATTAAAATTGTCATGTCCTAGAACTAGCTTGGGAGGAAATAAAAACGGTCTACCCATAACTTTATGGACTTTCGAAAAAATATTGTCATTTAGTTGGTACCTTTTACCTGAACGCCTTTTTTCAAAAGCTGCTACTGCGGCCACCGAAAAACGCAATCGTTTAACAACAAAACGGTTATCAAAACTTTTGTTCTTGCAAACATGATTAAATAATAAATAATTATTTCTGACATTAAAAGCACTCGCTGTCGTTTTGTTTTGTTTAAAGTCAATTCAAAAGAAGATTAGAAGATATTAATAACGTTAAAATAATTTTACTTGGCATCACTGTTAAAGTTAACAGCACCATTTTAGAAATAACATTAGTCGATTATTAGTCAATAATTGCAATTCATATTTTTTTACTTGTGATTAATCATATGATTAATTAATCGATTAATTTATTTTTTCTGCCATCCCTACCTACCAGGGTAGCCCTTATTCGAAGCGCCCATCTGGCAACACTGTAACTTTCCGCAGTGATGCCAAATCGACTAATGACACATACCGCGTTTGAAGCGTCATTCCAAGCAAATGTTTACAATGGAACAGTACACGCCACGCGAACGCTCTAAAATTGTTGAAATTTACATTCAACAAAACAAGTCAATAGTGAAAACTCAACGTGCTTTCAAAAAAATAAATAAAGTGAAAAGTGCGCCTTCCAAGAAAACAATTTATCGTTTGTATGAAAGATTTACAACTGGTAATACTCTTGGTAACCCAAAGAGGCCAAATAAAAAGCGACCAAGGCGATCGGATGAGAATATTGCAGCCGTACGAGCCAGTATTGAGCAGTCACCAACAACATCCCAAAATCGCCGTTCTCAGCAGCTCGGCATTCCCCGATCCACTTTACAACGCATTTTACGTGTTGATTTGAATTTGTTTCCGTACAAAATTCAATTGGTAAACAAATTGTTGCCTACCGATAAGCCAAGTCGATTGGAATGGGCCCAAAGAGTCATCGAAATGGCTGAAGAAGACGAGCAATTTTGGCATAAAATTATCATGAGCGATGAAGCTCATTTTCAGTTGAACGGAACGGTAAACAAACAAAATTGCCGTATTTATGCCACCGAAAATCCACAAGAGATTCAAGAGGTACCTCTTCACGATGCAAAAGTCACTGTTTGGTGCGGCGTTTGTGCTAAAATGCTCATTGGGCCGTTCTTTTTCGAAGATGATAATGGCCACAGAGTTCCTGTCAATCAGGAGCGTTATCGCGATATGATAAACAATTTTTTCATGCCAATCGTTCGTCGAAAGCGTATCAGGCACTACTGGTTTCAACAAGACGGCGCGCCACCACACACAAGCCGCACTACAATCGATTTTTTGAAGCAATTGTTCCCTGGCCGTTTGATGTCAAAAAATGGAGATTTCGATTGGCCGCCAAGATCACCAGATTTAACGCCTCCAGACTTCTTTTTGTGGGGTTATTTGAAATCAAAGGTTTACGTCAACAAGCTAAAGACCCTAGAAGAGCTGAAAATAACTGAAATAACCGCCATTCCTATCGAAATGTTGAAGAAAACCATGGAAAATGCTGCAAAACGGGCACAATATATCGTAGAGGCAATGGCGACCATTTACGAGATATCATATTCAAGAAATAGTGTAAGCAAATCTACTTGAACCCAATTAAATGATATTCATGACGAACAGACAAAAAATTGTGGTTTCTTTGATTTATTTAAAAATAAAATGGGCGCTTCGAATATTGGAGACTGTATTATTGGAGACAAAACAATTTTTTTAATTCATTTTCTTTTATCGTTATCCTGTAGTGCCACTCGAATGGCTTCGAGGGCGAGTTAAAATTAATTTTTTATGTTTATAGGATTTACCTCATATCTTTACTTCTAAGATAGGTATTGACTTTATTTAAAAACAGTTTTACAGAAAATTAAAATTAGCTACATTTTACTAAGTATTACACTTTACTAAGGTTCGAAAAAATTACTTAAACTTACTGATAGTTTATACATAAACAAAAATTATAAATAGAGCTTTAATATACTAAAATATACCAATATTAAAAAAATGAGTGAGTAATAATGATGTCTACAGATCCCAAATCTACTTATGTTTTAATGCAAGAAACTTTATACATAACAACAGGTAACAAAATATTTAGGTACATGAAATGTTTTCACTTCATACCACATTTTCAAAAATGTAATTATTTAAGATGTCCAACTATTATTTACAGCGAAGAAAAGTATAAAGCTAGTTTGTTTCTGAATGGCACAGCGTTATTGCAAGATCTTAAACTATTGGGAAGCGCGTTCCAAAGACGAATAGAATGAATAAGAAACTGCCTTTCAGACGTCAAACAAGAAAAACGTAAACAATTAATTTTATATGTTTGGCTGGATCGAGAAAAATTTAATCTAAAAAACAAGTTGCTTGGTTCTGTATTACAAATATTCTTATGCTATAAAAAAAATATGTGTGTGGCTACCACGTGCAGTAGAAGTGAAACCTTCAGAAATGGCACTAAACTATGAGAGAATGAGACAAATGCTGTATTAAGAGTGAGATAATTATAGGGTTTATTGATTATAATATTGTTACCTAGTTTAAAAGTAATTTTATTTTAAATTTAATTCCAACAAATGACGCAAGTGGCCTATGATAACTAAAATATGAAATAAATAGTTCGGTTTGGATTTGATCAATATATCATTGAAATACAGCGTCTATCACTGTTTTTGATCTTGTAGTCGGTTTAGTGTGATTGCGCTGCACATTTTTAAATTTGATTTGGTGTTGAGAAACTCAATCAAAGGAAGCGCTGTTTCCAATGCAAAATTCCTATTAAAATCCCCACTTAAAATCATTGGCATTTTATCGTAATCTTTTGTATGTATCCGCGATTCTTCTGGTGATTAAATGCTCAATGGATGAATTCATTAATTGTATTTATTGATTGGTTGGGAGAAATGTAAATTGCAACAATTATTACTAAACAACCATGGTATTGAGGCATAACCTTGCACATTTTGAAAATCAACTTGGAAATCATCTGAAGAGAGAATAACAAATATGTCTATACAAGTGATGAATGTTGATAATGCATGTGATCTATGAGCATTAAGGACGAAATGCCTTTCGACGTGCACGAAATTCACGCACACGTTCCGTTAAACTTTTTGCGAATTTCTTTATCTTATTTCGGTTTTTTTTTTCTGATAATACTTACGACATCTTTCAGCATTGGTTTTCAGCATACTTTGAAAATGTTTTATCAACAAAATGAAACGACGATGCTATTGATAACTTCCACACTACGAAAACAATTGACAAGAGTTGGGAGACTACGAAGCAACGTACCAGAGATTTGCATGAGACCATTCGTCAGTTTTTGCCACTCGAGTAACAATCGTCGTCAGCCGTACCTGCACTCAAGAAAAAATGCATATATACCGCTTGAGTTCGTAAACAACGATTGCTGCAAAGCACACTTTGTCACGATAGCGAATTGATGCAAAGGCAGCCTCCAGACCACGAGATCATTCGGATGCTTCGCTGGAGGCTCGAGTGTCAGCTGCTGCATGAATTTTTGTTGTTTCCATACTTCTCTGATCTTCTCTAGCAGCGCGTTTTTCTTTGTGCTGTTCATGGTAGAACTAGTGAAGGTATATGCATTTCAGACTGCTCTCTTTTTCTCATAGCCAGAATTGTCAAACTCAAGCACTTTGCTATTCTTGCCTATTTTTGCTTTCTTATCGCATTCTCATCGTTTTCAGATTTTGTATGGGCTGTCAACTTCGTTTTGACAGTTCCGGCAGTCTGTCTCTCCGAAATGCATCTACCTTCTCTAATTCTACTATGGTGCTGTTTGTTTCCTTTTAGTTTATTGTTTTCTTTTCTCTACTGTGGAGCAATCAGTATTGCCAGTAGTAAGTTTTATGACTGTAAATTTTTAAAGTAACCTGAGCTAAAACTTGGACCAAGAGTGCATGAAAGTTAATTTTGAAAGCGATCTAAATTTGTAAACAAACTATTATTGAAGGTTTGTCGGTAAAATAACAACAATGTTTTGCTTTCAATGAACATTCTTTATCCCTTCAAGACAAGCGTAACCAAAGCTCCAACACAATTAAAAAATGTTTGATGAAAACCAACACAAACTATTCATTAATTTGTTTTTTTTTTTATGAATGTGAGAAAATGAACATTTTTAGCACAGGCTTAGCAAATATCACGAGCTGAGCTAAGTTCTGTAAGTTAGAAAGAGATCCTTCAGACAACTGTTGTAAAAAAGCGACGTGTGCTGCAAAGTTTTATTAAACAATTTAATAGAAAAAGCCCAAAAAAATTAGTATTCAACCCAAATGTATGGAGTTTTTCAAAACGAGTTTTTTAAAACAAATTTTGTACAACTGTTAACTTGTCAAAGAATGGCTAAAATTTTAAGTTACGTTGTGTAGTCGAACTGATAAAAACACTTCAGTCTTTAATTTTGATTCATTTAATTAAATACCTTTAATTTCGGGTGTAAGAACGGCGAAATTTCTATAAGAACTTGGTGCCAGAATATGTTTAGAAAAGTCTAAGAAAGGCGTAGAATATGATTTGATCAAAATTATAGGTGTCTGCGATATTTATCAAAAGCGGCGAATATGGACAATTTAAAATTATGTTACAATAAAATTAAAATCGGGTTTGTTTAATAGTAGATACAGTAAAACTGAAAATAAAAATTAGTTTAATATATAAAAGAGTTTGCTTAACCCTTGATTACTAACCTATAAAAACACTCGTCAATGACACTCACAATTAAAAGCACTCAAGTGTATAAATCTTAAAAATTTTCAAATTCGAAATTAGTTAAACCTTTTTTATTAGTTATAAATAGTTTATTACTAATTTCATTCACTAATTCTATGCTTAGAATAATTTTTAATGTAGTGCTACTAGGTGTAATCTACCCTACTTGTGAAATCACGCGTATGCGTTAGTTTAGTCAGATTTTTCACATCACCATCCTAAAACTAATAGAAACTTTATTCTGCAAACTTGCTTAAGTTTCCTACAGCGATACGTGTTAAGTAATGTTTTATTTTGAAGGCTTTTTTTTCTTTATTTTATTATGTAATGGTTTGCGTCAGTTTTTAGGTCATCAAACTACGAGCCCTGGTTATTAATATATTTTAAGTTTAATTAATAAGTTTAAAAAAATTTATATTAAATATTTTATAAGAATATTTAATAAAATATTCGTTTCATTCGCCACATAACTCATTATATTTTATTATATATTTTTTCTTCGAGCGATGAATATTAAAGAATGAATATCCTTGGTTGCAATAGCATTTATGAAGATTCCTCAAATATTTCGATTCTAGTGATAGCCATTCGTGTGATGGAATGGTTTGAAATAGCCTCTAAAAAGAAAGTTTTTTGTCAAAATATTGGTTGGTCTAATAGTTTAAAGAAATAAACTGCCAGAAATCATATGGCGAAAAACTCTTCCTATCTGCATCAACAATTGAAATGTATGCAATCGGATAAAAGATAATGCTTTTTTTTTATACATATTTTTGATATATTTTTTTTCAAAATATTAATACAATACATACTTGATCTAAAGCTCGCAATTTAATTCATGTGATTTACACAAGACTTTGAAAATTAAAATATCTTCATAAGTTGTATTTTGTTTTTTTTTATTTCTTACAATATTTTTCAGTATGTGCTCATTTTATAATTTATATTTTATTATTAATATGTATCAATATACGGAATTTTGACCAAGAATCAAGCAATCAATTGCAGCCACTCAAAACCTTCCCAACGATATCTTGAAAGTGAGAATAGCATTTGAAATAATTATGTTTTTTTTTTTGTATGTAATTAAAAATAATTAATAAATGCACGAAAAACAGCATTTTCAGTTATCTGAATGCAAAAATTTAACATTTGTTGATGCTGATTGGAAGAACTTTTTCATAACTATTATTTCTGATCGTTTATATTTTTTAAGCTACCACACCAGCCAATATTTTTACAAAAAACTTGATTTTTAGAGTTGATTTTAAAGCATTCCAGCTCACGACATCGCTACAGCTGAAATATTTGGAGAATCATCTATACTATTATATAAAATTCCTGACTACCTTTTATATGACATAGCATTGTTTTGCAGAAAATCGTCCAGTTTTGCGCAAAAATTGTTAAACTGTTTTTTCTTTTTTTTTGCCCTATGTTTTTTTTGGGCGAAATTTATTTATACCAAAATATTGTTTTTATATATAATGTCTCAAAAATAATTTACATGAAAAAAGAACCCAATATCTCTTTCCTATCAAAGGTTATGGCTTTAAACAAATTTTTTTATACCATTGGATATATAAATAAAAGTCATTTTCACATTAATCGAATTCAATTGCTGCTATCCACCTCGCAGTCAAATTAGCATAGAAGTTGATTGTTGACATATTTTTCCGCCAACTTGTGCGATAATAACTCTAATTAAAATCTTATTTTATAATACTGCAATTTTTTTGTGTCTGGTAACAACATTCGCAGAATAAAAAAATGCAACACTGCAACTAATATTTTTCCTTTGTGCGAATGAGCATAAAGAGCTTGTTTGCCATTCTTGTGTCGCAGACGTTCGTAATCGCTAGCGCTCACACTCTAGGCATTCGTATCAACAGCGATTGGTAACATGCATTTGCGCATTAATTTAAATGCAGGAAGCACATTCGGTGCTCGTTTATTGACTAGAGTAGCTATTGATAGCTATTGATCAGTAAAATTAAGTGCCACTGGGATAATTTTAGTCTCTTCTCTTAGTACTTAGCGGTGGTTTGTTTGTTAAAATTTCCTTTTTCGTGTGATTTTTTCGTTTCAGTGAGTTTCAAATCACAACGGGCCTAAAGAAGTTTCACTTCAAAAAGTACAATAGTTCAACAAGTTTTCAATTGTTAAGCCGTAGATTCTTTTGGCGTACTGAAAAACATAGTCTCTTCTTTTAAGCCCAAATACGTAGCTAGCAATATTGTTATAAGAATTATTTAATTTGTTTTTACTTTACATTAGCAAAATTTTCATATCAGTATAGCAATATTGGTATGAGATGTGTTTTAGCAAGTAGCATTCGTATATGCAGAGGTGTATAATTATGCGTCGTCCATGCCGTAGACCTTACCGACTGTGTTACTTATGTTGATTTTTATACAGATTTTTAGCAGAGTCTTTAAATTCAATATTGCTACCATTTAATAGATGCAGGGTTGCAATGGCAATGTCAAAAACTTTCTTTGTTATCAATGGACATTTGGATTTATTAGGGTCAAGACTTAAACCATTTCTGAGTGCCAAAAGGAAGATCATTAATTTATAAAGAAAAAAAAAAGATAACCTAAGAAAGACCCTCGAGAAACACCTCTTTTTATGAGAAGAAAGTCCGAGGATACATTATTGGAGAAAACGGCTTGCGACTTTCCGGAAAGATAAGACGCAATAAGATTCACAGCTGACGTTATAAAATTGAACACGTTAAGAAGCTTGGTCACTAAAATCTCGTGGTCGACTGTGTCGAAAACCTTAGAGTGGTCCTAAAAAACGAGGAACCCAACTCCATTGTCTTCTAAACCAGCACGCAAGTCTTCAGATACATCAATAAGGGCAATAAGGGTTTGGCCTTAAGGCCCAATTTTCTTTCAGTTATGAAACAATTTCTGTGCAGGTAAGAGTTTATTTGCTGACACATTAACAGTTCTAAAGCTTTGGATATGAATGGCAGGATTGCTTTAGGAAGGTGGTGTGCAACTCCGGTACAGAGATAATTTTAGCTTTCTTTCATTCCTTTGGGAAAATTGAGCTCGTGACCACAGATTTAAAAACGTACGTAAGATATGAAAGTATCATCTCATTATCATTTAGAAAAATAGGGCGGACTTCATCATATTCAATAGTGTACTACTTGATTGCTAAGATACTTTTTAGTACATCATCCTGGCATACACAAGAGAAAGGATTCTTGTCTCGAATCCTCATTAAGAGACAAGTAATCATTTCTATAAGCATTTTAACTAACCGAAGGAATGTTGATATCAAAGACTAATATTGCGAATCACACGGTACTTTTGTTTGCTATTTACCATGGAGCCAAACTTACCAACATGAACATTTTAATGCAATTAGAATAAAATGTAGTGCAGTTGTTTACTTGCATTTCTTTTATTTTATATGTGCTGTTATTTTATGACAAAGTGGTGATTGTCTTGTTATTATTTAAGTGATTTATTTAAACATTAAGAATATTAATCTTGTAATAGTGCTGAGTAGTTATGTTTTCGAAAATAATCAACAATATTGAGTGTAAATAATTTGACACTAAATGATGCGCAACGAAAACTTAGCAAATATTTGCAGCCGGGTTGATCTAACAAATATTGTTTTGCTTCAATTTGTAATTTTTATGTAAATAGGCATTTGTTGCAATTTTCATATTGAAAAAACGTTGTTGTTGTTGTTGTTGTTTCTTTGGAAAGATTCATTAGAACCATTAATTGTTCTAACTTTGACCTTAAGCTCAATAAACGATTTTAAGCTATCAAACAGCTAGAATTTGTATTTAAATCATATAAAATCAACATCAGTTTATGAAATTTTTTAAAATGCTTTGCATACACAATTATTTAATATAATTTTCATTAAACCAGTGATAATTTTTGTATTTTAAAAGTCAAAGACAAATTGGAATGTACTAAAAAGATGTGAAATTAAATTGAAAAATGAAGAGGTTTACACTAAAAGAGGTTTTACAACAAAGGCCATTTTGTCGATGAATGTTTGTGTCTTACCTCTAAAAAACTCACGCGCCACCCAAAAAATAACAATTTTTAAAATAATTTGAAAATAAGAAATATTTCGAGTTCTTCATTTTCGCGTAATAATCTTAAATATATAGCTAAACACATGTTCTTAAGTTTCTAGTGTCATATTGCACTAAAAATTCTAAAAGAAAATATAAAAAACTAAGGAAAATCGTAATTAAATGTATTCAAATCAAAATTCACTGTGCAAAAAAAAAAATTCAAATATGGCAGGTATGAAGTTTTTAGATACTTTTTTCCAAAGTTCTTGCAACTGAAAAATAACCTCAATACATAGTTCTTGCAACTAACTAAAGGGTCCGCCATCTAACGTTTTTTTTTTTAACTAGTGCTTATTTCGTGGTTGGTAACACTTAGCTCATGTTTGATTTGACAAAAAAATAAAACAACGCTGGGAAGTGGGCCTGCGATCGACTTACAGAAGATGCCGATTTTGCCAAAAAAATCAACTTTTCAGATGAAGCTCATTTTGATCTTGGCGGGTATGTAAACAAGCAAAATTGTCGCATTTGGGGTACAGAAAACCCGCACGCATACATGGAAAAGCCGCTGCACCCAAAACGAGTCACTGTTTGGTGCGGATTTTGGTCCACAGGCATAATTGGGCCATTTTTCTTCGAAAATGAGCAAGGAGTGGCCGTTACAGTCAATGGCGATCGTTATCGGGCCATGTTGAACGAATTTTTGCTCACAAAAAATTGAAGAGGAGGATATTGGCAACATTTGGTTTCAACAGGACGGCGCTACGTTCCACACAGTCGAAGCTACACTCAATGTTTTGCGCCCTGTTTTTGAAGATGTCGTTTGGTCACCTCGGAGCTGCGATTTGACACCGTTGGACTATTATTTGTGGGGTGTCCTCAAAGATAAGTGTTACGCCGACAAGCCAGAGACAATTGACGCTTTAAAGGACAATATTCGTGAAGCCATTGGTGAAATACAGCTGCACACAATCGATAATGTGCTTAAAAATTGGACCGATCGTGTAGGCTACTGCATGACCAGCCGAGGCAGCCATTTGAATGAAATAATTTTTTTTCATTATTAACCGGAAGGATTGTACTTTCAAATAAAAAAATAAATTTGAGAAAATATCCAGTAGTTTTTTTTATAGAATTTTTAAAAAAAAAAAAGTTATTTGGCGGACCCCTTATATATCAAAAGTTACAAATATTTTTTTTTAAGTTGTTGCACCTGAATAATAACCTTAATGCAGCATTTACTTACAACAGTGTCATTCAAAACATCTTGCAACTGAATGATAACTCAAATACAACGTTCATGTAACTAATTACATTATATAAGTTGCAATGGTTTTTTTCTAAAGTTCTTGCAACAGAATAATAACATCAATACATCGTTCTTATAGCAAGCAAAATTTTATAAGTTACAATTATGTTTTTGAAACATGCATCAACTGAATAATAGCCTTGATAAGCACTAGTTTGCAATGATTATGGAAACAATGAAAACAAAAATGGTAGTAGAAGCTTACTTTGCTTATGGCATTTTAGTGTGTTACAGCAAAATTGGGCATTTAGTTGTAGTGACTTCCCTATAATTTAGTAAAAACATCTTTAAATCGAAGTTATGAACATTTAGTTGTTGTGACATTAATATGACTTAATATAAACATTAAGCAACTTAGTCGCATCTAGGTTGCTAACTCGTTACTGTATTTGTTACAATTACAATACACAAACATTTTTTATAGGTGCTACAAAAAGAAATGTTGTAATAATATTAATTTAACGCAAAAGTTATTTATTTTTTTCAAAACTTTATGAAACATTTTTACAACAAGTGCATTTATTCGTATCATGACCAACACCGTTGTTTTTAACAGTTTAACTTATTTACTAATTTGAAACTTTAATACAACCCATTTGTGACTATATTTGTTTAAAAAAAACTGGAATACCACCGAATTATAACATAATTTTATTAAAAATCGAAATCTGTGCTAGCTGGGTAGCCTTCATTAAATTAAAAAAATCCTGCGTCCTTACAGAGAAGTAAAAGTAGAACTTTATATCTTCGGCAAATGTAAGCTTAGATGAATTGCTTGAACAAATTGAGGCTAACTAACTTGACGCTTTTTTGAATTTGTTGAAGCTAAATGTTTTTTTTAATTATTCATTTGAAGCTTTTGTGTTATGTTTTCTGCAGGATGCGGAAAAATTCGTTCGCAACTGATTAAAATACGATCTTATCGTTCATTTTTTGCTGTTAGTGAGAATTTTTCAAACGAAAAATTTAAAAGCAGACGAACGTTCGCAATCGAAAAAGGACGCATGCGTCGTTTTTTTTATCACTGATAAATTTGTGAGCTTTGTATTTTTTCGAACGAATTTTTCACACAACAACAAAAAACAACAAACGTTCGTTTGGAATTGTTCATTCAAATGAGCGTTTGAAGAAAAAATTCACGAACGTTCGTTTGTACGTAGAGTTATTAGACAAAATATAAGTTTGTTGTATTTTTGTACACTTGCTGACATGAAAAGATGAAACCAAAATACAGATGTAGACTGCACATATGCATATGAGGAAAAATATTGTTTTAATAAGGTAAATAAACTTGATATGCCCAATCAAATAAAAAAAGATGGTTTATTATGATTGTTGTTATATGATTAAATTGTATGATTACTTCTTGATGATCTTCAGTGAAAATCAGGAAGTGAAGAACGTTTTAATACGTATGTTTTCAATAACACTGGTCTGCAAAAGTATAAAGGCACTATTGCGATAACTGGGGCGCCGTGATTAGAAAGTGTTGTTCTTTTCATAACAAAAAAAATGTTTGTTCGAACAAAAAATCGATACCTCAACAGTTATCTATGTTTAACATTTTGTTGCTTGGTACAAGATCTGTTCAATAAAATATCTATATCATTGTCATTATCTCATAGATTTAAAAGGTTGATCTATTGATTGAAATCGATATTGATTGATTGAAAGATTAAATAATAATCAAATTAAAAAATTGATAACTCGAAAACAAATCGATGCATCGATTTTTCTTTGGGCTATTCCTATTTTTATTAAAAGTCGAATTTATGAATCTATTGTCAAATCGCGGCGCACCAGTTATCGTATTCTTATCAGTATAACTGATAAATTGGCAGTTTCGTGATCGGCACTTTCATCATATAAAGGTATCTTCCTTTGGAGACTTTCTTATTCAGCTATCATGAATAATGTTTCACCCGGAATCAAAAAAGGGTATTTTCATTTTTAATATAGCAGATAAAGACATCAAATTTTTCTTACGCTCATGAATATTGACGTTTGATGAACAAATTTGCATTAAAAATTTCCAAAATGTTCTTGAGATTTACCTTTGAGACTCCCTTTTTTGATTTCGGGTGAAAAATTATTCATGATACGGCTGAATACAAACGCGTCCGGAGGAATTCAGTCAATTAGATACCTTGATGAAAGTACCGGTCGCGAAACTTCCAATTTATCAGTTATACTGGGGATATTAAGGGCGAAAAATTATTCATGATAGGGACAGTGTCACAAGATGGAATTACCACCAAATTGCCTTTTTCTCGCATTTAATTCTCAAGATTAGCACACTCCCAAAATACCTCAAATTACCAAAAAATACTTCAAAATTAACACAAAATCCCATAATACCTCAAAAAAGTAAAAAGGAAATAGATACATACAAACCACCACAAACAAGTGCATAAAAATACAAAAAATTAAGGTGGCAACCCTATACACCATCCTGAATTTTAAAATTCTGACTTCAGATTCGAAATCAGCAACCTCCTAGCACTGTTAAATAATGATGCGTGACCCATTTTTACCTAGTGTTCGCGCTAGCACCGTATTCGTTCTCTGATATAAATCATCTACTGCTAGTGAACAAGCTTTAGTTGCATTGACTGCAGTGAGCTCTCTGACAACGATATCTTAGATCAACAATATCTATGATCTATTTTTTATTGCTCTATCATGTTTTGTTCGTCTTCGCTGCAATCACACACATGATTTCTTTGCAGCAAGCAAGACAGTGCAGTGTAGTGTGAAATGAACAAATGTTTTGAAGCCGGTTTTAAGTGCACCTACGCAGGGCTCTAATACATACCAAACTTGATGACGCATACATAACTGAAAAGAATCCTTGCTAGACGATGTGGATGCTGACAGTCGGAACATAACTTTTTTTAGGAAACGAACGTTCCTGAATTTTTCTTTGAACGATTACTTTTTATGAAAATTTGAAAACGAACGTTCGTTGCTTATTATTTTTTTGTGAAAAATTCGATCGAATAAATTTGAAAGTGACAAAATTTTCAGAGATAAAAAATACGACGCCAGCAGAGAGTTCCCCATTCGTTCGTGATAACTTGCGATAACAATTTTATATGAGGAGAACGATAATTGAGAACAATCGTATTTCAAACGTTCTCCGCACCCTGTTTTTCTGTTTTTATGTTCAAAATATTTTAGAACGTAATTTTACTTTTCAATCTTAAATAAGTAAATCAAGTGCTGAAAATTACTAAAGCTTTGGTATGGGTTTGTTTCTACAATTCACAAAATAAAAACAGAAATGCAGTGGCGAAAAAAATCCTGCTAACCTTTTTTTTAAGGAACCGTTCTGTTAATTTGTATGTTAACTGTCGGCAATTGTACTTAAAATCGGTTTCAAGTCCCCCTTTTACCGCCCCCAAATCAATGAAAATGGTTTTTTTAGACGGTTTTGGTCGTATAAGACTTAGTTTTGCTAATTTGGTTGGTATGGTTTGTATGGTCAGCAGCTGCAGAAAAAACTGGTCTCCACGCCCCTTTTTTCCACCCACAAATCAGTGAAAATGCTATATTTCAAGCAGTTTTGACCGTATAAGACTAAAATTTGGTACTTAAGTTTGTATGGTTACTTTCTGCAACTGTACTAAAAATAAGCGTTATCACGCCCTAGACATATAGCCACGCCCACTTTTTGAGACATCATTAAAATTGACTACTGGGTCGATTGAGCTAAAATTTTGGCTTAGTTTGTACGGTTACTGTCAGCAACTGTACAAAAAATTAAAATGTTTTATTGAACCCTGGATAGCCAATGTTAGTCGTTTCGACTAACACTGCTCACTTTTTTGCTTACAACTTTTTTTCTCTAATCTGATCGTGTTCTCTATCCATATTGTAGTAACTACAATAGTTGTTAAACTGCCCTCGCTGTGTTCGGATGTGTTTGGCTTTTTAATTGGATGGTGTGAATCTTTTTATAAATGTAGTGTACGTCGAAGCGACTAACATTGGCTTTTACGTAAGTTTTTATACCCCGTAAGGGGTATATTAACTTTGTCACTCCGTTCGTAACAGCCGTTCGATCAGCATTACCTCCTGAGTCGATTTAGCTATGTCTGTCTGTCACTTCGTGTCTAAACCCGCCAGAGGACCTTCGGGGAATCTGCCTGTCCCAAGCCAGGAAAAAGGGTGAGGGTTTGTTATTGGATGGGCCGTGCCCCATGAACTGATCTCATAATGAGTTCATTCTTGAGACACGGCTCTTGAATGTTCATCTGATAATCTTTAAAATAAAAAGGTTTACCTTGAGCCTTGGTTGTTGCTGCCAAATTCTTGAAGAAAGCATGGTTTTGATATTAAGTTATCATAACACCGTCATCTGTAATATGTTTTCGATGGACGATCAATCCAACATAACTTGAAGAGCGGGGACAGTCATCCATCAATGATGAGGAGACCTGATGCTTCTTAGTTTTCTGAGAAACTAAGCTCATGCTTCTTAGTTTTCTGAAAAAGGCTTTTAATTAAGTCTTAATTAGGATAACGACGTTGCATAAGTAGGATTGAGGCTTACCCGGTTTTACTGGGAAACCTATGGTTATTTTTTAACCTAGTCATGTACATTTCGAGTGGCTAAAGGTGTCACAGTCAAATATAAATGTTCTAAGAACTTTTGGTCTGTAAGACGGGATGTTGAAGAGCCTTGTCAGGTGGAGCCTTGAGCCCAGGCATTGACTGTCGTTTGGGTTAGGCCCACGTGGGGTATTCATAACGCTCTGGCTGTGGTTAGGCCAGAAAGGCCGGTGTGAGTTACACTTAAGTTGAACTCGGGCTGGTGATTCCCTTAAATTACTAAGAGAATGATGGTAGATTGAATCTCGCTAATTTCAAACAGTAAATGTTAGGAAGATAAGCAACTACCGGATCAATATACTGTTACTTTTGGAATTTGAGTACAGGCGACGGGGAAACCTAAATAGTCTGAGCTGTGTCCACTCATATTGAGGAACCTGATAATAAAGAGACAACGGTCCTATGATGTTTTCTGCATTAGTCTATTATGTCAGAGAGTGCTGACCTCTGATATGATGTGGAAGATTATTGCGGTTCAAAAATAATGGGTTAATTACTGGTATTGACTACTGAGATAGCCCAAGGTTATTAAAATAACCAAGTCAAGTATAAATTCAAGTAGCTGAAAGTGTTACGGTCATGAATTGCGTCAATCTGATGACAAAGGTGCTGTTGTATATTATTGGGGGAACCTTTCAAAAGTGGTCTTTCTTGAATTCCGAAGGGGCGTTGGCCGACGCTTCATATTTGTCCCAAGCATTGGAGCACCGTTGAATTAAGCCTTCGCGGCAGGGGTCAACGTTAAAAACATAGTGGCTTTCTGTCACTTCGTGTCTGTCTGTCGACACCATTAGAGCCACAATTTGTAAACCATCGTAATGAAATCAAAAATGTATGCTTATTTTTTTTCAAAAATTATTTATTCAAAAAACGAAGATAAAATTCGAGAATGAGCAAAATCGGATGAACACCACGCCTACCTCCCATACGAACTCCCATATGAACTTGGAATTTTGCACATTAGCTTTGGAGTAAAATATTCACCACATATTTGAAATTTGTCAAAATTGGATGAAAACCACGCCCACCTCACACAAAAAGTGGCGTCATTATAATACAAAACCTTCATAAATTCAACAAAATTATGGTTTAAACTTGATATTTTAAACATAAGGTCTGATAATGAGGATAAGCTTTTAGTTCCAAATTTTATATATTTGGATTAAAACAACTCTCTATAAAAGTGGGGTCATCAAAATTATACAACATTGACAACTTCGTGTATACTAAAATTCGAAATTAATTCCTTTGTTGTAGGAATTAAATGTTTTGGTTATAAGTTTGTTTTAATGGTGCAACGAATTGTGTCTCTTGTGCTAAGCAATTGGTTTAAACTTTTTTATTTTAATAATATTAAATAATGCTTTATTCTTTTAATGATAGAAGAACCTTTTAAGTTTTTTATATTTATTTACTATTTTTTTTTTCAATAATCTTATGTGATATATGAACTGATGAAATAAGTTGCTTATGAAAATATGTAAAAAATAAAAAAGAAAAACAAAGACCAATATTAATGTTTTTTGATTTCGAGTAAAATATACATAGTTTTTCCATTTTCAATAGCTTTTAATGTATTTTATGTACCAACAGCTCCTCTATAACGAGTTTTGGAGCGTGATAGTCGAATCGACTAACATTGGTTATAACGTATAAGAATTATGATTGGCTATCCAGGGCTAAACAGTTTGGGTCGTATTAGACAAAAGTTTTGTAATTTGGTTTATATGGTTACTCTCGGCAAGTGCACTAAAAATGGCCCACATTAAACTCACTTTTTGGGGGGTCAGCGTGGAGAGAAGCAAAGTGCGCCAGGCTTAAGCTAAATTGAGCTGAAATTTTGGCAGTCGATTTGCTTCGATTACGAGATGGTTTAAGGGAAATAGTTTAGCCGCGCCCCTTTTAACAAAGATGCTATATTTATCACGGTTTTGATCGTATTAGACCAAAAATTGGTTTAGTTAATATGGTTACTTTTGGCAGCGATACTGAAAATGGTGAATATATTTGGCATTTTCGTATTTGGCAGTAAGGCTGTCTGCTTGTTTGCAATAAATGCAAGAACTTTATGCGACATCTCCAATTACTTATGCACAGCTGCAACAGAACAAATTTGGAATTTATTTCTTTAAAGCTGTTATCGGATGAAGTTAGTTTTCAGCATTACACGGAGAGAAAAAATCAAGCATTCCATGCTTGTATCAAACAAATAAGCTATCAGATTACATTCAAGTATAAATATCCCAATTCAAGCACTATTTTGCTAAAATTTAACAAATTTAATACATGAAATGATATAAGAAAAAAAAAATGTTTAATACAAGAAACATTTGCTAGAAACCCTAAAATATGCTTAATTCATGTTAATGATTTGCTTAAAATTAGTACAGTTTGCTTGATTTGAGAAAAGTATTTTCCTTGAGGTGAGTTACAATAAAATTTGCTTAATTCTAGTAATCAATTTACTGAAAACAACAATACATAATTTGCTTGATTTTAGAAACTTCTTGTAATTCTAAAAAAACATATAATTTTTTAGAATTATATTTGAGCTTAATGAAAAAGAAATAAGTTCATAAAGCAACAGTTTGCAACAACAACAAGTTTTTTGAAGAACAAATCACCAAGCTGCACCAAGACAAACTGCTGCAGCTAATAAGCTTACACGCACAACACTGTAAAAATTAAATCATCATCAAAATAAATCAACAACTTTAAGACAGCTTTCTCTGAAATTACACTCGCCTTTATTTGCTGCAAACCAGCATCCAATACTGTCTTATTTTAAGGCAGTTAAATTGTAAAAGCAGCAGTAGCTTCGCTAAAATCCAGCCCTTATTGTTAGTGAAAAAGCAGCCTCTACGTCGAATTAATGTGAGCCCTGCTGAAAATAAGAGTAAGACTACATGATTTTCAACAGGCGCGCTTTAAAATTTTGAATTTCAACTTCTTACTGTCTGAATTTTAGGCTGTGTAAACTTAATATAAAGACCACTATGAAATAAAGGCTATTAATGATTTTAAGGTAGTGTTTAAAATAACACTTAGTTTTACAGTGAACTTCTGTTTAATCAAAACACAATTAATTTTGCAGTTTTTGCCTTTCAAAATAATTTTTTAAGAAGCAAAAGTTTATAAAAATGACTGCGTTTTTTAATTTGTAATTTGTTATTTGTAATTTTGCTTTATTCATATATTAGTACATAAGAAAAAGTTATTCTTTTGCGTACAATAAAATAGTATAATATATATCTCGCACAAACATAAGATCAGAATGAAAAAGAAACAAACAGCTATTACATTTATATTTAAAAATTACTTAAGCTAAATTCTAAAACTAGTTTAATTAAAATAATAAAATCAACAAAAACTTATATCTAATGAATAATTAAATAAAAAAGGGTTAAATGAGAAGAAGAGAAAAAGTAAAAGAGAAACGAGAATTCAAGAAAAATGTGCAGATATTAATTGCTTGAAATTTTGTGCGTTGGAAATAGATTTAAGATACCTCGGCAAGGAGTTCCACAATCTAATGGTGCTTACGAAAAAAAGTCTTGAGGCATTTAAATATTTAAAGCAAGGAATTACCAAAATTAAGCTTCTGGATGATAAGCAAAACAGAAGTTTAGAATATAGATAGTTTGGAGTTTTTGAGCGCATCAGCTTATGCAGGAATATACAATTTCTTGCTTTTAAATAATGTTCTACATTGCATCCTAGATTCGGGTGCTTAGACCAGTAACATGGCTAAATCTTCTGAGACCATACACATAACGGGCCACATAGTAACGAATGTGAGTCTAGATTACTAAACACCGCTTCAAAATAATTTATTAAAGGCATAATCAACTGCATTACTAGTTGACGATGAGTTTCTGTTGGTGTGATCTGAGCAGTTATTCGCAGATTTCTTAAGACAAAGTATTTTTTGCTTACAACATAGTTAATATGGTCTACACATGAAAGTGATGTATTAATCCGATACCCAAGGTTGGTTGTCTTTTCAACAGATTTTAGTGGTGTAGTACTTATATATACGGCAGGAATATCTTCAACTGAGTAACGACTTTTTGAAATTGGCAACACAAAAGATTTTAACGGATTTAGTTTAAGCTTGTTACTTATCGCCCACTTATTAATTGCATCTGGGTCTTCATTCACTCTGAAGCAAAGATCTCCGCTGAGACCAATAGGATGAGACATATAAAGCTGGAGATCATTACATTTTTTGGAATGATAGAAATATCTTTAATAAAAGTTGCAAAGAGAAGAGGCCCAATAACTGAGCCTGTGGCACTCCGCTGTTAAGGTATTTATAATTCGAATTTTACTCTTTGGGATCTACTTTTTAGATAATTTTTAATAAGATTGACTGCAGTTAAAGAAAAGCAGAATAATGATTCAAGCTTTGAACATAATATATAATGATCTACAGTGTCAAATGCCTTAGAAAAATCCAAGAGACAGAGTAATGTAAGATGTTCTCTCTCAAAATATATTCGAATGTCGTCTAAGATTTTGGCTACTGCAGTAGAACAACTATGACCATAACGAAAACCGGACTGAAAGGGAGATAGGAGCATATTAATGCAAAATTAATGCGAGATCTGATCTGCCATTAGTGACTCACAGACTTTAGAAAGAGATGATAACAAGCTTATAGGTCGAAAATCAGATGGTTCAGATGCTCTAGCTTTTTTTGCAATGGGAATAATTGTTGCTACTTTCCACATTTTAGGATAGGACGAGCTAGTAAAGCAGTGGTTAATGATGTGCATTAACGGACTCAAAATGTAAGGCAAAATCATTTTAACAAACCTAATACTTATACCATCTTCGCCAAGAGCACTGGACTTAATTTTCATTATAGACCTGGCTACTTCGTATTAGAAAATATGCTGGAAAACTCAAAATTGCTTTTAATATTGACAGAATTCGTTCTTTTGATTACAGTTTACAACGGGCTGTGAGTCAGAGACAAAAAAGTCATAAGAGCATCTGGGTCAATCTGACACTTAGGCAACTGTTTGTTGCACACTCCAATTTGTTGTAAATTTTTCCAAAGTTGCTTGGAGGAAAGTGTTACGTCAAGTTTTGACTTGTAGAAATTTTTCTTGGCATCCTTAACAACCGGATTGGCCTCATTTCGAGCTGTCTTATATGCTTCCCAGTACAAGTCTGTCGGCAAGCTTTTCCATTTAGTGTAAGCCTGGTTTCGTTTTTTTATGGTCAACTTAACATGTTGAGTGAACCACGGACATAAATTGTTAACACAACGAGCAGTACGAATTGGAACATGTTGATCAAATAAGGCATTAATTTTACTTACAAAAACATGAGTTTATCACCAACTGCTTCGTTAAGTCGAGAACAATTTGCTTGATTTAAGTAAACCAGTTTCTTAATACTGGAATTTTTTAAATTAGTTATTAATTCAATAATATTTTGAATAACAAACTCTGAGTTTGCTTCAGTTAAGAAAATATTAGATTGATGTAAATCTTATTCCAGGTCCTAGAATAAAGTACTTTTTCTTTGTTTCAAGCAATCATTCATTTTATTTAATATTTGAAATTAATGCTCATTAATGCTAAAATGCTCATTATTCAATTTTTTCTTAACTTTAGTTTTTAATGCTTGATTTTAGCAAATGAGGCTTCATTTTAAATTTTATTAAATCAATCAAAGTATCCAACTACTTTTTTGTGCAAAAACTCATTTCATTGCAATTATTTCAAGAATTTTTCCAATCGCTAATGCAGCAGCTGCAACGTAACAAATTAGAAATAGCTTTATTTTAAGTTGTATCTGGTGAAGCTAATTTCCAGCAATAGTATAAAAAGTGTAGTTAGTTTGCACAGCTATTTAGCAAGGTAAATAAATAAGTTTTCGAGCAGTTGGAGTTTTTTAAGTATTTATTAAACGTTTACAATTTTGAGATGAATATTTGTGCATTCAAGAAATTGCTTATAATCGCCTTAGCAATAATAACTGCTAGTACCGAAGTGCAAGCAGCTCCAGGTAAAAGTTTTTTGTTTGAGAACAAAAAAAACAAAAAAAAAAAAATTATACTATCGATTTGGTTTCCTATTGAATAGTTTGCATATCTATTAGATCCTAGCTTGTGTGTAAATGAGAGTGACTTAGGTTCTAGCCGTAGCCTAGTTAAAGACTAACGTGATCTTATTGAATCAGCCAAAAGAATTTTTAGAACAAATCTTTAAATAGTGATTCTTAGTGAATATTTCATGATCTTTTTGGTAATGGAAGTGTTTGTTTTTTTTCAAACTAAAAATTGTTTATTTACAAAAATATTTTATACACAAATTTTTTGCTAACTTAAAAAAATTACACATGCTATTTTCAAAATGCTTGTCAAGTCTTAAAATGGAATCTGTCAAGGCACAGAAGATGCAATATTTTAAGTATTATAATATCTTTCAAAACCATGACAAATCCCTTTCCACAACTTGGCTAGCACTTTCTTAGTACTAACTATTTCCCTTAAGATCTTGAAAAAAGATATTAAATACTGAAGTTAAAAAAATTTTAGTTTTACTTAATTTTTTATAACAAAAAACTTAAGACAAAAACTGAATTCACGTCAAAATGAATCACGCAATTGTCAATATGAAGAACAATTACTGTATTTGAATTTGTTCGAAAAATACCTTTATTTGATCTTAGCGGATTTTAAAAATATCACAGTTAGGTAACTGGAACTCGGACGGAAACTAAATTTTGCACAAAAACTAAAATCTGGTAGATGTGTAACATATTCGAAAAGAGACAAAATCAAAGATTTAAAATTATTTTTGCGTTTTGCTTACATAAGAAGTAAAAGTAATGTTATCATCATTTATTTACAGCTAAGATATGTGACCTTCCAAAAGGTAAAATATAAGGACATGTATATATTTATAATCAATATGCACATTTTTTGTGTAAATATGTCCTACTTAATGAAGGATATTTGGGCCTGCATGTAAAGTAAATTAAGAAACTTAAATAAATGCGACACATTTGACAGCATCGACATTGAC
>OY986435.1:255644627-255949627 GCA_963920525.1 Dichetophora obliterata | reverse complement strand
ATTTTTTTGGCTCAATCCATTATTTAATTCAATTTACAATTCAAAACGAAGAGTTAGTTAAAGCCCAAATTTATCGAATTCGGTTGATTAATTCATGCGATATTGCTAAAACAAAATAACACATAAAACCAACTTTTTGATTTTTTTTCCCTTTTTATTTTTTTTTCTACAAAAATTCAAATTAAGAGATAATAAAGTGTCTATCAACCTATTATCAAAAAAAACTAGCATACACTGGAATATTATAAACAAACAAAAATAAAGAAGTCTATAAAGAAACTAAAAAAAAAAAATAAACAAACATAACACAGGGTGTGCACCCTGTGAAAAAATATGCCAATAATGTAAAGCGCAAATCAGTCCAGTCGTAACGTAAAGTTCGTAAGCTTCGTAAGTCAAAAAAATTGAGCCAAAAAAATGGCCATGAAAGTAATATTCTTGGACAAAATCATGAAAAAAATGGAAAAATGCTCCAAAATTTGGACAAAAATGCCCGTAACTTTTGAAACGTTGGACCAATGTTGGAGATTTTTTTAAATAAATTGCTTCCGTAAATTAAACTATAAACTATCTTTGTCTATATGATATTTAACAATATTCTTTAAAAAATTGAAAAAAAAAATAATATAACTCATTTCATTTCTAAATTTTTCTCTGAAACAGCAAATATTATACATACATTGGCGTCGGAAGCGGGGGGGATTTCTAACTGTAAATTTATCAAAATGAGCTCACCTTTCCAACGCGCCTACTGGCGATTAAACCCGATCGATAGATTTTGAGTTATGGATGTGAACGTGTAGGTAATATTTCACACGAACGTCAATTTGGGAAAAAATCTACCAACAAAAAGTAGGGGACTCGATTTTAACGATAGAGGTATGGTTCCTTTGGCAAATTTTCATGGAATAACCCATAGAATACGGAAATCATAGGGAAATTGTCGAAAAATAAATCGACCCACCCTAATATACATAGTCTTGCTTTATAAAAGCAACCATTATTTCTTATATTTTCATATTACCATATGAAAGATCCTTTAAAGAATGATCTCTTATATTGAAATTGGATGAACTTTTAAAAATGATGAAATTTTAATATTTTTTATATATTTTTATATTTTTTTTATTTTAAACTAAAATAAAAAATTTTTTTATTCACATTCATGTTTCTTTGAAGAAATTTTGGTGAACTTTTTTTGCACCACCATTTGTACTGTCCCCCCATTTGTACTGCCCCCCAGATGAAATTCGCTTCCGACGCGCTTGTATACATGCTTTGACTTCCGTCGGAAATCTTCTTTAAGGTTATTAAAAAAAAACTAAATATAATTTTCTGTTATAAAATTTAAATCAATCAATCCAAATTAAACGTGAACAACTGGTTTTAACATGGGTATTCGTATATATTAGTATATGTAGCAAGTCTTTTAATTTTCTGCACTATTTGTCTTATTTCAGAGCTAACATTTGATTTGATCTTGAAAAATGGATCGAGGATAGATACGAAAAAGCCAAATTTTATCGCAAGAGAAATACAAAATAAAATCACAGTAACAGATATAATAACAGAGAGCATAAAGATTTTTAATGAAAGCAAAATAAAGATAATGTAGAATCATAAATAGGGAACTCAGGCGTGCTTGTGATAACTAACTGTTAAATAACAAAGAGAACCTAAAGATATCAACAACAAAAATCTATTCTCTAAAACCCATTGAGTGTGGTAATGCTATAGAAATAGCATTGTTGTTGGTATAGTAAAACCACTTAATAAAAAATATAGAAACAACAAATTCTATTATGAGCTATCTTTCTTATGTTGTTTTTGTGTTTTGTATTTGTTTGTCAATAATTATCAGTTATAAATTTACTTCTTTAAAAAATTTCCAAGAACTTGTTTTCAGGCAAAATTATTTTTTTTCTAACTATTGTATTTGAATAGAAGATGTTTGCAAGTGAAGCTGTTTTGTTGACGAAGTTTTAAAACTCATGCAACCGATGTTCTTACTAATTGAAGGGCTTATTGCAAAAACATGCTAAGCCACATCTAATATATAAAAATGAATGTTTGTTTGTTCGTTCGGTATGCGCTGCAATACCGTTCATCCGATTGCGATATGAATTTGTCAACTTATTGCTTGCACTTAAGCGAACAATATAGGCATATTTAAAATTTACCACACCCCCTTTTACTGCCTACAAGTCCATAAAAATGCTATATTTAAGACATTTTTTGAGGTATTAAACTAAAATTTGGTAATTAAGTTCATATGATAACTATCGGTAACTATACTAAAAATGGGCGTGGTACCACTATAGCTACGCCCACTTTTCGAGAATTCGAAATTACTGGTCCGATCGAGCTAACATTTTGGCAGTGGTTTTGTTTCGAGAACAAGATGGTTTAAGAAAAAATTGCCACACGCCCTTTTACCGCCCACAAATATATAAAAAATTCGCGATATTACATTGCTTTGGAGTTATGGGTCGCACAGCCTCGAAATTCGATATTCAACCACAATTTTCACATGTCGTTCCACTGATAACATTTTATGGGAGTTAAACAAAGGGGAGTGGAACCTCCGATACAATCAAAACTTGCGATATCGAATAGTTTTGGAGTTACAGGTTACACAGCATCGGAATTCAGTATTCGACATCAATTTATGCATGCAGTTTCACTAATAACATCTTATGGGCGTTGGAAACGGTGGAGTTTCACTTCCCCCCATACAACCAAAATTTGTGCTATTGAATAGCTTTGAAGTTAAAGGTCGCACAGCATCGAAATTCAGTAATCGACCTAAATTTACCATGCAGTTTTACTTTTATGGCGTTGGACAAGTACAACCCAAACATGCAAAATCGAAAAGCTTTAAAGTTATGGGTAACACAGCGTCAGAATGCAATATTCGACCTCAATTCATACATGCAGTTTCATTAATAACATTTTATGGGCGTAGGAAAAGGGGGACTGGCATCTCCCATACAACCCAGATTTGTGCTATAGAATGGCTTTGGAATCATAGGTCGCACAGCGCCGGAATTCAGTATTCGATCCGAATTTACACATGCAATTTTATTGGTAACATTTTTTTGGCGTTGGACAAGGGAGAGTGACACCTCCCATACAACCCAAATTTGCGATATCGAATAGCTTCTGAGTTATTTGTCGCACAGCGTTGGAACTCAGTATTCGACCTTAATTTCACTTGCCATTTCATTGATTAAATTTTATGGGCGTCTGCCAAGGGACCTCTTATCTGACCCAAATTTGCGATATCGAATTGCTTTGGAGTTATAGGTCGCACAGCGTCGGAACTCCATATTCGACCTTAATTTACACATTCAGTTTCATTGATCACATGTAATGGGCGTTGCACATCCCATACAACCCATCTATTACAATTACTTGAATTTAGTACGGAAACAGACCAATTCTAAAAAAGAAGAACTAAGAACGGAGGAGAGGCACAAACGTTCAAACCTTTTAAAAAGCGTCTCAAAGCTAAGGCAATCCAAATTGCTCCTCAGAGGTTTTAACACTTGGAGAGCAAAATTGTGCGTAAGCTAAGGAAAACCAAATCTAAGAATTCTAACGGGGCTCTTTACAGGACACAGCAGCAACTTCAAGTTACTTGAATGGAGTACGGAACAGACCTTTTGCTATATGCTATGAATTTATTAGGTCTGTTTCCTTACTCGATTCAAGTAACTTGAAGTTGCTTGAAAGCGTTGTTTTACAAATTTTTGAAGCTCGAGAGAGAAGAATAATATGAAAAGTGTCACTCTCTATTCTATTACAATGGCTTGAAGTTAGTACGGAAACAGACCTATTGTAATAGAGCAAAGTTATGGCTGTTGTTACAATTTGAAAATTTCATGTACTATTGCTTATTGTCAAATTGACAGATAAAAATTTGTGATTGTTTTGTGAAAAAAAACCCATTATTGTCATTAACTAGAATTGCTTTTGTTTTTTATGTTTTGCATCCCAGCTAGACAGCTCTAACGTGTTTACAAACACATTGAAACAAATTTAGGTTGTCACCAATACATTCATGCGTTCTGAAGTTATGTTAAACAAGTCAAGTTATATATGTTTATATATCTTGCTCTTTTACTGCCAAAATTATACTAAACTAGAAAAAAAAACCAAACAAAATGAGCACTGCAACAGAAAGGAAGTATACAAATAACATTATATTTATAAATCAAATAAAAAATTCAAAACTTCTCTTTTCAGAAAACGAAACAGATTCCTGGGAAACATTTTGACTGGATTATCAACAATTTTAAATCAACACATTTTCAAACAAATGCTGCTGTCCCTGGTGCCATTGTTGCTGTTTATGAAAATACGTGTATTTTTATAAGAATTTGTGTGCTTACATATTAATTTTATTGCCGTAACTGTTGTAAGCCAAAGGTAATTTGTTTATTAGAAAAATAAAAAAAAATCATATACAAATTGTCTTTTGTAATTTAAGCAACATGTCAGAGTTCTATTCTCTGGTTAGGGGGTGGGCATCATACAACGGCGGGGGGGGAGAAGTAGGCACAGCTGAATTTGTTATTGGTGTGAGCAGTTCAGATATACTTTTTCTTATCGGTAAAACATGTGTGGCAGACAGAGATGCCAGATCACACAGATGAGCGTCTGTCCATATATATAGTATTTTGGTAGAACAAATTTAACGTACAATGTATGGAGAATTTTATATGACTTTAACGTCAAGGTCGCTACGTATATGCCATATATATGGAATATTTAACAGTTAGCTGTCTAGCTGGGATAAAAGTGTTATAAGAGAATAACACAGTAATTTAAAACAAAAAATAAATTTTTTTCTACTGCTAAATTGTATGAACTTTTTGATAAATTCTCTCAGTTTTATTAGCAATCAAATCACTCTTTTTTCTCGAACCTTACTTAATGTTTGAAATTCTTGTTCTTCTCCTTCTTTTTCTTTTCTTCTTCTTATCACTTTTTACTCGGCTATCTTATGATCACTTATTTTGCTACTTGCTTGAAATGGGAACGGGTTCAAGTGCAAAATAGTTAAAAGTTTCAAACACGTAAAAACTTTTGGGGCTTGGAACAAATCAATAAGTTTTAGTCTGGAATTAATTCTAACTACAAGTTACAATTGTATAAACGAAAAATGAAGTTTTTAGAAGTTATTAAAAATTCTTCAAGACGAAGAATTTTTTAAGAGACAAACTTTGAAAATTTGGAAACTGTTGGGTAAAAGAGGCGTAAGATCTCAACAGTTCAAAGTAATAAGCACATACTTCAGGTTTCAAAGCTTATATGTACTTATATGCATGGACGTCCGCAGGATTTGTTCTAGGGGAGGAGCAAAGGCATAAAGAAATCTAGAATGAACATAAACAAAATGTAACCTATATAATGCTTTTTACGCGGATTTTTGGTACTAATTCTGTAAACATTATACGCACACTACACCGGTTGACACACGCTTTTACACATAAGAAAATATAATGTATTTTAAAGGTCGTTTAAAAATTTTTTTCGTATCATTTCCGAAATATTTAAAAATTTTATTTAATTTTTTTCATGTAATACATTTCAGTAATTCAATTCATTTAATGGTGGAATTGAAACAAACTGATGAAAATAAAATAAAGAACGCACTCTGCTCAGCTGTGGACGAGTTGCTTCGCTAGCAGTTCGGTTCTTTCGTAAAAACACGTCTTGTCAAACTGTTTCGTTTAGTTTCGTTCAGTTGCGTTTGCTCATTTTGGGTAACTACCATGGTAGAACTAGTAAAGGTATATGCATTTCAGACTGCTCTCTTTTTCTCATAGCCAGTATTGTCAAACTCAAGCATTTTGCTATTCTTGCCTATTTTCGCTTTCTTATCGCATTCTCATCGTTTTCAGATTTTGTATGGGCTGTCAATTTCGTTTTGACAGTTGCGGCAGTCTCCCTCTCTGAAATGCATATACCTTCTCTAATTCTGCCATGGTAACCATGGTGTAAGAAAACCAGGTGTTAGTGAGTTTTAGACAATACCATGAATTTCTTTGCTTCTGTCAAAAAATTGTGAACGAAAGAGCGGAATTATTGATAGTTGTCAAATTGTGTTATTTGTTTGAGTTGCTGGATGATGTGCTATAGTTTTTACTGTGTGAATTAAGTATAAATAAATATTTAATGCAATTAATTGTGATGTGTTGTGTTGACAAAAACTTATTGCAGTTGTCTTCGCCGATTTGACAAGTTTGTCGTTGAATGTTTTGGCCATTTTATCAGAAACGTGCGCTGGAAGGTGCCGCCGACATGAAGCTTTGGCCAGCATGCAAATTGTCTTGCATTCACATCGTTGTTTTTTTTTTTGCAGAACGCACAGTGTCTCATATTTTTTATAGTTTTCCATATCACTTTATTGTCACTTTAGTCTCAGTAAAAATCTTATAAACTTGCAGTAAGACGCGAATTTAACGAAATTTGTTTTCATTGCAATTCACTGTCAGCTGTTTTTGACAAGAGCGGGGAAACTTAATTTTATCATTTTGAGAGAGAAGTGTCAAACTCACTAACATTTCTATTTCTTACACCATGATGGTAACTACATTAAAATGTATTTGAACGAATACTTACGTTTTCACTCGTTACGGAGCAAATCGTCTATTTTACAACTCGTCAACAACAGCTGTACAGAGTGCGTTTTTATTTTATTTTCATCAATTTGTTTCAATTTCACCATTATTTCACTCATCTTTCACAAATCTTTATTACAAATTAAAAAATGCACATATTAAATAAACAAATAATACTTGATTGCCAACTAATCAGATGATTCAGACGAGTTGAGCAACTCGTTTCATTTTGGGTTAAATCCGTAAACATCCGTAACGAGAGTAGCGACTCGTCTATTTTGGTTAGGACCTTAGAAGTTTTACTTATGCCGTAGTTATGCTAGCCAAACATGATTGCCGAATATTTTATGTTGTTATTGTTTCACGTATAAAATGAAGAAATGAATAAAAATTCAGAATAAGTAATATCAGTTCGTATGTTTTAATTCGTCAATTTTAAGTACAAAAATGCAAATTAGGGTTGTGCTTTTTTGTGTTTTGACATACTATTACATATAATGCAACTGTGCCACCACTCATAGCATAACCACCAAACAAACATTTCAGCGAAGAGAATAAATTAACAAAAATGAACACCGAACATGTTTGACTAGCATAACCACGGCATTAGAAATATTTGTTATCTGCGGTCCCTACTTTCAAGTGCTAAAATATTTTTCAATTCGTAGAGTAAATAAAAATAGCTTTGTAAGTTTTTGTAAATTTTCTTATTATTAATGTTGTTATAAGAAAATCACATGCGAGCACATTTTTAATCATTTTCATTTTACTATGCATAAAATCTTAATATATAAATAATAGGTGTTTTTTTCAATAAATACATTTACAATTAATTACATACTTTGTTAAGCGCTGTTCTGGCACTAAGCTTAAAAATAACTTATAAAAAGATATGAGTTGTATTCCATAGTTTGTCCAAATAAAGTTTTTCCAACGGAGCAGCCAATCTTTACAATTTTTACTAAACATTTACCGCCTTAAAGTGTCGATGGCGTTTTTCATGGAACTTTTAACCATTTCAGAGTATTTACAAAGGAAATATAAGTGTTTTACTAAGAGAACAAAATGTGAAAAGAAAATTTCTAAAGCTAATAGCGAGAGTTCTTCCAACAATGAATTTGTATGAATATCATGAGCTTTAAACGTGTCTTAATATTAAGTCACATTCACTCTTTTTACTGTGATTTCTTGTTGAGTATTAAGACGTCCTTCTCATCCTCGGGGCTCAAGTCCTTATCACCCCAACCCCAAAGCTCATGGGTTCCATCACCGGTACGCTTTACGCGTTTTTCAATGGTCTCTACGGCAACCGACTTCAGATCGTAGGCCCAGCCTATCTTGGCAAAGAAGTCAATGAAAGCAGTGGTCATGTTCATGCTGTAATTGCCCCACTCGGCGGTCTTGTAGTCCCAGGGGAAGACATGATGGTAGTTATGCCAACCTTCGCCAAAGGCAAAGATGGCCACTCCAATGTTTTGCGAGGGGTTGATGGTGCTGCAATCAAAGAAAATGGTGCTCATTAGAGTTAATTAAAATTTCCGTTAGAAAGTAACTACTCACCGATCATAAGGTCGACCGCCAAACTTGTGAGCAGCGCTATTGACACACCAGGTGACATTGAGGAGGAAGCACCAACGGAACATGGTAGCCACGAACCATGCATTCAAAAACGACTCATTCCAGCAGTACATCGGAATGACTGTTGGAAGAATAAAGCAGGCTATTGGCATGAGCAGCATGTAGTGTCTAGAGTGGAGAAGAGGATCATCATTATTGTAGAAGATCATTAAAAGTTGACTTCATTGTAAGACTTACTTTTTCTGGAACATAAGAATTTTATCAGCACGTAAGTCGCTCAGGTCCAGACCCTTGCCCTTGGCAATAACATCGGGATGCTTTTTGCACAATAACCAGCCAACGTGTGAGAAGAAGAAACCACGTGTTGCATTATGAGGATCAGCATCAGTTTCGGAGAATTTGTGGTGTACACGATGATCACGAGCCCAGTGAAAGGCAGCATCTTGAAATGCGATCGTATTGAAGATGACCAGAATCAGACGCAAGGGCCATTTAGCTTTGTATGATCGATGAGCCCACAAACGATGAGCGCCAGCAGTAATACCCAGAACGCCAATCGAATAGAGAAGAATGGCTAAAGAGAGAGAAAGATAATAAGTTTGATATTGTTGAATGAGGAAAAAATACTTAATAGTGGCCCACTGTTAGTTAAAAAAGAGCAAAAAGTCTAAATCACGTTACTCGAGTAACTTTTTTGCGTAACTTCTTTTGTATCTTGAAAGTTTGAAATTTTTTTAATGGATTAAATTGATTATACAATGACTGAATTGACCATAAATTTGGAAACTGAAAAAATGTTTTGATAACGTTAAATAATTTCAAAATAATAAATTTTATCTTTAGGAAGTAAACCATATTCCTATCATCCAGAAAGTTGATTTATAATCGGAAATCTTTAAAAAAAGTCTACACTTTAAAAAAAGGCACTTGCTTATCAGGCATAAACTTGGAAAATTTTACTCAAACAGCAGATAATTGAACATTACTAATCACGTATAAATTCGATTTATTGACTATAGATAAGCATACGCCTAACGAAAAGTTTCGATTAATGTGACATTGGCAATGACATGATTAAGAAACAATAATCGTGTAATCAATCAATATATATACACTGAGAAAATAATATTTGTGGTCATTTGCAAAAATAACTTCGAGATATATATCATCGACAAATTAAACTCTTTAGACTTGTTTGTGAATGTAATAAAACATGTTTTAAATATTCTTTTGAAAAACAACCTATCATCATTTAACGCTAGATTATATACTCAAATTCCTTTTGGCAAAACAAGTTCTTTCGCCAAATGCGTTTTTCAACATAAAAACAGCTAATCTCGACACAAGCGACCAAAATTTGATACAATTTCACTAGAAGTCATTCTGACAAAAGAACTTTTATTATACAAGCTAATCTTTGTTCAAAAAATCCATTTTACAAAACATCTTATCTTAAAAATTCATTTGTGCAAAACATTAAACTATAAATTTTCCAAAACATTTTTGGAAACTGTTATTTTGCTCTCGGAAAATGTAAGCAATTTCGAAAGAAGTTCTTTGTCAAAAGTCCACAAATATAATAAGGTAATTCAGGATCTTTTTGCATCATTGCAAATGCAAAATTTGCTGCTTTTACAAAAATAAATTGCATTGATCAAATAATCAAATAATATTGCATGACGCTTTTGTGAATGAACGTGTTCATTTTGCATTGAACACCACCACCGATACTTTCTTAACACCGCTGATTGAGAAGTTATTTTCATTGCTTACATTTTTAGCACATTTGAATTTATAATAAAAGACAGAAGTGGTAATGAAATGAAGAGAGTTTAAAAAAAAACATTAAAAGGAAAAATGCTATTTCATTTACTCGTAAAATATTGCAGTCAACTATTTTTACTTTTAACAAACAGATGATGAAAAAAATGTAACCAAAAAACAGCTGTTTTAGAGCATTTTCAACATCAAAATATTAAAGGTGTGCTCACAATAAACTAACCTTGCAAAAACGCATTTGCAACTAAACAACAAGATCGTGAATTAAGCTATTGATAATTAATTGTTTTCAAAAGTAATAAGAGTAAATACAAAAATTTTAAGAAATCCTTTTAGTTACTGTCCTTCAAAACCTTAATATTTTCGCTTCTTCTTCTGGTTTGGGGCCTATAATTAAAAATAAAACTAAAATTTAAGAAGAAAGTTCATAGTTAATTTAAATAATATCGTAATATGAGTCGTTTCTACACATAAAGTTGAAGTCATTCATTACAATTTTTAAAAGGATTAGTTTTATTTTTTAACAGAAGAATAAACAACAATTTTATTCAACTAATTTTTTTTCATCTGAAAGTTTAGATGTTTAAAGGCAAAAACACGGGCTTAAAGTCGGTGCGGGTTTTTATTGGTTTTACATAAAATTTTAATGGCTGAACTATCTTTGGAATAAACCGTAACAAAACTTCACTATTTTTTTGATGTTTGGTTCCTAAATTATAAGGAGTTGGAACTCAAAAAATTCAATATTTAAATTGTCTTTGATTAATAGGAAAGGGCGAGGGTCTCAATAACTGTTATGTTTACAATAGGTCTGTTTCCGTACTAACTTCAAGTCAAGTTCGAGTAAAGTTCCATTAGTTAGAGAAATATAATTATCTGTCAAAATGTGAGAATTTTCAAAGAAGTACAGAAACGACTTCAAGCAAATTTCGAGCAGAAAAGTTACTATTGACAGCTGATTGACAATAAATTGAGGCAATTGAAGAAAGAAGTGCTCGAAGAATTTTTTCAAGTAAAGTTTAAGCTAGTTTCGGGTAATTGTAATAGAATAAAGAGCGATATTTAGCTGGGGCCGAATTACAGCATCCGTAATCGAGCAAAATTGTACAAGATTAATAGGCCCTTGTCTCGTCATGCCCTTCTTAATTTTGCTCGATCACGGATGCTGTTATTCGGCCCCTGGTTTTTCTTCTCTCTCGAGCTTGAAAAATGCGTAAAGAAACGATTTCAAGCAACTTCAAGTTACAAACAGACCTAATAGGTCTGTTCCCATACTAACTTCAAGTAATTGTAATAGATTGCATGTTGCTCTTCTCTCTCTTTCGACCTTCAAAAATCTGTAAAATAGCGATTTCAAGCAACTTCAAGTTACTTGAATCGAGTACGGGAACAGACATCATATGAAGTGGAAATTGAGATTGAGAAACAACATCTGGCTGTTTACATAGAAAGACATGGAACTTGTTTCATTGTATGGGGCCAAATTACAGCATCCGTGATCGAGACAGGTGCTTATCAATCTTGTACAATTTTGCTCGATCACGGATGCTGTAACTTGGCCCTTGACTTTGGAATAAAATGAAAAAAGTACCTTAAAAAATGAGAGTAAAACTTGTCTTATTTCATTCAGCCTTCAAGCATTTGATTTTAACTGCTTTTCTGAATTTTAACCTATACTCGTTCCCTTTTCCTCTTTTTCTCCTCAAAATTTTTGTCTTTAAGTTATTACTTTGTCATTTTCGTATATAATATATACAAACTGTTGATAATTACTTTCAAAAAAATTTAAAAAAGTCATTAATGAATTTGGCTATCTTAATTTTTAAAAACCTCACTTAGAAATGTGTTACTACTTGTTTGATCTATTTTAAATTTAATTATAATGTTTAATTATTAATTTTAATTCTTAAGTTTTTTGTTGTTATTTATTCTTATTTGAAATATTTTCTTATATGCTTAACTGCTCAATAAATATAAATACAGAATGCTCAAAATTAATTTTGAATCTAGATTAATTTTTTTTAAATGTTGTAGAGGACATTATTGGTTTAAGAAGATCCCTAAACTAAATTTAATGTAATTGTAAAAGAACTTTTTACCAAACACCTTTTTAAAATTAATATGATAAATGAGCTGCCACAAAAGAGTTGCGGTATCTCGGAAACTCGACAAAAAATAAAGCTTATTAATTTTGATATTTTAAAGACACATTGAAAAATTTAATAATAATTTTATTTCTGTAAATTTAATCTGGTTGATGGTTATTTAACTTCCATCGATATACCGATTAAAACTGAGTTTGAAGAATTTCAAAATGCTAAAAACGATATCCAGACTATTTTAAAACAAAATAATATTTATAAAAATACATTTTCTACAGCGTTCTGAGCACAAAGCGTATTAAAAAAGGCAAAACAACTCGATTTTGGGAGGTAAATAATACTATACTTATACATTATTTTAAAATTATTGTTAGATATGCGAAATCTTTTTCCATTACATTAAGTATAAAATTTGAATTTTTCACGCATTCTGTGAAAAAAAAAAATTATTGCTAGCACAAAAATCGTTTTTATAGCAAAAGTATATTTATTCAGTATGAATACACTTCGATTTAAAAGAATTATATAAATCGTTTCAAAGAGTACTACTAACTTTTAAGACTTTCGAATGGCAGATTTTTTTCTCAAAATTTTATTCGAATAAGTCAATTCATTCTTTGTTAACAAGCTGTTTGAAGTTGACGAGTCAGTGTATTTTTTTGCAATGGAAAAAACAAAATTTGTTTTATCAGCGTGAAATTGCTAATACCATAGGTATCTTAAAGGAATGAGTAGGTAATCCACATTCTACGTGAATAACTAATTATAAAGTAATTAAAAAAAACTGCATTTTTCTCTGTGTAATTTTAAGCATTTAAAGCAAAATAAAACAGATTTGGTCTGTAGCAGAATGGGGTATTTTATGGCCAAAGTGAGCATTAATTAAATAAAATTTTAAAGGTACAGATTAGTGTTTGGTACCCTATGAAAGAAGAAAAAACTCTGCATATCAAGGTGAAAAATGGTTGAAAAATATTGATCAGTTTACCAGCAATGCACTTTGAAAGTCATCATCAAAAGTGTCTATCTGCAATTTTGAAAGTTTTTTGTACATTATTTAAAAAAATTACACTTAGCTATGATGGAACTTTTTGTTTAGGTATTTAAGCAATACAAAACCTATTTTTTTTTTGTGAAATAGTGTTTCTATATACAGTGGTGGTCACGAATTTAGCACACTTAAAAAAGTAAAGTGAATACTTATATTTTCCATTTATTTGTTGTAAATTTTTATTAACTTTTTTTTTAGTGTATATATTATGTCTTTTTTATTTCGTATAAACTTTTTCTTATAGGGCTTAAAATCAAATAAAAATTAAAAATAAGCATTTCGACTTGGTCATGAATTTAGCACACGAGCGAAAAAATGTCTAGGATGTAAAATATAATCAAAATTGATTGCATAAAACTCAATATTTCATAGGAAATCCCTTATTCTTAATTACTGCATCTCATATCCTTGGTAAACTTTTGACCAAAGCCTCACAACGGTAGTTTGGAATACTATACCGAATCCTTTGGATTTCCCTAAAAAATATGGCAAATTTTTTGATTTTACTGTTAGTATTGCTGCTCGACATCCCTCCACAGATTCTCAATCGGGTTTAAGTCCGATGATTGCGATGGCCACTTCAAAATATCAATATGTTTGTCTTCCAAGCAACTCTTAACTATATGAGCACTGTGCTTTGGATCATTATCCTGCATAAAACGCCATTAAAGTGGCAAATTATCCTCTTGAAACGGTATCATGGTATTGACAAGAACGTTTTTGTAAGCGTGCTGATCTATTTTTTGGTAAATTTTAACAATCGGACAAACTCCGTGCCAAGAAAACTCCGCTCATACCATAACATTTCAGCCACCCTGTTTAATCGTCTTGAGCGTGTACTTTGGATTGTGTTGCATGTTTTGAGGACGCCACACATATTGTTTCCTGTCAGATGCGAACCGGCAAAACTCTGATTTATCCCTCCAAAGCACATTTTTCCAAAAATTCGTTGACTTCTTAAATATTCTTTTGCAAACGCAAGACTGCATTTAATATTTTTTTGCGACACATGTGGTGTTTGTTGGGCTATGAAGCTACGGAAATTGTTTTCATTCAAGCGTCTTCTTATGCTTTTTGAGGATACATTTATGCCATTTTTTGATGAAATTTCATTGGAAATTTTATTTGAGGTCTTAAAAGGATCACTAAGTGAAGCTCTATAAATCAAATGGCCCTCTCTTGCTATTGTTTTTCGCTCTCTTGATCGCTATTTAACATTTTTAATGCTCTAATACTGCTCTACATCTTGTAATGCGTTATATAATAACTTTCACGAACATCTGAGAAGCAGAGAAATCTCTGAAACTGTGCTTCCACCATTTTTCATTTGCTGAATCAAATGCCGCTGAGCCTCTGAACATCAGTAGCCTTTCGCCATATCTTACTACAATTTTTTGTTAGAACTCAAATAGAAACTTAATAAATTTAGTATATCTTACTAGTAAAGTTTAATTAACGAAAATAAAATACGATATGGAACAGTAATTCTAACCTGTGCTAAATTCGTGTCCAGCATTTAAACCACATTGATTCATACTACTTGAAATATGTCAGAAAATTTAAGAATAACTAAGAAACCAACTAACGGTACATAGAGTTAACTTCATAAATAATACTCAACAAAAAATATTAGATAACAATTCTCAAGCTAAGATGTAAAAAATTTCAAATTAGAGTTACTAACACAGTGTGTGCTAAATTCGTGACCACCACTGTATATTATTTATTAACTTTAACCTTAAAAAAGTTTGTATTTTTACTATGTTAATATAGATATAGTTGTGAGTTGATTAAAGTTGAGGTAAACTGTTTTGATAATCGTAAACTTTGAACATTCTAGTTACATTCTGTAAAAAAAAGTTGCGTCATTGCTGTTTACTTTCGCAGTATTTAAATTTTTTGACTATAAATTCGTGTCACATATTTATGACTTCCTTGAGAAAAAAAAACAAATATAAAGTACAAAATAGATTTTGATGTTTGCTCAGAATGCATAATAAAAATCAAAACTTATGTGCAGAATTTGAAGTCCATTTATTCATTTCTAAGGAATTTGTAGAGATTTTACACTTTTGATAAAGTCACTTTGTATGGGAGGTATTCGTGGTTTTCATCCCATTCGGTTAAATTTCATACTTAAAGCGGATATTAAATATCAAAGCTCAAATACAAAATTACAAGTGCAAATATTAAGTTTTGTGGAATTTCAAAAGATTTTACCGTTTTGATAAAGACATTTTGTATATGAGGTAGGCGTGGTTTTTATTCGACTTGGTTCATTTTCAATCTTAAATTTTATATTTTAGATACAACCTTAAAAACTAAATTTCATTAACGGACATACGGACGGACGGAAATTTTCTGTCACAAACAAAGCCAAAAGTTCCCTCCCTTTTCTAGGTGAATTTATTACCCATTTTCAGGGTTCAATACTCCACTATGCGTCGTCTTATAACTGAACTGAAACAAGAACTGGACTAAAGCTGGTCTTTCACCCCCAAAACAGGTGAAGTCGGAACGATCGGCAAAAAAAGTTATGGCATCAGTGTTTTGGTATGCAAAAGCGATTTTGTGGATTTAATATCTTAACCCTCCGTTACTAACGCAGGGTGGATTACACCTATAAGTTATGAAATATGGAAAAAATTTATTGATAGTTTAATGGTGCGAACATTACATCAAATGTAATCTCTTTTTGTATATTTTGCTATATTTTAAAACAAAAATTTAGTACTGTTTTTTTAAACTAAATTAATAAAATTACTCATTTCAAAAAGTGTCTGGGTGTTTTACACCCACGTTAGTAATTATTTACTACAAACGTGTGATTTGTTTCTCAAGTAAAATAAAAAAGGTTTTAAATAAAAAACCTCTCCTGAGCATCACAGGAAATTTAAAAATTAACGGCCGTATTCATTACATTTGTTATGCACTCGTTAAAAACTGTTTTAGTTAGAACACAAACTATCCCTTAAAATGCTGTTTATGCATAAACGTATTTTAAGAGCATTTTAAGCAATATGGGATTTTTTTAAAAACAGTAAGCAACACTTCATCAGCTGACAGCTTAACGAAAGAACTTGACGAAAAACAGACTTTTTGACGCCAGAAAGTGCCCTGTTACGGTGGCGGTCATAGGCTCATCATGGTCATGCATTGTTGTTGTTTCAATGTATATTAACAATTTGAGAGCGAGAGCAAGAGAGTAAATTTTCACCACCACGGTAATCAAATGATTTGACAAAAATATGAAATCATGGGATCAAACCAGTGTTGCGTTGTGAACTTATTCACAATATTTGTGTTTATGCACGAAAATAGTACACTTTTAGTATAAAATGTATGAAAGCAGTAATTAAACCTGCTTAATAGCAACACGTCGGTTGTAAAAATACTAAAAGTAGCAAAAAGTGTACTGGTGCTTAGGCATCATATGACCACCAGCATAGCATACTTTCGTCACACAGCTCATCAAACGAAAAAAGAGAGTAAAAAGTGTCATGACCAGAGATCATATGACGACCACCGTAACAACACCCATAGCTGATTTTGACAAGTTATGTTAGGCATTAAAAAAGCAAAAAAAGTGAAGTGAAAAGTAAACAAAAATATAAAAGAATGTTCAATATTTTGATTATCTGCACTTTAGTGGAAGAAGAGGATCCTTTTCCAAAGCGCCGAAAAATGTATAGAGCAAGGATCAACCCCTTTGAACAAAACAACGACGAGGAACGAGTAGGAACGATGTTCAGAATGATTTTAACGATCGTTAAAATACTCTTAGAACGTTGATGATAATATACGTTTATGCATAACAAAATGTTTTTCACTGTATAACTATCGCTAAAACAGATTTATGAATACGGGGGTAATAATATAATCAGAAATAAATCGGATACAGATCTTCTACAACATGAATTATCAAATGTTTATGCTTGGTGTTGTAAAAATCGGCTATCACTAAATATTAATAAGTGTTTTCATATTACCTTTTCCAAATCACAAATCATCATCAATACGTCATATTCTATTGGTGCTAGTGTCTTAAATACAGTGGATAAAACGTCTGACTTAGGTGTAATTTTTGATCTTAAAATTACCTTTACAAGTCATTTTGACTTTATTATTTCTAAAGCATATGCTATGATGCCGTTTGTTCGCATAGTTCTGCCTTTTCCGACCCATATACACATAAAACGCTATACTTATCTTTTGTTAGATCTAAACTAGAATATGCCTCTTTAATTTGGAACCCTTACTATGCAGCGCATATAAATCGCCTTGAACGTATACAAAAAGGTTTTACTCGCTATGCTCTAAGTGGTTTAAATTTTAGTGATCATCTTCCTCCATATAATGCTCGTTGCTAACTTATTAATCTAAAAACTTTGCAAAGTAGAGGAACAATACTATCGCTTCTGTTAATTTTCGACGTAATAACTAGTGCAATTGACAGTTCACGCCTATTAGCGATGATAAATTTTAATATTCCTGTTAGAAGCCTCAGATCTTGAGATTTATTTTATCTTGGATTGTCAAGAACTAATTATGCATTAAATGCTCCTGTCAATCGATCTTTAATTGAATTAAATAAGTCATCTAAAAACATTGAAATTGATTTCGCTTGCTCTTAAATAGTCTTTAGAAACCAGTTAAATAATTTCTATCGCTAAGCCATTTAAATTTATCTTGATATTTTAAATTTACTGTTATTATTTATGTGAAATCTAATTGTTATCTTACTTAATTTTTCATATATTAATTGTGTAGTCAGTAAGGAAATTATTCCATTAATGAAATACATTTAAATAAACAAATAAACTTTATAAGCTGATAAATGTTAGTTTTAATATCTTTTTTCAGCAGATTTTCATACTCACAGAAGAATACCGTTGGCCATTTTGCTGATGTAAGGAACAACCAGCCGCCATACAGAGCAGCCAAGTGTAAATAACCAAAGAGTATAATATTACGCCAGACCAGCTGTAGTTTACGTTTTTCCGCCTTTTTTAACTGCGTTATATCGATGGCTAGAGCTCCATCAGCGGTATCAGCATCACATTCAAATAAGACACCGGTTTGTTTGGATGCGGCCAAATCATCCGCTCCATTCTCGCTGGCTGCAACGAGACCGATGGCATTGTTGACGGAAGTAGCGTTTGGAGGCATGGTTCAGCTGTAAATGGATAAACTCTATTAAATTCTATGTTCTAGTCGATATATCAATTACGCATGATTGTCGCATTTAATGTTAATAATATTTAAATGCTCGAAATGTGCATACTTAAAATTCGAAACTTATAAAAAAAAAATAGTCTGGCTTACGTATTAGTTCTCTTATAAATATGCATTATCGATTTAAAATTCGATATTCCATTTAAAATTTAATTCAGCAATTCGTAGCGTATGACACGAGCTACGAATTTTACTGAAATCGAAACCAAAGGTTTGCGTAATAAACTTTAAACTTTGATGTCAAGCATTGACGATTATTATGTAGCATGAAGCGTCGCGTGCTTAAATTAGCACTCAAAAGCGACAATGTGAAATGCTAGATAAGAACTCCCGAGTTCAGTTAGAAAGACATACAAAAACATCGTGCTCAACACAGCGATTGCAGCGTCAGCATAAGCAAAAGCACAGCTGATCACGTGAATATATTAGGTCTGTTTCTGTACGCAAGCATTTTAAAAAGTTGTTGAAAAAATATCAAAACCTGCACTCAAAAATGAAATAAAAGAGAGCGGTAATGAGAGAACCAAATAAAAGTTATAAATTAATTTACTTGTAGTATTTTAAGAGTTCTTCGGCTTTTAAATTTTTATATTGAAAGTAAATAGTCTATATATATAAAAATCAATTGCTGTGCGTTAGTCTTGCTAAGGCCCGATAATGGCTCAACCGATTTAAATAATTTTTGTTGTGTTTTGTTAGCCTAATATCAGGGAAGGTTAAGAAAAAAAAATACAACTTTGCCACACCCTCTTTTACCGCCTACAAAGCTTTTTGTATGAAAACTTTTTATTTTTTATGGGAAATATTCGAATAGCTTTGTAGTTATAAGCCCCACAGCCTCGGAATTCGGTATTCGACCACAATTTGCACGTGCCGCTTCACTGATAACATTTTATGGGAGTTTGACAAGGGCGCGTGGTAACTCCCATACAACTGAAATTTGCGATATCGAATAGCTTTGGAGTTATAGATTGCACAGCCTCGGAATACGGTATTCGATCACAATTTACACTCCGTTTCAATGATAAAATTGTATAGCGTTGGAAAGGAGGGCGTGGCACCTCCCACACAACCCAAATTTGAGAAATTGAATAGCTATTTAGTTATAGGTTGCACAGCCATGGAATTCAGTTTTCGACCACAATTTACATATGGGCATTTCAACGGTCAAGCACGCGACATTCGTACGCCTTAGAGGTGCAAAAAAAAAAAAAAAATTAAGAAATTTTTTTTATTTTTCGATAACATTTTCGTAGCAATATGTTAAGTACAAAATGTAGGTTTCGAAGATTTTATGTTTTCAATATATTAGCAATAAACATGCGATCTAGCACGACAAAAAATGGAACTCTGCGAAACGTAACATCAAATTTTAAAGCAGTTAATTTTAAACTTAAATGGATTAATGTATCCTTCTAATAGAAGCTGTCCTGTTGAAATGGTTACCATCGTTGTTTTTTGTTAAGCTTAAGTATAATCTAGCACGCGACATCTAGCACGTGACATATTTTCCCATTGCAATTTAATTGGGTAATTAAGTAATTAGGTAGTTAAGTTATGATGTAATTTAGTAATTAAAAAAAATTTTATATATATTCATTTCCTTGCATCAACTATTTTTCATTATCTTCAGCCAATGCCTTAAATTTTTACTAAAACAAAAATGTTTACGACACATTTACTAAACATTTACGAAAAAGAAAAACTACATTTGTGAAATAGTGCAGACGATTTGATCATCATAGTTAATGAATTTATGTACAAATTGCTTAATTAAACTACTTATTCCTACTATAATAATTTTATATGTTAACCAAAAATTCAAAAAATTTCTGCAAAATGAGTGTATAAAAATATTTTTTTTTCACTTAACAAATTTTTTAAGATTACTTGTGAGGGAATACAAAAAATTGTGTAAAAAGAAAAAAAAATTTATAATATTCATACACTGAGTAAATATTTGGGAAAATTCTTTGAAAAGTTAAAATATTAATTGAAAAAATAGTAACTTTTCGGTTTGAATGGCTTTATATCAAAATCTAGAACCGATACCGTTGTGATTGACTGCATTGGAAAGCTAAATAAATAAGTAATTGTGAAAATGAGTTTTCAAACATTGTCATGCGGTGAAAGATTATAATATTGAAGGTTACTATAAAAACAGGAAAATTAGAAACACCTCGTATATGTAAAACTATAACGAATCTTGCAAATGAACTAATTAGTTCCTATGGAACAGCTTGTTTGAAAAATGTTTGACAGAGCATATCTTCTAAATGGACTCACCGATTTAAAAATGTTTCTTATAAACTGTTCTACGACTCTAAAACTATTTTCTAACAGAGCTACAATCTGGAATTTCTATTTAGTTTATAGGTTAGTTAAAAATAATAAAGTTTATGTTTAAATTTTGGCCTGCACTTAAAAATTGTTCATAACTTTTTTTTTGTCGAGAATAGATCAGAAAAATAAATTTTTTTTAATGATTTGTTGGACAGGCTGTCATGTTGTTTATTTTTGAGATATTTAAAAACATTAGACTAAAATTTGTAATAAACTTTATTGAATCATATTAATAGCTGCGTTCCATTCACTTCAAAATAATCCAGATTATTTTTTTTACATGTAAAGCAAAAACAAAAATAATAATCCTATAACAAATAGGATTATTTTTGCTATCCATATAAAATTGTGATATAGCTTTTAAAAAATTTGAAACACAGGTGCCGCACCTGTATATTTTTATGAGCTGCCATTTCATTTTTTGAATTATTTGCTTGTTTGATACGATGACTATTGGGTAGCCATGACAGCTACCTATTTTCTCACGAGCTGCGACCATCGAATGTTAAACAAAAGAAAACAAAACAAACTGCGTTTGTCACACACATTGGACGCATTCAGCGGAGCCAACAATTGCACTTAAATTATTTATACAATTGCACAATATTAATAATTAAATTGAATAATTTACAATTTTTCTGACGTTTAGAGTAAAACACATTCAGAGAAAAACATCGTTCATTAAAGTATCGCTACCATAACAGTTCACAACAGTTTTGAACGACACACGTTCTCATAGCACCTAATAGTTATTATATCATGATTGCTTGTTTGAATTTAATTTTGACTGCAACTAAACTATATGCCAAAATATCAGTTAGAAGGAAAATGAAATTTAACATTGGATTTTTTCACTTCCTAAATAAATCAAAAAAAAAGCAAAATCTGAAAAAAAATCAGATTTTAGTAGCTGCTTCTGTTGTTATTATGGTTGTTGGTTTGGTTCGTGCCGAACTTGTGAAGTGCTGCTTGTGTTGTTATTGCAATTAATACGTGTGTAAAATGTACATATGGGCCAATTTTCGCATGGAGCATCAATGACGGAAATAAAAAAACTTAATTTGGAAAAATAAAAATTGGCGTGATTTTTGGCGGAGTTACAGGATGCACAAAATTGACAAAAGTCGGCGAAAAAGTCGAAAATAGATTTTACTTAAATTGAAATCAAAAAATAATTTTGTTTAGATGTTAAAATGATCACATCTTATTAACACTTCGAGCCCCTTCTTCGAAGCCTTACCGCAAGGAATGGAACACCCAACCACCTAAATTTTTAGGTTAAAGTGTGTTCAACTACTTTTCCAATGTTAGGTTAACACGTTGACTGCCGGCATAGAAAAAAAAAGGTATCACCATAGTGCCAAAAGTGTTTTTTTGTGTTAAAGTCATATTTATGTGTACAATTGTTGAACTGTGTCTTTTGTTTTAAATTTGTGTTGTTTTTTATGTATTTTAGAGCGTGACCTCCGATTTGCCAGATGGCCCTTCATACAAACGTACTTTAATGAAGTGCCACGTTACCAGGCAGTGATCATCAGCAAGCCACTTAAAAAACTTTTTAACAAAAATACCTACACCGTGACCCAACGGTAGTGGACACGGCCTCTTATGAATATTTTGTGTGACCCACCGGTGGGTCACATGGCAGCGAACGCGTTAAGAAGTTTCTTTGTTAATAAAAAAAATATTTGTGTTGAGATGTTAAAATGACCATATCTTATTAACCCATTGAGTTCCCACACTTATTTTTAAATTGTAGAAAAAATAATTTTACCAGCTTTAAGAAAAAATTATTTAAATTTTTTAACTGGTGTTCTCCGAACCTCACCGCAATGGATAGAATCCCCAAGCATTTAAATTTTCCAAAATTATTTTTAAAATAAAGTCCGTTTAATAACCTTTTTAACGGTAGTTAAAACTCAATATTCAGGTAAGTTTTTGATGTATGAATTTTTGTAAAGATCGATTTTCAACGTTTTTGCTGATTTTCGTCAATTTTGTGCACCCGCCAAAAACTATGCCAAACTTTTTTTTTACTTTTTTCTTATAAATAAATAAAAAAGAAATTTGTTAAGTAATGTCAAAAATTTGTATGGGAAAAGACTAACGGCCCTATTCTGGCAAATTAACAAATTGTTAACCAGTATTTTGAATATTTCTATGTGTTTGTTGTAATTGTTTGATTTCAAAACAAAATTTTAAGCTTAAAAATAGAAAATTTTGATAAAAATTTGTCAACTGCTTTTCAGTTGTTGACAATTTCATTAAAAAATTTTGTTTTTTGAGCTTTAAATTTTGTATTGAAAAATACTGGTTAAAAATTTGTTAATTTGCCAGAATAGGGCTGTAAGCCACTTGTTTGCAAGTTAACAAGCTCAGCACCGTGTTTTTGTTCAGCAGATACTATTTGTTAAGTCGGAAACGTCAAACTTATTGAGTGTAGTGATGACTCGTCTTGAAATGATTTCTAACAGGTAAAAAGTTATAAAAATGCTCTATGCATAGACTCCGCATGGTCGTAATGCTATGAAAATATTCCATTTATTTTTTAAATATAATAAATTTGAATTATTTTTATATTCTTGTTATTAAATTATATATTAAAAATAGAAAAGAAATTTAAATTTTAAATTAAAATTAAAATAGGTTTAAGTTCTTTCCTACAGGAAATAGAGCAAATTTATATGTTTTTCCGAAATATTTATTTCTATTTATTAAACATAAGAACAACAACAAAAAATTCATCACCATAAAATATCAAACAAAAAATTATAGTACGAAAGAAATTTGTTTTTAAATAATTTTTATTTAGGCAATGAAATGTTGTTAAAATAATTTTGAAAAATATATGCGAAAAAATAACAGCATAATTCTCTATTACTGTATAAAAAGGAAGTCTACGTCTACACTTACGATATTATCGAAACTGTGTTTTTTTTCTTTTAAGGTCAACATTTTCCAGAACAGAACACGGTGCAGGTCAGCAAGGAATGAAAAAATTGCAGTTTTAAAATCCTGCCCTATTTTCAAAAATGCTAAGATTTTTCGAGATGAAAAAACGCAATTAAACAAGTCCATTTTTTCTTTGGCCAAGACAAAGATAAAACCTTGCTATGTTGTTCTTGTTTCTAACAGTAAATTTTGAAAGTGTATAAGGGTCTTCTATATCGATACTATCACAAAAAAAAACTTAAGCAATTCAAGCTCAACATTTGAAGCATTAATTTGGCAACACTGTGTATTTAACTTGGAGCGCAAAACTACTGATGCCTCATAGCAACAGTCGCTTAAAACAGAAAAACACAATTGTAGAAAATTAACGAAAGGTACAAAAAGATATTATGAATAATTTGTTCTCTTAAAATTCTTTTCTCAAATTGTTAAATATTTTAACTAATATTGTAATAATTGTTAACCTCACTTACTTTGTTCTAACATTTTAAATAATGTCCATCACAGAACAAATAAAACAAATCGATGACGTGTACCATAACAAAGTGTTCATGCGTATTTCTCGTATTATTGCACCACGTTGCTCAGAGTTTATTTGAAAGAGCTTTCATGCAACTACCGTTAATTACACCAAGCCAAAAATTTAGTTAAATTTTGTGGGAATTGCAAACTTTGTATATGTTTAATTTAAAGAATTGCCAAAATAATTTAGTTATTTTCTCTCTTCATCATAATGATAGCACAAATAACTCACTTTTTATATACAATTTCTTTACAGCGCTTAATATTAACCATACCTTTAAGCTTGAGTTTGTCTTCACGTTTATTTTAGTTGTAAAATTGTCCACGTTCAATTTTTATTTATTTTAATTTCAAGTTAAACTTCTCGATAAAGCAAACTTTCACGTCCGTTTACCACGAAAGCTGAAGGCAAAACAAAAACTGTTTCTGCGAAATTCTCACTTTTACTTCAGCAGCCGTTTTTTTAATATGTATTAAAAAAGCTTTTACGCCACGCTCAACCACGAGCTAAATGTTTTCTCTCAATTCGGTTTTGCTGTTTTTTTTTTTGGAATAGAGACAACGATCGTCGCTGTTTGGCTGTCAACCGGAAAATTTCTTGAGCACTACGCTGTAATGCTCATTTATAGCTGAATTTTGCGTTGTATTGATTTATGGTGCTTATCTCGAATAGCTTTACAAATAAGCCGCATATTGATTAAATTCTGGATTTTGTTCCATTCGAACTAATGCGCATTGCTGAGTCGATTTGGGTTCAGCGACGTGTCATTGGTATCAGTCTGCCGTGTGCTGTGGCGACGCTTTTCCGAAAGTGAGATAAGTTGACATCAAAATCAACGATTTGCTAAAATCGGCTGATCGAAATAATTTCCACTGATTAATAAGGCGACCATCCGTTCTTAATTATGCCAATAAATTCTTGTAGGTTTTAGTGCATAAATTTTGTTTTTGAATAAAAGATATATGGGCATTTTCACAGAAAAGTTTACCGTGACCAACAACTTAAAGCTTTTTAAAAACTATTTATTTTAAATATGGTATAATCTAAAAGCGCATTTTTTTCTGAATAAAAACTCCACAGGCCAGAAAATTCTGCATTTGGTATGCTTTTGTGGTCAACATTTTCGAGAAAAGAACACGATTAATTTTGGGGTCAACATTTTTTTTAGAAAAGTACAGAAATAATGCAGAACTCTTGAAGAGGTCAGAAAAAGTGCAGAATTTTTTCCAGAAAAGAATGCACTGTTAGATTTTGTATTGCTGTAGATGTTTCTTAAAGTGTTGTGAGATTTTAGTGCAGTTGAAAATGTTTCTTGTTGTATTTGTCAGTTCTCTTGAGGTTTTTCCTGAAGCCTTCTACATATGGGCAACTCCAAACTGGCGTTACGTACAAAAGAAATATTAAAAAAAAAAATGAAAATGTCAACTTTTTAATGGGGTTTTTTATATTTGCGTAGTAATAAGGTAGCACTGTATTAAGTAAATACAATGACAACAATCGGCCCTAAGAATTACAAAAAACGGACGTGGTTTCTGACTTGGATTACAAAATTTGCAAAACTCTCTGAATTGGGCAAGACTTTTTGTATACAACTTTTTTAAGAAGGGTTTGAAATAACATAATTTTATTTTCCAAGTGATCACGTTTAATATTTTTTTCTGTTTTTTTATTAGGGTTTTTGATCTGGCGTTACGTTACTTAAAATTCCATTGTAGTTAAGTTGGGTAATGAAGTAATTTGGTAGTTAAAGAAGTATATAATTTTGTAATTTAAAAAAAATTTAATAAATTGTCCTTTCCTTTCCTCAACCATTTTTTGAGTATCTTTAGCAAATGCCTTCCATATTTACTAAAGCAAAAAAGTTTACGAAACAGACGATTTGATAATCATGGGACATGAGTCCCACATTTTTATGTAAATTGCTTACATAAATAAAATTAAAATGTTTCTCTTAGATATCATAAAATAATTAATTTTTAATAAGGTTTTATATTTTAGTCACCGTAGACTTCTGTGGAAATGCCCATATGTAACTCCTACTTATAATTTTGATAATTTATTCTGGACCTTTTGTGTTCTTGATTCTTTCAGTAGCTAATATGTTTTTAATTTTATGTTTATTGTTTTTGTGGCAAATTTCATCACTTATGTCTAATACCTTTTTGATGAAATTTTTCGGCGTGTTAATTAATGTCTTTTTCGGGTGCTTGGAGTGAAAGTTTTGTTTTCATTACTTTGTTTTCATTACAATTTGTTTTCATTACTTTTGGTACCAGAAATGATACGTATTATAAACTTCGACTTTATTAAAAACAAAGTTTTTTTTCGCTAAAAATTGGTATTCGCAAAGCGAAATAACTTATTTTAATGAATAAATTTTGTTTGGTGATTTCATTTGACTACAAGGGGCTGAGCATTTCACAGCGCAAATTGAAGAAGCCAAGCTGTAGCGCAACCATTTTGTTTTTTTTTTTATAAAAAAATTTGTATGTATACATTTGAACATCAATGTCAATATGTAATTTCATTCAATGTAATAAACACTCGACCATTCCACGTAAATGGCAACCACGAGGTAAATAAATAAAATCAAATGAATCTCGGGATAGAAATATTTTTCGTCATTAAAAATATTCGAATGCTCATAATAAAATACATTTTAATTCAGGGACCGAAAAAAATTGTTATTCTAGATTTCACAGCAGAAAAAGTTGGGCAATTTCAACACATAAAAATTTTCTTTATGAATAACTTTTATTTTTAAGAAAAATGTTTTTGGGCTGCCGGATAACTTTTATTTTTGAGGAATAATTTTTAAGGTTGGTTCATAACAGTTATTTTCTGAAATGAATTTTTTTAGTTATTAGTGTCAAAAATCAAAAAAAGATATGACTTTTTCTTTTGGAATGGACTCACACCTCTTAGCCGTGGTCGATATGGGGTAATCATCTAACGTCATCGTAGTGATGTTAGAATTTCATAAAGGTTTCTGACACCATGGTGGACCCTAAAAAGGTGTTTCTTATATTCGCTTCCCTTTTAAGAATCTTTCCCAGAGGAATTGGTTACCACATCAATTACCGACGACTGATTCCCTAACCGAATACAAATTACTGAAGCGATAACCAAGCGATAATTTAGCCGAATACCGATTACTAAGCGATTACATAACCAAAAACCGATTACTGAAGTGATTACCAAGCGATTACTTAGCTGAATACTGATTACTAAGCGATTACATAACTGAAGACTGATTACAAAAGTGATTACCAAGCGATTACTTAGCTGAATACAGATTACTAAGCGATTACCGAAGACTGATTACTGAAGTGATTACTTAGCTGAGTACTAATTACAAAACGATTACATAACTGAAAACTGATTACTGAAGCGATTACCAAGTTATTACTTAGCTGAATACTGGTTACTAAGCGATTACATAACCAAATACCGATTAATAAAATGATTATCAAGCGATTACTTAGCTGAATACTGATTACTAAGTGATTACATAACCTATAGACTGATTACTAAAGCGATTACTTAGCTGAATACAGATTACTAAGCGATTACATAACCGAACACTGATTACTGAAGTGATTACTTAGCTGAGTACTAATTAAAAAACGATAACATAACTGAAAACTGATTACCAAGTTATTACTTAGCTGAAAACCGGTTAATAAGCGATTACATAACCAAATACTGATTACTAAAGTGATTAACAAGTGATTAACTGATTACTTAGCTGAATACTGACTACTAAGCGCTTACATAACCGAAGACTGATTATTGAAGGGATTACCAAGTGATTATTTAGCCGAATACCAGTTACTAAGCGATTAAATAACCAAATACTTATTACTTAAGTGATTACTGAATCGCTTCAGCTATCAGTATTCGGCTAAGTAATCGCTTAGTATTCAGTATTCAGCTAAGCAATCACTTGGTTATCACTTCAATAATCAGTATTTGGTTATGTAATTGCTTTGTTACTGGTATTCGGCTAAGTAATCACTTGGTAATCACTTCAGTAATCTTTCTTCGGTTATGTAATCGCTTGGTAATAACTTCAGTAAACGGTATTTGGTTATGTAATCGCTTAGTAACCAGTATTCAGCTAAGTAATAACTTGGTAATCACTTCAGTGATCAGTCTTCGGTTATGTAATCACTTAGTAATCGGTACTCAGCTAAATTATCGCTTGGTTATCGCTTCAGTAATTTGTATTCGGTTAGTTAATCAGTCGTCGGTAATCGATGTGGTAACCAATTCCTCTGGGAAAGATTCTTAAAAGGGAAGCGAATATAAGAAACACCTTTTTAGGGTCCACCATGGTGTCAGAAAACTTTTTGGAATTCTAACATCACGACGATGACGTTGGATGATTACCCCATATCGACCACGGCTAAGAGGTGTGAGTCCATTCCAAAAGAAAAAGTAATTTTTTTCTTAATTTTTGACACTAATAACCGAAAAAAATTCATTTTAGAAAATAACTGTTATGAGCCAACCTAAAAAATTATTCCCCAAAAAAAAAAAAGTTATCCGGCAACCAAAAAACATTTTTCTTAAAATAAAAGTTATTCATAAGTGAAATGTACTTTAACCCATTTTATTAATTAATTTTAACCAATTCCAAAAATGTTGCATAACAGTTATGTCCCTGTTTTAATTTTAAACAATTTTTTTTTTCAAAATGCTTGGTAAATTGTATAATCTGAAAGATGTATAAAAAATGCGTAAGTTTGCTGCCCTGCAGTAAATTAGGAGAAGCTGTTAAGTGAACTACTTACGTCTTATAAAAACGACAAATGTAGATTTTCAGACCCAGGGTGAGCAAAAATTTAAACATGTAGACTTCGGAAAGTGATGCCAATCTTAAATAAATGGAATTTTAAAAAAAGTATTTTTTCATACCCCACCCGTAACGCTGAAAATATGTTTTTTGTAATAAAAAATTAGTAAAAAAAAATGAATATGTGTTTATTATTATTTTGAAGTTTCAGATTAATACATTTTTTTACGAAAATATGCAAGAACTTACAGAAATTTAATCATCTTTGAATGAATCTCTTAAATTATATTTTGTTCGGTCCAACCCGTAATACTATAAAAAAGCAACTTAACTTTTTTACTACTAGTGTAATCAAACATTTTTTTGTGAACCAAATACATGCAATGGTACATTGCTGTGAGTTCATCACAATGCTTCAAATTAATTTTAGTTAACAAATTATTCACACTTAAAATGTTCAATTGTCCCACCCGTACTCTCAGTTTTTTGAAAAAAATTATTGAAAATCCTGTTGCCTGGAGGGTTTTCCGCCCTTAAAAGAGTTTCACTTAAAGCGATTTAGTTCGTGTTCGTTTCATTTTATGGACTTACACCCCGAACTATAAAAAGCGAAAGTTTCACTTCACAAGGTAATTGGTTAGTTTTTGCTTTTATTATATGAAATGGTTTGCTTATTTTTGTGTTCTGTATTTTAATTTTTAAAATATGGCCACCTTATGATTGATACCAACCAATTTTGATGTATAGAAGCGTATTGAAGCTAAAGATTGCTTGTACAATGTATTTTCACTGATGTATTTAGTTTTTGCGAATCGAAGAATGATTCAAAGGTCGGCATAAGTCCGCATGAGTAGTCTTAAGTTTTGAACTTGTGTAATAATGGGTCAGCTAAAATAAAAACTGTGCAGAAATCACTTAATTATTAGTGTTTTTTTTTGCATATATTGACAAGCTAGTCTCTTATGACCTATTGTTTTTGGTCGATGAGTGTTTTGACCATCTTTTTTAGATCAAAAAGAAGTTCACGCAAGAGATTAAAAATTATATTAAGTTAACAATTCATTGCTTAATAATTTAAATCAATTTTGTAAAATACACAGCCTAACCAAGAAACATTTTAATGTCGACTCTAAATTTAGTATGAGCTTTTTGTCAACAAATTCTATAGAAATAATGTCAGAAAATCTCACACTAAATTTGGAGTCGACATTAAAATGTTTTTTGGATAGGCTGACAGTTTTTACCTAAAATCAAAAGTTAAATACAGAAACAATAGGTCTGTTCCCGTACTCTAAAGTTTAAGTCCAATTTACCAATTTGCAGGTTTTAGTTAGAAAAGCGTTTCCGTACTAGAAAAAATAATATAAGCGAGCGCAATAGAGAGAGTAAAAATTTTTCCTACCAGTCAAAAACTGCAAGTTTTAACAAGTTTTAACGTGAGGTGGCGCAGCGGGACGTAGCGTAGTGCAACGTTGCCTCGAGGATAAGCGATTACCGAAATTGTAGTCCAGGCAGGCGCCGATTTCTAGCCCGTAGAAAATTTGTTATGAATGCATTATTTCTTTATAGTATTAAATTTTACAATTTTGTGAAGCTAAAAATCGTAACGTGCCGTAGAAATTTTTTTTTTACAGACTTCTACGGTGCGTTCCGCCACGTTACGATTTCGGTAACGACTTGTACATATTTATCATTAAATAGATTTTAACTTGATAATTGACAATGTCGCGCTACGTTACCTTACGCTTGGGTAATCAAGCTTTGAGTCTGAAAAATTTACTCTGGTAAAAATGATAAAAGTGTCAAACTACTTAAAATCAGCTGTTTACAAGAAATTGCAAAATAAAAAAGTTTTTTGAAATAAATAAAAACTATTGGAATGGAAACCAAAAACATGGTAAATTGTAAAAAAATAAATGTGAATGTTTATTTGAGAATTAATTTGAATATTGTATTACATACGAATGTGACAATTTTTCTTTATTTTAACAAACGATTTTATATGACAGTTTATACAATTTAAGTCCGAAAAGCGTTCCCGTACTCTTTACGTTTTTCTATATTATTGAGAGATATTTTCTTATTCTCACGCTTTCTATCACTCTACTCTAGCTGATCCCTGACTTGTTTGAATTGATTGAATTCTTGCCGAATTGAGTCATTTTTCCATGTGCTACCACCTTTTGCATTAATAGGCATTAAATTAAGGCAAATATCTCGAGCAATAAAAAAATATGCCACATCCCCAATTACCGCCCATAAACCATAAAAAACGCTATATTTCAAACGAATTCGGTTTTATTGGACTAAAATTTTGTAATCTAGTTCGTGCGGCTACTCTCGGCAATTCAACCAAAAATGGGCTTGGCCGAACTATAAATACGCCTACTTTTCAGAAATCAATATAATTCCAGAGTTGTGCATGTTTTTAATGAAACTTTGTGTGTATGTAATATTAGACCAAGTGGTCGTAACTATTTATATAAATGTTTCCACGCCTCCTTTTACCGCCCTTATATATTTATAAAATCTTTCTTGCGGTGTCTCTTAAGATCTTAGGAACGGTTACACCTAAGGCCACCAAATTTAAAAAATCTGCTATAAAGGTTAATATCTCGGTTAGTAAAAAAAATGCCACACCGCCTTCTACTGCTACAAAACAATAAAAATGCTATATTTCAGACGATTTGTGTCGTATTAGACTAAAATGTAGTAATTTAGTTCATATGGTTACTTTCGGAAACTAAACTTAAAATGGGCGTGGTCGCTTTACATTTAATCCAGTTCAGATATATATATAAATGTTTTTTTCGATTGGCATGAAAATTCTTATATGACAGTATGGTGGTTTGTGGAAGGACAACGTCTGCCCGGGATTACTAGTAAATTATAAAATGCTGCGAAGTTTAAGTTAAAAATTAATCATTTAAAAAAAATTTAGCAAATCACTTTTTTGCGCCTAATTAATCGCCTAAATTTGCGCAAATAAAATGACAAAAAATAATTTTGAGGCAACCCTCTTCCAGCTGTAACTCATCTCTCATCAGCTACATGGCATAATTACCAAGGTAGACTTACTAGAATGTCAGCAAAAATTCGTACTCACACGCTGTCAAAATATAATGGTGCCATATCTTGAAATACAAATCCCTAAGCTTTATATTATAATAAGTGCACATTTGTAAACACCAATTTTTTCTTCGTTGAAGAGACGTAATGGCAACAAACTAATACAAATATCAATTTAACTTTTTTTAATTGTTATTTTGGATTATTGTTATATTGGTATTGGTACTTATTTGCTTAAGCATACATTATTAATAATAAACCAAACATTTTTTAAAAATTTAACATATGGGCATTTCTAAACTGACTTTACTTAAACTGACTTTATTAAAAAAATTATGAAAATGTTTAAGTTTTAAAAAGGCTTTTTATATTTGCGTAGTAATTAAGTACTATATTAAGTAAAAACAATGAAAACAATCGACCCTAAGGATTTTAAGATAGAAGCAAAAATATGTGTTGGCGTTACGTTACTAAAAACGGAAGTGATTTTTAATTTGGATTACAAAATTTGATAAACTCTCTGAACTGGGGAAGACTTTTTGTATACAACTTTTTTAAAAAGGGCTTAAAATAACATAAGTTTATTTTCCAAGTGATAAAATTTAAAAATCTTCCGTTTTTTATTTTTTTTTGTTCTTGCGTTACGTTACTTAAATGTCCAATGTAGTTCAATTGGGTAATTAAGTAATTAGGTAGTTAAGTAACTATGTAATTAAGTAATTAAAAAACAAATTTAATATATTGTCCTTTCCTTGCCTCAACCATTTTTCCATTATCTTTAGCCAATGCCTTCCATTTTTACTAAAAAAAAAAGTTTACGAAACATTTACTAAACATTTACGAAAAAGAAAAAACAACATTTGTGAAACAGTGCAGACGATTTAATCATCATGATTAATGAATTTATGTAAAAAGTGCTTAAATTAATAAAATTCAAATGTTTCTCTTAGATAATTTCATCAAATAATAAGTTTTTAATAAGTTTTAGTTTTTTGATCACGGTAGATTTTTCTGTGGAAATGCCTATGTCGTGTTTATCGTTCGAGCAAATTCGCCAAATCCAATAAAACGGCAGTGCCATGCACTTAAAAATTGAAATTTCTAAGTAATTAAACATAAATAAAGAACTTAAGGCATTTCTACACATTATTTTGTTTTTTTCCATTTCGTCCTATTAAAAAAAGTACCAACAAATTATTTTTCCCACAAAATTATTGAATTTAAAAGCTGAGTTTGACAGTTCAAACATGGGTATGGGTTTCGAGGAACTTAGCTCTAATAAGTCAACCTTGGTAATTATACCATGATCAGCTACATAAACCGGAGGGATCAAACAAAGATCAAGCACTGTCCAAAACTATCTACAAAGTACTCAATTACAATTTAGGGTGGTCGCAATTAACAAAAGTACTCAATCTACCCATATTCAACTAACCAAGTCAGTGTGAATACCCCTAACATGTTTTTCCAAATAAATATCTATGTTGTTAATTTGACTAAATTTGTTGTAAGTTTAATTTTAAACACATCTCGTCAATTTTTTTTCAAACAGTTTTTTAAAGTGTACTTTTTTATTTTTAGCGACTCACCCTAATACGGGTACCAAAGATTCGTTGTTAGATTTCGTTTGAAGTGCGTCTCACTCTTCAAGAATGTAGGCTAAGTCCCTTAGATTGCGAAGTGTTTAAATTTGGCAATGATGAAAGTGATGGTTTGAAACCACTTTAAGAATATTGTACTTATATATGTATTGAGTATTTGTATTGTTAATATTGTTTTTTGGAAGTTCAACTCCAAAGTTTATTTATTTTAAAACAAGTGCGTGTATTCACGATACAACACAATTCAGTTCGTGCTATACTCTGGTCTTGGGGTTAATAAGTATACCACAAGTAAAAGCTGTATAAAGGCGAAAAGAATGTAAAGCAACCAATAAAAAAAAAATATCTTTCAGTGACCTAATTATTTCATTAAAGTATAAAAAATTATAATGAAGCCAAAAAAACATTAGCATTCTGTTTAAGCATTTTATTTATGAGAAAATGGTGAAATAAGTATGTACACAGAATCTACTCTTAACTAAAAGCTGTAAAAAACCTTTTCCCCATTTAAATTTATTATCTATGGCAACTGAACCATTTCCAATTGTGATCCAAATTGCAATTGAAATTAGCAGCCCTATTTTAATTCAAAAATAATAAATTTTGATAAAATTTGTCAACTGCTTTTCAGAATGTTAATGTTGTATGGTGGAGATGCGTACCAGAGATTTGCATGAGACCATTCGTCAGTTTTTGCCATTTCCTTACTACCTTTTATATGACATAGCATTGTCATCACTGTTTTTGTCTTTTTTTTTGCGCTATTATTTTTTTGGGCGAAATTTATTTATACCAAAATGTTGTTTTTATATTTAATGTCTCAAAAATAATTTACATGAAAAAATAACCCCAATATCTCCTTCTAATCAATGGTTATATGGCTTCAAACAAATTTTTTTATACCGTTGGCTATATTAATAAAAGTAATTTTCACTTAATCGTATTCAATTCCCGCTATCCACCTCGACGTCGAATTAGCATAGAAGTTGATTGTTGACATATTTTTTCGCCAAATTGTGCGATAATAATTCTAATTAAAATCTTATTTCATAATAATGCAATTTTTTGTGTCTGGTAACAACATTCGCAGAATAAAAAAAATACAACACTGCAACTAATATTTTTCCTTTGTGCGAATGAGCATAAAAGCATGGGTTTTCCTTGCTTTTGGCGATTGTTCCTCATGTCTTGCCTTGTTTGACATTCTTGTGTCGCAGACGTTCGTAATCGCTAGCGCTCACACTCTAGGCATTCGTATCAACAGCGATTGGTAACATGCATTTGCGCATTAATTTAAATGCAGGAAGCACATTCGGTGCTCCTTTATTGACGAGACAATCGAAACGCCATTTGAATGCACTCAAGCTGTTCTCTGATGCGTACTGCAACCTAAATGAGAACTTTTGTACCTCTTTCTCAAAGCTTCGCTGGGTGGGCGGATTACAGACTTTCATTCAGCCCTATCTCTTTGATAAATTTGAGAATGTTTTAAGGTTTAAGGGATGAAATTTGCTCTAGACTCAGTTCATAGTTCCATAGTGTTAGTTTACGCCTGCGAGCCATGGCTTCGCAGTTTGTAAGTAGATGTATTGGAGTCTCCTCTGCTTCTTCACAGAAACAGCAGTTACTATCGGTTTCTATGCCCCATTTCAGCAGGTAATATTTCACTTTGCAGTATCCTGTAAGGAATCCCGTTAGAATTCTTAGATTTGGTTTACCTAAGCTTGTGCACAATTTTGTTCTCCGAGTGTTAAAATTCTTGAGGAACAATTTGGATTGTGTTAGATTAGGGAGGCTTTCCCAAAGGTCTGAACGTTTGTGCCTCTTCTCCCTTCTTTGTTCTACTTTTATAGAATGTGTGCCCAATCCGCAGAATGGTTCTAGTCCTATAAATTTTGTGGCTTTGTCGCGCTAAGCCATCGACTACTTTGTTACTTTGTATTCCTTTGAGTCCTGGGACCCAGAGTATAGTAACAGTGCTATTATTGCCTAGTTCATTGAGTTTTGTTAGGCATTGCCACGTTATTCTCGATGATATCTCACAGGAAGCTAAAGCTTTAATTGCTGCTTGGTTGTCTGACATCACAGTTATATCCTGGCCTTTGTATTTCTGGTCAAGGTTGAATTGCGCGCAGTGCTGTATGGCTAGGAGTTTCGCTTGGAAGATACTAGGTGTTGTCCCCGTAGGTTCAGAGTACTTGGTATTTGGCCCATACACCCTTGCGTCTATACTTTCCAGTGCTTTGGAGCCATCTGTATACCATGATATACTGTGTGGTTTTTTGACTTGCGATATTATCTAAATGTCTCACTCTTTCTTGGTACTAAGCTCAATTTCGAAGTGTTTTTAGAAGTTGTACCTGTTTACTATATCGTCTCTTGGTAGATCGATGAAAGGGGTGTGCATTGCAATATCCTTTTTCTCTCTACTACTCATAGTTTTACCTTAACCTGTCCCCTCTTTAGTAGTGCATAGCAGAGTTCGCTTAGCTATTCCCTCTATGACAAGGTGTAAGGGTGTAGGTCCAGAATTATTTCTAGTGCTGGTGTAGGGCAGGTCCTCATGGCATCTGTGATGCATACACAGGACAGTCTCTGCACCTTTGTTAGCATATTCCTCTTTGTGGTCACCATAGGTGAGGATGGGTATACATCAAGCGAAGAATATACCATCATGGTATACATCAAGCGAAGAATTGTTGGGTTACAACCCTAAATTTTCCAGCCAGGTTCTTACATACCATGAGTGCGTATGCGTTGCTTTGTTTGAAGTTTTCTCTGCATGTCTTTTCCAGAGAAGTTTTAAACAAAGTGTGAGTCCTGGGCGTTAACTTCTCCTTTGAAGGGGATTTCCGTGCCATCTATTCTCATAGTTCGGAGATTTGGTAGGCTTCCTTTGAAATATTGAAAAATGTTGTTGTTTTTGTAGTGTCTTTGGAAAAATTCGTTTGAGCAATTAATTGTTCTAACCTGACCTAAAGCTCAATAAACGATTTTAAGCTATCAAACAACTAGAATTTGTATTTAAAATCAAGTATGATTTAAACTATCAAACATTAAGAATTTGTATTTAAATTACAGAAAATCAACATAATAAATAACAAGGTCATATAGAAAACTTTAATTCTCTTAATAAATTGTTAATATTAATTTTAGTATAGTTAGTGTAAACTTTAAAGTGTGATGCGACACTGAGGAAATGGAAAAATTAATTTCTTCATACAAAAATTAAAAATGACAGTATGATGAAATTCGATTCTACTTTCTATCTCACATGTCGTAACACACAGTAGGATAATGTAAAGCGGCCTTTAGTTGCATTAATGTGATTATATAAAGCTCATTTCAGTTATTCACGAAAATTCCTATTACATTTATATTTATATATATCATTTTCTTTTTGTATGGGAGAATCCTGAATTATTATAGCTAATCATCTATTCATTTCATCACTTTATTTGTCATGAAAAAATTGCAAAATTACTTAACCATATAGTTGCTATTAAAAATCCATAACCTAAGGATTAATAGGAAATGCAACTGATACAGGCGATAAAGTAATCTTTAACCTTGAATTGTGAACGAGTGCTTATGATTCTTAATCAAATATAAAAAAACTTTTACATTTCTAAAGAAGCTTTTTAATCTTTACTTAAAATAAAAACTTTTGTGCATTTAGGTAAAGCATGTTAAGCGTATGCAATACCAGATAAGGTTGTCAGGGACTTTGTTAAATTTATTATAAACAATCAGCAAGTGTATTAATATTATCTTGAGTTGATTTAATTGGTCAATCAAAGAGCGCGATCAAGTATTAAAAACGATTTTTAAGTTTGCGATTCAGAAAAAATCAGACACACTTAAATTCGTTGAAATGAAATGATTTTGCTGACTCCTGTCACGTTTTACAAAAGCTCCCGAAACATTTAATTTAAGGGGTTTAACACTGTTAAATGACGTTTAAAACTCTTAAAAATACATTTTACTAGGTCACAATACTGTGGTAAAAATTTAGTCGGAAACCCTAGCTTCCATCTTAAATTTAAAACCGTGACATTAGATTCGAAATAAAATCCGTTGTCAGAATTTCAAAATTACAAGAATTCGCAAGAACAAAAAAAAATTTAGGTGGCAAATCTAACCGCCATTTTGAATTTTAAATTTTGACATTAATTAAGAAATCAGCTACCCTCTTAAACTGCCAACCACAGAGTCCACAGAACCCTTAAAAGTCCTAATACGCTTAAGCTTTTCCTACACAAGCTCATTGAAGTTTTTGGATACTTGCTTTAATTGGATACTTGCCTTCAAATTCAAGTTTTTCAAGCTTTTTGCCGAAAGCATCAATTTTTCCTTTACTTAGGACTTCGTGCCGTTCGCTTATAAGCTAGCATATTTGCAAGTCGCAAGCTGTCGTGGGCTAATTAATATTCAAGTACAAGTTATACTTGATTGAAAAGTATCAAGCTGAAGCAAGCTTAAATTTGTATTGTAAGCAAGTATTTGAAATAGACTTCAAGTAGGCTTGTGCAGTTCTCTGGTACCGAGTACAACAGTAAAAAAATTAAAAAAAAATTGGATTAAAGTCCTATAAATTTTGGCTTAGCCGGTTTTTAATGAATATAGTACACTGTATAATGCAGTTTGCACAGAGTATCATGGATACGAAAATATGCATGCTGTATCTATGCTAAAGCATTAAATTCGCATGCATTGTCTTGCTTAAAATAGATATACTCCCATTGTGCGTTAAAACTTTAAGGAATGCGGGTGCAAAAAATGTGCAAACTATTAAATATTAATATGATAGCAAAATACAATTTTAAGAACAAAAATAGTCTTATATAATTTTGCTCTTAAAATTGCAGGCCATTGTTGTCCGCGGCTTACGTTTTTTTATCAATCTCCTTATCGCCTTTTGTGATATTGACTAATTTTTATGTGCTACGGTTAGTTTTGCGACATCCGACTTAGTGATGCTATATGGCATCATCGTCCTTATTGGGTTAAGACAATACATATCAAAGAAATGAGAAATGCTATTTTTTTCTTTTGTTTTACTTTTATACTTAAGTTATACTTAAGTATCGACAGCCAACAACTAATTTTATTTTGCGAAATAATTAAACTAATGAGCAAAAACTAATTGGTAAAACTTAAGTACAACTTAAGTATTGATTGTGAAACCGGGCCTTAGAATTTTTCATATAAATTTTCCATAGAAAATTATGTAAAAAGACCTAGAATTTTTTCATATAAAAATTATGAAATTTTATTATGATTTTAATTGTCGTATTTTTAGCAGCTAACAATGAAAAAAGTGTTTGAATTAAAAAATTAAATATTTTCATATAAAAACGTCGAACTTGAGAAAAGATTTAGAAATTTTTCATATAAATTTCTCATAAAAAATTATATGAAAAGACTTTAGAATTTTTTCATATAAATATTATGAAATTTTTTTTATTGTAATTTACGTATTTTTAGCAGCTAGCAATGCAAAAATTGATTTTATTAAAAAAAAATATTTTCATATAAAAAGGACAGTTCGAGAAAGCTTCTACATTTATTAAGGATTCGGTATTGTTACATTTAATTCGTAACATTTATTAACGAATCGTATTCTCGGATTCGTTAACGAATCGCATTCTCGGACTCGTAAACGAGTGGTGATCTTCTCCCGTTCGCGAATTCGAAAACGATTCGAAAACAATAATCATTAACGATTAAAATGTCCGAGAATGCGGATTCGCTTGGCTTATTGGGTATTAAGATTACGAACAGAACATAACAGAATAACAGAATACACACAAAAACTGTTTGAGTGTAGCGCCTGCATTTATCGAAATAACTTTTAATGCACTTTGCTTTGTAAAACAAAATTAGATATCATATTTTTTAATATTTAAAAATTATCTTAAGCATGTAAACATGTTTGATTCTTAGTTTTATTATGATATTTTCTTAAAAACAAAACAATAAAAAATATCTTTTTCTGCTTTTTTATATTAAAAACTTGTTAATTTTAATTAAAAAAAAATTAGGCGTGTGGCCAGCACTGAAAACTGAAATTTGGCAAGACTGCCAAAAAAGGTTGGCCAACCCTGCTCGAAAGAGTATAGCAAAGCTCGAATAATAATAGACGTAACCTAATGTTTCAAATGTCATAATGACGGGACGCTATGTAAGAAAACGTTATAAAAATTATAATAGGCAGTAGCCAGGCAGTTGTTTGTCGTAGATAATTGCACGTTCTCGCACAAGTTCAATTAAAACTTCGTCATCCATAGCTGTGGAAATACAGAACTATTACACTAATAACGAAAACTCAACAAAAAACGTAGTGTCAACAATACACACTGCACACTAATAAAATCTAACCTCTATGTTCAGTTGCTTTTTGATAAGACGTAATGTAAAGTAACGTAGAAATCCGAAATCCACGGATCTATACGTGCCGTCACGTTACGTTACGTTTATTATAACCACTTGTATAAGAAAGCATTGTTTCAAGCAATAAATGAAAGAACGCACTGCTCAACTGACATTGCATCACATTACGTTACTTCTATTATACTTGGACCTTAACAGTCAAATCAATAAAAACAAAACTCAGCGATAAGTACAAAACATAGTCACCGTATTATTGTTTAGTCTAGACAGATTTCCAGACGATACATTTATTCTCGCTGAGTCTGCCTTAGTTTAGAGCAAAGTCCAAACGTCGGCGTGTGCTTAATCAGTAAACGGTGGGTGAAGACATTTTTAGCCTTGGAATGCAAATACTTAAATTGGAATGCTTGTTATCGCTGAAGTAAGCAAAATTGTATAACAACATATTTATAAAGACCATGAGCAAAATGAGTAATGAAAGGAACTATAAAGGTAGTAAAAAGATATGCCTACTCAGGGTATCTGTTTTGGAAATAGCACGATCAAATAATAACTCCTTAATAAAATACTTTTAAATTAACTTTTCTAATTAGACTTAAGAATTGTTCGTATTTAGCTTATTAAAAACAAATTTAATAATTCATGTATTCAGTTCAAACCCTTCAATAAAAAACCATTGAAAATCGGAGAACCATGAAAAATTGTTCTATATAATTTCTTTTGTTAAATTTAAAAATATCTCTTTAAAAGTTTTTGTTAGCTTTAAAGTAGTAAACATAGTTAATAAATAATATTCGGTTGAATTGTTACGATTTTGTGGGTGTTACCTTCTTGATAAATATAAAGTTTCAACTTTATGCTTTTAAATTAATTTTCAATGAGTGCAAAATTAATTTATTGATTGGTTTATTTTAAACCAATTAAAAATGAAGTTAGAATTTCAATTAGTTGTGGTTAGAAAAAAACGAATTTTTTAATTATTGTTATTACTAGTTGATTTTTTATAGGGGTTAAAAAGATAAATATGTTTATCTTTTTTAAAGGGTATTCACAATTTGGTATATTTTCCCTTGCATTGTGTATTTTTAAAAATGTGATATTTCTTGTAAATGTTGTAAAATTATAAAAACAAAATGCGCCGTGTTCAAAATACAACACTGTAGCAAAAATACAACAACGAAACCCTATTGGATTCTTTGTAAATTTCGGTGGGTATGATCAGCTGATCGCAAAAGCTTTTCTACTCAACATAGAGAAAAACTACCGGATGCGCTGTGAGTTTATTTAATAAAAAGTATTATAATTTGATGTTTCGTTTAAATTTGTTTTGATTTCCTACAATTAAATGCTGATTTCAATTTATATATCCAAACAAAAGTACGTACAAAAATTAACTGTTTTTAAAAATACAAGACTTTATTGAAGGTTCGTTCACAATAAGTTGTTTATATTGTAAATTTTTTAAAAATTTATCACAAATACACCGCATCGTGAATACCCCTAGTGCTCAACACAAACTATATGATGTAACTTTAAGCGAAGGTTATGCTCTGTTGTGTAATTGGTAGTTCTTTTTGTACAAGGAATTGAACAAATAGGAGGTGGAGCAAATGTAAGGGGGAAAAATAATAGACCAGCTAATACAATTGACTTCTCCAGGGGTCACCACAGAGATCTATTAACCAATTTGTATATTTTTTGTGTTTCATGTATTTGACTCATCTAGAGGTCACCCTGGGTCAGTGAATTTCATTTTTAAATACGCTCAGGGTCAAGATTTACTCAAAGGGGGAGGGGGCTTTCATTAAAAAATATATTGATAGTTTTTAATATCGATATATTAAAAACGTATTTTTTATATGTATTTTAAGTGTTTGCTCAAATTGTTGACGCCTCAGGCTAAAAATAGACGATTTAAAATAAAATCTATACAGTTTAGTGCAAATTGATAGATTTCTAGAACTCGCCCAAGAGACCAATAAATGGAGAAGCATACTACAAGAGTTAAAAACAAGAGTTCTTGAAGTAAATTTTAAAAACAAACAGGTTTGCATTTCGTTTTAAATGTCATTGCTCTTTAAAATGAGCTATTAAACATAAAGATCGGATTAAAAACTACCAAAATTGTGCTTTTTTACTTTTCGAAAAAATCTTATCTTATTTCTAGTTTCAATAAAAAATAATCGTAAAAATTCTAATTTGAGAAAATTTTAATGAAAAGTTGTTAAAATTGTTTGTATAAATCAACAATAGCTGAATTAATTAATAAGCTTTAATTAATAAGGATTAATTAATAAGACAATTAATAAGCTGGAATCTGATATTAGAGAAAATCCGAAGAACTTTTGGAATTTCTTAAATAAAAAAAGGAACACGAAGGGTTTCCCTAAAAATTTGTTTTTTTAACGAAAAAACTGCAAGTAGCACTTCAGACGTCACAAATCTTTTTGCTGATTATTTTCAATCGAATTTTTTATTAGACGACGGAGATGACGTTAACTGCCCTTTTTATTATAATGACAACCCTATTATTGATATGGGTTCATTAGTTCTTTCTGATGATGATGTCTTACAAGATTTGCTCACTCTAGACATTAATAAAGGAACTGGTCCTGATAATATTCCCCCAATATTTCTAAAAAACTGCGCAGCTGTGCTAGCCCAGCCATTAGCGCTTTTATTTAATTTATCTTTGAAGACAGGGCAGCTTTTGAATATTTGGAAAGAATCCATTATAGTCCCTATCCATAAGTCTGGCTCTAGGCAAAATATAGCGAACTATCGACCGATATCAAAATTGCCCTTGATCCTTAAATTATTTGAGTCAATTGTCAAAAAACACATTTATGCTAGAATCAAAAACTCTATCTCTGAATTCCAACACGGTTTTGTTAGTGGTAAATCTACTTCTACAAACCTAACACTTTTTTTTCACTTCATTAAAACTGAAATGGAAAAAGGCAATCAAATTGACGTCATTTTTACTGATTTCGCCAAAGCCTTTGATAGAGTTCAGCACTCCATTATGGTTAAAAACTTTCCCTAATGGGGTTTCATTCCTCTTTGTTATCCTGGCTGAGGAATTACCTTTCTGATAGATATCAAGTTGTCCGTATTGGTAACTGCTACTCAAAATCTATTACCAACCATTCTGGTGTGCTCCAAGGAAGCCACCTTGGACCTCTATTGTTTGTCTTGTTCATCAACGATCTCCCAAACTTTCTACAGCATACTAACTGTTTGATGTATGCTGATGATGTTAAACTGTTTAATTCGGTTTCTTCACCTTCCGACCATCGACTTCTTCAAATTGATTTAAACAATATGATTAAATGGTGTTCAGTTAATAGACTTTATTTAAATGTTGCCAAATGCAACATTATGTCTTTTTATATGAAAAAATAACCAAATTTTCTTAATTACTGAATCGCAAATAGTGGTCTTTCACGTGTCAAGTCTACATCTGATCTGGGAATTCTATTTGATAGAAAAATTTCTTTTTCCAACCATTACGATTGCATAATTACTAAGGCTAATGCAATGATGGGTTTTTTGAGGCGTAATTCGAAGGAATTTAAGGATCCATATACCCTTAGAACGTTGTTTTTATCTTTAGTAAGGTCTATCTTGGGATATGGATGTGTGATCTGGGATCTACATTACGAGGTAGATTCTTTGCGATTGGAAAGAATACAAAAACGTTTCACTCGTTACATAATGTTTAAATTAAATTGGAATTTTATGCCAATGTACGTATCCAGGTGTGCTCTTTTAGGTCCTAATACCTTAGCCTCCAGACGTAAATTTTTTCTTGTTATTTTTGTTCGCGATATAATTAGGTCACATATAGACTGCGCGCCACTCCCCGCTCTTTTACGAATATATGCGCCTGAGAGATATTTTAGGCAAAGAGATTTTTTTTACATTCCGTATCATAGGACAAACTATGGCCGTAATGATCCTATTAATAATATGTGCTTAGCGTTCAATTCCATAAGTGCTCAAATAGATCTCACTCTGAATAGACAAACTTTTAAACAAAATTTATTAAGAATTGTTTCAAATGAATTCTTTAATATAAATATGTTTACATTTTATTAGTTTTATATCATATTGTTTTTATAATTTATATGTTATTACTCAAACTGTTAAACGATTGTTGATAGTTAAAATAGAAATAAATAAATAAATAAATAAATATATTGCAAAAATAAATTGAAGTTTTGTGAAAAAAATTACAAAAATTCGTATCAAAAAATTATAGCTGTTGAAACTTGTTTTTTTTTTTTAAATCCAATAGTGCCTCTGTTTGGGCATTTCAAAAAAAAAAAAATAATAAATCAACAGAAATTTAAAACCCTATACATACATATCATTTAAAATGATTTCAATAATTTTAAAAAATATTTCTGATTTTCGTGTTAATAAAATTTCAGTACTAATATACAAAAATATATCCCGATTCTGAATATTTTTTCCCTGGGAATCAGAAAATAAAATTCTCATTTTCAATATAGCAGATAAAGACATCACATTTTTTTGTTAACACTCATGAATATTGACAGTTGATGAACAAACTTGCATTAAAAATTTCCAAAATGTTCTTGAACTTTATCTTAAGAATGAAAACCTCCTTTTCCGATTCAGAATTATAGGTAGTAATTTTAAATATTTTAAAATAGCAACTCTACAACATAACCCAAGTGAAATATAACTGTTATAACTTTAAATTGACGTTACTAAACTTGTGATTAATATGCATATTACATTTTTCTGTTCTTGTTATTAATTTTTCGGAAACAACAATGTCGGCCTTTGTAGTCTAGTGAAGAGTACGCTAGACTATAAACTCAGAGGTCACCGGTTCGAATCCAGGTTCGGGCATGCTTCTGTTCGCTTTCTTTTTTCTTTACTACATTTAGGAATTATTGAAACAAAAAATCCACAACTAAATTATGGAAAATGTGGAATTAAAGGACAGGAACAACTGAGGGCTGGAAATGCTAGCCGGGGTTAAGGCATAACACTAGCCTCAGTTATAAGCAATTCAAATTGTCTTTCTTATTTGTTCCGCCTAATCGATAATTAACATTGTTCCAATAAACTCTTCCTCTAATAATCTATCCCTTTTCAGGTCAAAGACTAAACGTTGTTTGTATAAGGCGCATACATTGGTTCTTTGATGTTAAAAAAAAAACAAAGAACGTGAATAGACAATCTAGGTCACAAATTTTCTTAGTTGGAATTCAGTTGGATTTTTGGGGTTCAAACACCCCCAAGAGGTTAGAAATTTTAATAAAAGTTAAGGCATTTAAATAATCATTTCATTAAATCACTTTAATATGATCTGAAAAAACTCAACAAATAATATACTGGAGTTGCGCTTTCGTATCAAAGTCTTTATTATGAGCTGATTCGTTTAAACAACAATAGTGAAAACAAATTGATCGTGATTTATAGGATCAAACGTTATACATTCAAAATGATTGTATAACGTCCCTATTGTTTTCACTTCCCTTAACATCGGCAGTTGTAGATGATAGTAGCGATGATAACAGTGCAGCCAACAAGAATGACATACACATGTATACTGAAAAACCTTTCTAAATCGAACCGAATAGAAAGATTTTAAAGTAGCTTTACACCAGCCAACAACTTATTTCAACTTTCCCTGAAGCGGTTCTCTAAAATTTAAATTTCAGCATCCAAGGTTGTGTTGCTGGAGTTAGTAAGCTTACTCCAAATATGCATATAAAGCTTATTGTATGGCGGCATTGCATCAAAGCCACTTCGTTATATACGGCACAAAACAAGTTTTTATTAAATACATTTTTCTGCCCCTTTCATTGTGACTTTTTATAGTCAAGAGTTTTTAAACAATTAACTTTCAAATTAAAGATATGAGTCTAAAAATGGTCTAATTTTTGATGAATGTTTGAAGTTACTCATGAGTTACGAGTATAAAAAGTTGACTAACATTTTTCAGAATTCTGACCCGAGAAAAAGTTTTAAGTCAATGATTTTAGTTATTTTGGTAATTTAAGGTTTAAAGATTTATGAAGTTTATGTTCAAGTTTTTCTGTCTTTAAAATTTTATTAATTTGAGATAAATGAGATATTGTCATCAATAAAATTACTTAAAACATATCACCGCAATTCAATGGGCATTGAATTTAGCGTACGCAGTGATCGCACAGTAACAGAGCAGGACATGTTGGTAGAATTTTAAAAAAAAATAAGACTTATTTTTTGATATTTCTTTATTTTATTTCTATACAAAAACTTTTAAAATTCAAATAACTTAATTTTTATTTTTTTTTTCAGATGGTGTCTATTTTATCTACTCGTATAGTAATAAAACTCATTTTCGGTTTGTTTGTTTGTTTGTTTGTTTGTTTGTTTGGCCTTTATACAAATCTAAACGGCTCAACGGATTTCTCTCAAACTAGGTACACATATTAAGTTTATCCCAACTTAAAATGTTACATACTTAGTTTTTGCCACGCCCCCTCTGAAATTTTTCAACTAGCGGTAATTTTGTTATTATAAAACTTTTTAGTATTGGAGATTTTTGTGTATTCAATTTTAAAATTTTTTTGTTATTTTGACGTCAAAAACACTCACATATCTTCAAAATTGGAGAAATTTTCAGTACAACGACTTTTTCATAAAACATCGTTGCCTAAGAATGAGAAAAAAATGACATGAAAATCAAAGTTTGATCTTTCGATACAAATATCTCCGCTGTCCATTAATATATTTTGTTCAAATTTTTTTTGTTCAAAAGTTCAATAAAATCACTTTACAAAAATAGGTAGAATTGTACCGTTAAGTCAGTGTATATATGTTTTATGATTATGTCAAAAAAGGTCCAAAATATTGACTTTTTACTCAAAAAATGACTCAAAAATTGTTGTTGTTGTAAAAATGAAATCAATTAAAAATTTCACATCTGCCTACCTTTCATATGACATAGCATTTATTTACAAAAATTCTTCCAGCTAAGCGCAAAAATTATTTTACTGTTATAACAACAAGGGTACCCCTTTGATTTTTTTTCTCGAAATTTATTTTTTCCAAAATGTTGTTTTTAAATTTTTTACAAAAAAGTAAAGTCTCAAAAATAATTTATGTGAAAAAATTACCCCAATATCTCTTTCCAATCAAAAGTTATGGCTAAAATTCTATTTTTTCATACCAGACTTTTAATAAAACTGAGTTTTGTTTTAAAATTCTCTATATAGAGAATGAAGTTGTGTGTCTAGAGTAATTATAAACCTTTTGGTGTATATAAAATCTTACTTTTTGCCTCCCCACCCCCGCCCCCCTCCTGTTAAATCTGTTTTATTGTGATTTGTCATTTTTCTCACTATTGTTTCACCCACACGTTGTCACACAGTTCTTTATCAATGGTACTTTAAATGTTCTATATATATCACTGTATCATCAAAAAGATGACTGTGAATTAGAATACTGTAAAAGTTAATTTTTTCATGTTTAATGTGTTATTTGATTTTTATTGTTGAAAGTCAAATTTCCACGCCAATTAAATGTACCGACATGGTTGTAAGCTTGGCTGCATTGAACAAATTTTTCGGTTCAATTGCGTACTAACCGAAAGTATGCTGGAAAATATTAAGGCGAATTTACACATTTCACTCAAAACGATGATAGTGAACGTTGAACGATGACAGTGAATCAATTTTTAATTTACATTATTCAAAGTGTAAATGTGAAATTTGAAGGATGATTCGGTGTTGAATGTCAAAATATATTCGTTGGCTGATTAATTTTATTGACGTTTAAAAAAATTAAATAAATAAAAGCTATTCAGCAATTAAATAAAAAAATACAAACTTCTTGCTTGAAATTATGTTTACACCTTTCGATTGTGTTTTAGTACGAAAGACACATCAGTTCGGTTTGCTTTCAATTTCATCAAAAGTAGGAAGACCTTCTACTTCTTTCACTGTTCAATGTGGATGACAATCATCTTCATTTTAAAGATGAAACTCAATTTACATTTTAAAAATTAGATGATTCATCCAAAGTGAACGATGATAGTAAATCGTGTAAATTCGCCTTTATAAATTAGAACTAAGTACTGCATTACCGACACGATTCCAATATATTAGAAAAATCGGTAACTGTTATCCAATTTAGTTCTTTTCGCACACAGCGTAAACTTGCAGCAAATAACATAATGGCACTTCTTGCACTGTTCCTGCAGATTTTTCAGCTGGATTTATGTCGATCTGTTAATGTCGATAATATTGCTACAGGTTGCTGTATATACTATAATAAAAATTAAAAAGCGACTGCTTTCTTAACTTACACCTTTTTGCTAATTTACATTAAAAAACGACTTTACAATTTTTCGTATAAAAGAGTAATTCAGAAGATTTAAGAAATTGCATCAACTATCAGACTCAATTTATATTAATTTTTTATTTAGAGACAATCCAATTGTTATTTTCCAACTGGAAAAACTACTGAAAAATTTTAGGAAGATTTTTATAAATTTGATTTTCATTAGCGAAGTGCAAGTAACATGCTTACCAGTAGCCAGTAAAGTTAGCTTCTCTATTATCTAAAAAAACCTATTCTGATCGAGAAAAAAATTCTCCTTTTGAGTGTGGATTTGACCCAAAAAGATCCCCCCGCTTACCTTTTTCCCTTCGATTTTTTCTAATTGCAGTAATTTTTTTAGTATTTCAGTTTAGAACTACAAATTCCAAAATTTACAAAAACATTTAATCGAAAAGTGTATATTAAAATTTTTATATAAATGACTCTCGAGTAACACCGGGTATATCAGCTAGTAATTAATATTTTAGCATTAATATGTACAAATTTTAGAAATTCTGGCCATAAAAGCAAGCACTCAAAACATTCCCAACGATATCCTGAAAGTGAGGACCGCAACACAAATAATGAAGTTATTTCAATTTTAGTGAAAATAAATTAAGAAAATTCAAAAAGAGACACGAAAAACAGCATTATCTTTAATGCTATTGCAAAACTTAAAAATTGTTTGAAGCAGATATTAAGATCCTTTTCCGGCCTTTAATATCTGACAGTTTATTTTGTTTTACAACTATTTTACCAGCTAATATATTTACGAAAAAGATGATTTTTTTAAGGCTTTTGCAAAATGTTTTAGCTCGTTACATCCAAAATATTTTAGGAATCGTTTAAAAAAAAATAGGATAATTTTTAGAGGGGTATGAAACAAAATGTTCATCAAACTCCCATGAGTAAATCTTGGCTACGGCCTTGGTTGGAACTGAGTTTTCACAGATTCTCGAGCGAAAGGTTGACTGAAAATATGTCAGAGACCACATAAATAGCAATTTGAAAATAAAATTTTGTTTTATAAGTTGACATGCGAGAGACGATATTGTGGTATTGCGGTTGCGATGTCTAAAGCAGGGTTCGTATTTGCTCACTCATGAAGCTTCATGAGTATGAGGGAATTTTTTGTTAAAAAAAAAAAAAAACGTGTTGGTATTCATTTTCGTGAACAGCTGAGCAGATTTTTTTGTTCATGAACTGAAGAAGAGGAAACCAGTTTGTGGACAAGAATATTTTGTACTGTAATCTTAGAAAAACACTGTAACTCGTATAGTATTGACATTAGAGTACGGAAATTCGGTACAAGAATAGGTAGAATTATAAAAAAAACACAATCAAGAAAGTAAGCGGGAGTTTTCAAAGGAATGTCATTATAAGAAAAACACTGTATCTCGAATATTGACCCTAGGGTGCCAAAACTCTTTACAAGAATGGGCAAAATTGTTGTCATAATCTCTAAAAAGAAAGAAACAAAAACGTTTAAAAAAAAAACCAACTCAAAAACACTACAAAGTAAAAAATAATTTTCAAATACTTTTCACATTAATTCTTGGTCAATTAAATATATAAATTATTTATATATATTATTAAATTGGAAATCTTATTATTAAAAATTTGTTTTGATTTTGTATTATTATCATAAATATATTAATTTCTCCATCAATATAAAACGTTTTCAGACTACCTAAACAGACTTTTATAAAATAAACCCTCCGGCTTTAAATGTATTCTTTAACAATTATAAAAATAACGTTTTCAAAAAATTTATTTCGTTACAAACATCAAAGGGGGAAATATTGCATTTTTCTGAAAAGAAATAGAAAAAAATTTTATGTCAAACTGAAATAGTTTTTGCATAAAAGTGATGCGACATAAGAAAGAGTATAAAATTGCTATTTTCGGTTTTAATTGTTTTTACAATAAACACAACTTTTCCACCATTTTTTGGAAGAAATATATCTTTTAGACCTTTTTAAAAAAGATTTTATATAAAAATCCTTAGCTAAATCCTTAGTTGCAGTAATTTTTTGCAAGTACTTTAATTGAACTTTTAGACAAAAGAAGATTGAATGAAATATATTAAAACAGAACGAAGATATTTGCACACAAATCTTCTGCACTCAAATCTTCTGCGCACAAATCTTTTCTTTTAGAAATGTAAACAAAAAAAAAATGTAAACAAAAGTCAGCCAAAACAAATCTTACAATTTTTGGGCACAAGCAGAATATATGCAAATTTCTTATTTCAATGAAATATTATAAAAAACGATCACAATTCTAATAAAAAGAAAAAGGCCAAAGCCAAAGAGAATAAATGAGTAGGAAGAGGTCCAGAAACTCACTGCTAAAATTTCCTACTAAATCTCGGTGAGGTCGACATTGGCACCTCACTTAAAAGCTCTGCAGCAGCGGCAAAGCGCAGCGAATTTCGATGTTTTCTTTTGGGTACAGCTAAATAGAAATGAAAATGTGTGCACTCAAGCGAGCTAGAAATAGATTCCTTCTTTTAAATATGTTGGCTTCTTTCTTCCTTTTCTGATCTGAATAGAATCGATTGAAGGTGCTTACATTTTTTTTTCTATATTTTTGATCATTTCGGCTGTGTGCACAAGGGAGCAAAAAGATTGCTCCTTTTTTAATGCCCTTGCCTGTTTCTTCCTATTTGAATATCTGAAGAAATATTGCAAAGTTTTATGAATGAATATAAAATTTGACACTTTCTTATTTTACATGTTGCCAAGTTTATTTTGTTTCTAGCTGGATATTTTTGTTGTGATTTTGTTGTAGCAATATTTTGATTGCTGCTGCAAGAAAGATTTTCAGATATTTCATTAGCCGAATAGAAAGACGTTTTTCTGATTCAGGTAATGAAATATTTATTATTTAATCAGTAGTTAGGAAAATGTTTGTTCACTAACGGAGCAAAAGAATCCTTTTTTAAAATTTGTCCTCTGATATATTTAGAATATATTAGAAAATTAAAATAAAATTAAAGTTAATTTACAGTATTTGCTAAAATAACTTATTAGTGTTAGATTTATTTAGTGTTGTTCAAATTATTATATTTATTTAAAAATATATACAAACCACCACCAAAATATTTCTTCCAAATCAGAGAACAGATGCACTTGCTGCTGCAATAAAGGTATTTTCAGGTATGGTACAGAGAACTGCAACGGGTGATTGACAAATATTCATACGTAAACTGACACTCAAAAAAGTAAGATGCTGTGCTCAACCGATCAAACTTGCACAAGCACTTGCGCTGCCTGATAATTTTTAATCAATCAAACCTGTGGTTGCATTCGAACATTGTGAGTAAAATCAATTGTAGTGCTTGAACGTTTCAATTGGGATATATCAGTCAATCGATCGAACACATTTGCATCACACAAAGTTGAGTATGTTTGTTTTTCGCGGAAAGATTTGATCGAACATGAAAAACGAAGCGATTGCAACCAAAGCAAAACAAAATTGAAAAGAATAAAATCAACGAGTATGCCTTATTGCATATTCTGCAACAGAATGTTCACTGTTAGAATATTTATTCTTTTATTTTAAATTAAAAGCAATTGAACAAAGCTAAATTCATCTCTTTTAGAAGTAAGAAATTAAACAAAATTAAATCCGTATAATTTTAAATAAAGTAATTAAACAAAATAAAATTAATTTTCAAAATTTTTGTAGAATGAGTGTAGAAAAATTAAGCTGTCGACTGATTTTGGCCCAAGTCTGTTTCTCTTCTCGGTGATAATATTGCCTGCTAAAGAAAAAGCTCGTTCGGCGGCTGCGCTGCTAGCAGGTATTGAATGTATTTGCAACGCTAGTTTATATAAACGCGGATAATTTTTTTCTTGTATTTTCCACCATTTCATTACATCGAAGTCTTCAGTCATTTTTACTTTTTCATTACTATACCTCTCTACTTCTTCTCGAGGAGTTTCTATGGTTTCCAATCTAGAGTTTTCAAATAAGTCAGCGAAAAAAAAATGTTTAATCCGTTCTGGCGTAGACTGATTTGCAGAAGTTGCATCTGAGGCAATTAAGAGGCTTTGTTCAGGAAATGAAAATTGTGAAACTGATTCAGAATGTGAAGATAAATCATTGGGTGTAGAAGAAGAGTATACTGGCTGTGAAACAGAACTGCTGCTGGCATTTTCAAAATAATTTATTTGTGAAATGCAAAAATTCTGAATCTGTATTAAATCGTTTGGTTGCATATTTACAGCTGGTGGATATAAAAAACATGCAGTTTTATGCCACAAACTCAAATTATTTACCCATATATAGTCGATTTTATCAAAAATTTTTTCCTTTAACGCAGCAATAGCAGGTACATCTGCAACATTCGGCACACATAGGCGTTTAATTTTGTTTATTGATGGTATAACATAAAACAATGAGGGGGTGCTACAAAGTTGCATTTGCTTGAATATGATTTCAAAATCTGCGCAGAGGTCCACTAGCACCTTTAGTGTGTAAACGTTTATTAATAAAAGGCGCTGAGTTTCTTCCTTTTCTTTCAGTATTTCATTGATATTGAACCAATTATCCACTATACTCTTAAACATTGTAAAATTTGAGTTCCAGCGTGTGGGACACGGGTTTTTCAAAGATGTGTGTAGTCTGTGCTGCAAATTCGCTTTTTTAAAATATTTTACAATTTTCTTACAATTTTCTACAACGTCTGCCAGCTCTGTTGTTTCTTCGAAAGACTGGTCTAAAATATTCGCCAATAAATGGCTGCTGCAGTTCAAGCGTACGTTGTGTTCTAAGGCTTTGATAATGTTTTTTCCTCTGTCCGTTACAAATTTTACAGCTTCAAAATTATTTATACTAAATTCAGAAAACAAACTTTTTAACTTTTTAAGTATGTTATCGCCTGTTGATCTCTCAAAATCCATAGATTTCATACCCAAGACAATATCAAACATTTTACACTCTTTTTGGTAGTGAAATGTAACTCCTAAAAAATTTCTTTTGACATAATTGTCCGACCACATATCAATTGTTACAGATGCTCCACCGCTTTTTACAGCATCATTTATTTCTTCTTTGACTTCATTTTTTTTTTATCTGCTTGTTTCTGCGCCTTACGAGAAATCGTTGTTGCATCTGGAAGTAGGTCGTTTATATCAACGTGCTCACCATAAGTTGCGCCTATTTTCACAAGAAACTTTACTAGCTTTTGGAAGCCCGAACCGCTGACAGCCGAAAATGGACGACAATCTTCGATGATCCATGCTGTACAGATATCTATGGCGGCCTGCTTGTCTTCTGCTGTTGCTGTTTTTAATAATTGCGACTCCTTTACCGCTTGGCAGCACCTATGCCGGTTTAAATTGGACGATTGACTCACCGAATATTTCAGAAGCTTATTGCAAGTGCAGCAATATACTAATCCCCTCAGAATGGTTCCGTCCTCTTTATGAATTTCGGACAAAACGTTCCATATAAAACTTCTGCCCTTGTGTCGCCTGGCCAAGGTGTAAACGCCTTTAGCGAGTTGCTCTGCTACATAATCTTGGCTTTCTGACATTTTAATTGATCTAAACACATGCACTGTTTCTGTATATCTGGCATTACGCACGCCAACATATTTTCCATATACATACTCATATTCACAACCGATCGAACCAGTTGGCATGACAGAAGTATGATCGAACTTGAGTAGAGTGAACTCGTTCGATCAGGCGACTGAAGCACACTTAAAATGAGCGCTTTTTTGTGTAATGCTGATTATATTCAACGGTTGCTGTTGTTGGCGTGATCGATTGTGATCGGAAACTTTTGCGTGTGATTAAATCAGCTAAGAAGTGATTTTTGCAGTTCTCTGGTATGGTATTTCATTAATAGACCTTACCTAGTATGCATTTAATAATAAAAAGCAATAAACAATCATTATCATTTGACTTTGAAAATTTATAATTAATCATAATAATTATTTCTACTTTTTATTTTTTTAAGTCAAAAATTAGAAGCAAAATTTTCCCGATATTTTTTACGCACAAAATTACCAGCCATTTTTTTATTATTTTTTTATTATATCAAAACTTACCAGTTCTTTTGTCCTCAAAAAAATATTGGGCAAGTTTTGCTTTTTATTTGTGCTTTAAAAAATAAAAATCGAAACTTACCAGTTGTTGTGTGCTCAAAAAAATATAGTAAAAATTTTACTTCTAATTTTTGAAATAAAAAAAAATATTATCTATTGCTCAAAATTTGAAGAGTGAAAATTTTAAAAATCAATAGGAAGTCAAGTTCTAAAATGTTAGAGGATTATAATGGTACCTTCAAAACAGCGCATAGTGAACTGTCTGCATATAAGCGATGGATAAAAATAGAAGGAGGAGAAAATTTCTTTATTTTCGTTCAAAAATTGTAGTTTTGATAATTTTTTCTCTTATTAAATAGAAACTTTTAATATATATATAAAATTTATTAGAAACAGTCAATTTTTAAAACCTGTAGTGGACGTATATTTAACTTTAAGAAAAATGTTGTTTATATTTTTTAGTTGATGTTTTACCTTTTAATTTTTTGATTTTTGTCTATGGAAGGAAACATTGTGCCTTTGTGTTTAAAAATTTTAAAAGACTTAATACTTAGAGTCTTTCATTTCATTACCCGAAAAGAAAGACAGCATTCCTTTTTTAGTGATGGAATTAAATAAAAGAGAAATTTAATTCCGTCAGTTCAGTTCAGTATAAATTAGAAATATTTATTATCTATTGCTCAAAATTTCAAAGTCAAAATTTTAAAAGTCAATAGGAAATCAAGTTCCACAATGTGAGAGGATTATACTGGTATCTTCAAATCTTAAAATAATTATTATATACAGTCTCTGATTTCATAAGCCGAATAGAAAGACGGAATTCTGAAATGCGTTTGCAGATATTCTAATTAGATTTTTTCTATCTTAAATTTTTCAGCTGATATTTTTTATTGTTCTTTGGTATATTTTCAAAGATTTCTTTACAGCATATTTCTTTAATTTTTCAAAGATTATATCTATATAATCAAAAATACTAAATAAAAGTGAAATACTTACTTATTGCATTTCCGAACAAACCTTATTGTTGCCCTTTAAAAAGAGAATTCCAAATAAATTTCATTGTTTATCTAATTATTTAGTATAATACTTACAAGGTACTTATTACAAAATATAATTACTTACAAACTAAAATGAGTTCTTATTATTTAATATAATACATTAAGAACTAAATGCAAATCTTATTACTTACTTACTTACTTAGTTGGCGCTACAACCGTATGTCGGTCTTGGCCTCATCTAAGAATTTGCGCCAGCCATTTCTGTCTTTCGCTTGCTGGCGCCAGTTGGAAATTCCAAGCTTTATCAGGTTGTCCTCTACTTGGTCTTTCCAACGAAGATGCGGTCGTCCTCTTCTGCGTTGACCGCCGCTGGGTACCGAATCGAATGTTTTCTTCACTGGAGCATCGTCTTTCATGCGCTGAACATGACCAAGCCAGCGAAGCCGCTCGATTTTAATGCGCTTGACTATGTCGATGTCAGCGTACAGCTCATACAGTTCATCATTCCACCGTATTCGGTACTCGCCATTGACGCAGATTGGTCCGTAGATCTTACGAAGAATCTTTCTCTCGAATGCTCCTAAATTCTTTTCATCTAAACTGCTCAGCGTCCAGGTTTGTGATGCGTAAAGTAGGACGGGCATGATGAGCGATTTGTAGAGCGTGATTTTCGTTCGTCGAGAGAGGGCTTTGCTTCTCAATTGCCTACTGAGCCCAAAATAACACCTGTTGGCAAGAGTTATTCTTCGGTTGATCTCAATGCTGATGTCGTTGGTTGAATTAATGCTGGATCCCAGATAAACGAAGTTCTTCACAACCTCGAATGAGGTATTGTCAACGGTAACGTGGGTTCCAAGACGCTGGGACTGTTTGTTTGTTGACACCAAGTATTTCGTCTTATCTGCATTTACTGCCAGACCCATTCGACTTGACTCTCTTTCTAATCTGGAAAATGCTGCACTGACTTCGCGCGTATTATAGCCAATGATATCGATGTCATCAGCATACGCAAGCAGCATAACACTCTTGTAGAATATTGTGCCACTACGTCTCAGATCAGCAGCTCGGATGATCTTTTCCATCATTAGGTTGAAAAAGTCGCACGATAAGGAATCACCTTGTCTGAAACCTCGTTTGGTAATAAATGGTGGGGAGAGGTCCTTCCCGATTTTAACTGCGCTGCTGGTGTTGCTCAGTGTCATCCTGCAAAGTCGTATTAGTTTTGCAGGAATACCAAATTCAGACATGGTGGAGTACAGGTGCTTCCTTATTGGGCTGTCGAAGGCGGCTTTGTAGTCTACAAAAAGATGGTGGGTGTCGACTTGTTTTTCTTGAGTCTTCTCCAAGATTTGTCGTAGCGTGAAAATCTGGTCGATGGTGGACTTTCCAGGTCTGAAGCCACACTGATAAGGTCCGATCAGTTCGTTTACAATGGGCTTCAATCTTTCACATAAAACGCTCGACAGGACCTTATATGCGATATTAAGAAGGCTTATCCCACGGTAATTGGCGCAGATAGTGGGATCGCCTTTCTTGTGGATTGGGCAGAGCACACTGAGATTCCAATCGTTCGGAATGCATTCTTCCGACCATATTCTGCATAGAAGCTCGTGAATGCATTTAAGTAGAGCTTCGCCTCCGTTCTTAAACAGCTCAGCAGGTAAGCCATCAGCTCCCGCGGCTTTGTTATTTTTAAGCCGAGCTATAGCTGTCAGAACTTCATCATAGTCGGGCAGCGGAACCTCGACGCTGTCATCCGCAATTGGGGTTTCCGGAATATCATCTCTATTGGCGGGATTGTTGTCAGCGTCGCCATTTAGAAGCTTAGAGAAGTGTTCCCTCCATAACGTCAGTGTACTCTGGACATCTGTCACTAGATTCCCGTTTTCATCCTTGCAGGAAGAGGCCCCGGTTTTAAAACCATCGGCAAGGCGTCTTATTTTTTCGAAAAATTTTCGGGGCTCATTCCTGTCACCATACATCTCAATCTTCTCCTGCTCGCGCTTTTCTGCCTCTCTTTTTTTCCGCCTGAAAATATGTCTCTCTTCCCTCCTCTTTTCTTTGTATCGCTCCTTAGCAGCGCGCGTTACAACCGACTGCAGGGTGGCTTTGTAGGCGGCGTCTTTCTCTGCAGTGGCGTCGCGACACTCCTGGTCGTACCTGGAGGCTGAACTTTCCGACTGTTGGACCAAAAATATTTTCCTTGCCCACCTTAGCGTTGAAGTCACCGAGCACGATTTTTACGTCGTGACGGGGGCAGCGCTCGTAAGCATTTTCAAGGCGCTCGTAGAAAATTTCCTTGATCTCATCGTCCTTGTCTTCTGTCGGAGCGTGCGCACATATTAGGCTTACATTGAAAAATCTAACCTTGATGCGGATTATGGCAAGTCGTTCGTTCACAGGTGTGAATCGCAGGACGTGGGGCCGTAGTCTCTTGCCAACTACAAATCCGCATCCAAACTCGTGCTTCTCCGCATGGCCGCTGTAGTAGATATCACAGGGTGCATGCCGAATGCAACCCTGTCCCTTCCATCGCATTTCTGGGATAGCAGTGATATCAGCTTTGTATTTTTCCAAGACATTAGTCAGTTGGATAGAGGCCCTTCCCAATTAAGGGTTCGGACATTCCAGGTGCATATCCGTAAATCATTATCAGTTTTTCGTTTGCGGTAGTCGTCATCAGATTTGGGGATCATTTTTCTTCTATTCTTGTTAGTTTTCATTGAAATTGGTTTTTACGGGTGGGCTTCAAACCCGACGCACAACCTTTTTTAAGCCTAGGGAGGCCTGCCGCTCAGATTAGCCGCCAAACTAACGGTTGTCAGTTTTGACGTTGCCCAGGAAACACCACGTGGAGGTTTGAGTCGACTTGAGACGATTTCACAAAGATTATGCTGGCCTCGCCAGGTTGAGACAGTCAGACATGTTGCAAATCTTATTATATAATATAATATGTTACAAACTAAATGAAAATCTTATTATTTAAAATACATAATAACTTACAAACAAACTAAAGCTGCAAATATTTTGATTTAATTTCAGCTTGTTTAGATAATCCTAAGCTGGCTAAACTAATCTTATATATATACAAAATATCTTATATATTTACAAAATATTTTCAATATTAAGAATTTTTTTGTAAAATTTCTTCATACAAAAATAATAGAAAAGACTTAGAATTTTTCCATATAAAAGATTTCACATAATATGATATGTACTGTGTTAGATTTCGAGAGACCCTGGGTTCGAGACCCAACTCAGACAAAAAAATTTTTTTGTTGTTTTTTAACTAATCTGTTAATTTAAAATTTTTTATACATTTTTTAAAATTGTTTTCATATAAAATAAAGAAATGACTACAAACCTTCAAAAGGTAGGCCTTAAAGAAACATTTATCAATAAAATCTAAGTACAATAAATTGTTGTATACAACATCGTTACCTAAAGATATTTCGACGCCAATATCTTTCTTGTTTTTTATATATTTCATTCTATATTCTTTTGTCTAAGAGTTCAATTAAAGTACTTGAAAAACATTATTGCAACAGTACCGTTAGGTAAGGATTTAAATTTTCAATATTTTTTCAAATGAAGGTAAAAAAAATGTCTTTTTCATAAAAAAATGGTGCAAAACTGGCGTTTCATTAGTTAAATTTAAATCTAGTTCAATTGGGTTATTAAGTAATTATGTAGTGAAGAATTTATATAATTTAGTTACTCAAAAACAAATTTAAAATATTTATTTTCTTAAATCTACAAATAATTTTTTATGAAAGTTATTTCAATATTTTCGAAAATAATGTTGCTATGTATTGATAATTGTTTCGTTGAAAAAGCCTTTTATTTTTTTTATAATTATTATTATTTATAGATTTTTTAGTACTTACCAAGGCAAAGAGTAGGAATGGCACCCACTTTCAATTTCTTCTTGCCGACACAGGACGTGTCAAAATGACGAGAGCATACTCTTGAATGAGTGTTAAGCTCCATGGATTTAAATCCCACATTTCCGCACCACTTTGCTATAATTTCCGGCTGATTTTCCGCAAATCGAAATAAATGCTTTCCTTAGTCAGCTCCTTTACAAGTTTTCACAACACAGTGAAATGCCATAACGTTTTTATAAACATCAAAATTTTTATAATAACAATTACCACAATTCAAATACGAATCAAATCGAAAAGCTGCAAGATCTATTTCAGGTGGCTGTACCAATAGATCTTGCAGCACTACAGTTATACTTTAGGTACATATGTAAATAGTGAGTAATAATTTTTATTTAGTTTCATACATCAACTGACATTTATGTACAAAATAAGATAAGATATAATTATAAATGAAATTTAGCAAAATATATATAAGAGAAAATAAGAAATACCTATTCTGTTAAAAAAATTATTAAAAATATTTATATCAGAGATAAATTAAAATATATGCATTCAAAAAATCTTTGAAAATAAGGCAAATAAAAAAATGCTGTAAAAATACCTTCAAAATCATTAACAAATATCAAAGAGATAAAAGATATGTACTTATTTATCTCATTGTAAGCTACAAAAAAAATCTATAAATATAGCCATATATAGATAGAGTATAACAAATAAAACAAAATAATAAGCTGAAAATTTGCAGATGATGAAAGAAATCTGTTTAGCTTAATTTCTTTCATAAATCTTCCAATTTACCAAATGTAGCCTAATAAGAATGAAAACAATGCGATTGTAATTCCAATAGGAAGAAACAGGCAAGGGCATTAAAATAGAAGCTATCTTTTTGCTCCCTCGTGCACACAGCCGAAATGATCAAAAATATAGAAAGAAAATGTAAACAAACCTTCAATCGAATCGATTCTATAAAGCGACCTTCAATCGATTCTATTCAGATCAGAAAAGGAAGAAAGAAGCCAACATATTTAAAAGAAGAAATCTATTCCTAGCTCGCTTGTGTGCACACATTTTCATTTCTATTTAGCTGTTCCCAAAAGAAAATATCGAAATTCGCTGCGCTTTGCCGCTGCTGCAGAGCTTTTAAGTGAAGTGCCAATGTCGACCACACCGAGATTTACTAGGAAATTTTAGCAGTGAGTTTCTGGACCTCTTCCTACATAATTATTCTCTTTGGTTTGATTCCGTTAGCACCTAGTGTACAGTAGCTACGGACGAAAGTTTCCTGAAAGGCGGTTCAGTTCTTAGCTAAGCATAATTAATGACGGTGAAAAGCTATGCTCAGGTTTGATCAAATACACAAACCACAATTGAACAAAGTGGTACAGTGTGGAACAAAACGACAGGCAGATGCCGCATAATAAGTTATGAGTCATGACAATGAGAATAGATTTATTTCAGTGCAGTTTTTTAAAATTTTGATTTTTACGATTTTTTTTTATTGTTAGAAGAAAATTAATTTTTTTTTCAAAAGTAAAATATCACAACTCTAGTACTTTCCATTCGATTTCAATGTTTGACAGCTTTTTTTAAAGGAACAACATAATTAATAACGAAATGCGTTGCTTTTATTACTCGTATTAGGGCTCTTGTGCGAGTGTTAAAAGTTCACCAATCGCCACTACATTTCATAGATTTTAGATTTTATATCAAATCGACTATTTTTAGCCTATGGCGTCAATGAAAATGAATGAGTGATGATGATTTATTCAAATAAATTTACAAAATGAGCTTAAAACTAAGGAATACATTTGATGATTAAATCATAGTAAGACATAGCATATATGTTGTGTGTCTATTGGCATAGTGCTGTAAATGAAGATAATAATGAAGTTAAACAATTCAACGGTTCAAATGAAATTAAAATTTTTATAAAAAGTAATAATTTACTTATAATCGTATTAATAATATTCTGTTTAGATAAGTTCATAAAAATTTAGACAATTCAATAAATATATGTATAAACGCATGTAATCTTTACCGTTCAAAATAGCACAAACTTCTTCAATTGACAATAAACTCTTTCCAAAGGCTGAAAACCTGGCGTCAATGAAAATAGAACCTTCGTAAACTAGAGACACCTTCATCTACATGTACACAAAACAACAGAATATGCATACATTGCAATATTTAATATATACTAAAAAGTATATATTAATATACTGTAATATATGAATATTACATATTCAAACATAACTTTACAAACTGGCCTTGCAACCTTCATATTCCGGAGCAACTCAGGTGTCTTTTTTTAAAAAATTTTTTTTAGAATTTTTTTTAATTTTTTTAAAATGTAGCATTAAAAAATACATACAACCTTAAATTTTCACTCTTCTATCCAACACCTATTTTTTAATAGTAATTTTAGTAATTTAAGCATTTTTCATCCCTCTTGATAACTGATCAATTACCACTTGGTAAGTTATCCCCGCCATGCGTCTACCGGTGTCACTTTATTTATTTATTTATTACTTTCATCTACTGGGCTTCGCCCTTACAGATTACTTAAAATAAAACTTATATACTAGGTTGATATGGTATCTAAATTAATAATTTCTTTATTTATTTACGGATTCAATCTTACAGACTAATGCATTTAATTGAATACAGTAAATAAACTTAATCTGAATCTATACTCATTAACATTGAAGTTTATTAATTGAGAAAGACTGTTGCACAAATCAACGCACCTAGCAATTGGTTCATTGGCAGCGTAAATTGTCCTATGAAAGGAATCAATGATTAATCTATTATTTCTTAAAACTCTAGGTGGGTTGTAAACACTAAATTAACTAGACAGTTCTGAACACAAAATTTTACCAGTAACAATATTATATGCAAACATTAAAGAAAAAACCCTACGCCTATCCTGAAGGGAGGTTAGACCAAGAAATTTACGCCTAGCTATATATGATGGGAGACCATCTTGCCAGCAAATTTTACTTAAAGCATATTTAGTAAAACGTTTCTGAACACGCTCAATTTTATTAGAGTGAATATCAAAATATGGATTCCAAATCAGGCAGCAGTAATCTAAACGACTTCTAACTAGAGCTACATACAGAGCCTTTACCGTCAAAGGATCTTTGAAGTCTTGTTTATTTCTTTTTATAAAACCAATCATAGAATATGCTTTGGCTACAATAAGGTCTATATGTCTGGTAAATTTTAGTTTAGAGTCAAACAATACACTCAAGTCTTTGACTTCGTTTTTACGAGAAATATGACAATTATTGACTGAATAATCGAACATTATTTGTTCGGAACATTTAGTAAAAGAGACTACACTGCATTTATTTATATTTAATAGAAGTTTATTTGAAACGCACCAATTGTTTAAAATATTCAAATCAGACTGCAGATTATGACTGTCTGAAAGCTTCGAAATTTTTAAATATAATTTAACATCATCCGCAAACATAAGACACTTTGAGTGTTGAAAGTGCTGCGGTAAATCATTAATAAACACCAAGAACAGAAGCGGTCCACAATGAGTTCCTTGAGGTATACCGGAAAAAGCATCCACCAATATATCGGATTTTAAAGACCAATTTTCACAAAAAGTTTTCTATTAGTTAAGAAATTTTTAAAGAACTTTATTAGATGGTCAGAGACTCTAAGCTGCTTCAACTTATTTAAAAGAATAAGGTGGTCTACTTTATCGAACGCTTTTGAAAAGTCAGTGTAGATAACATCTAACTGGCTATGCTGCTCAAAGCTGTTGATTATCTGATTCGTAATCAACGCTAAATTAGTACATGTTGACCTTCCTGGTAGGAACCCATGTTGTAATGCACTTATATGGTTTTTTATATAAGATAAAAGCTTTGTTTTTAGGATATAATCAAAAAGTTTAGCAAACGTGCCTTGTTTAATGATCGCTCTGTAATTAATAACATTGCATCGATCGCCGGATTTAAAAATAGGAGCTATCGAACAAGTTTTCCAACACTCTAAAAATGTGCATTCATTTAAACATGACTGAAATAGCATTACAAGCGGTGCAGTTATATGTACCACGCAAAGTTTAAATAGCATGGGTGGAAAACCGTCATGATCAGATTTATAACTTGGTTTTAGGTTCGAGATGGCATTTATCACATCTTCATCTTTTATTAAAAAATTTTGCAATGGATTTGAAATTTGATGATCAAAAAAGAGACTCTGAGTATTATTATGTTTTTCGTAAACACTTTGAAAATATTTTGCAAATAGATTACGTGCTGTTTTCACCCAGTAAACAGCACGGAGTTGGGATGAAACCGAAGCCGGTCTCCTGTTTCTCTTACACAATAAGCCTTCACGCCTACTTTTAAGAAAAAATAAAAATACTTCGAAACTACTGGCCCGATTCAGCTTAAATATTGGCAGCGGATTTGTTTCGAGTACGAGATGGTTTAAGAAATAACTGCCACACCCCTTTTACCGCCCACAAATAAAGGGTGTTTTTTTTAGAGGTATAGAACTTCGAATTGAAATAAAACACAAGAAAATCGTTTTAATGTCCATCAATTTGGCTGTATTGGAAGGATAATTTTATGCCATTAATGTTTAAATATGATTTCGGCCATGTGGCCGCCACGGCTGGCTCGAATAAAGCCAATTCTACAGGTCCGATTTCAACCACTTTTTCTAGCATATGGGGCCGTATGTCGGCAATAACGCCACGAATGTTGGCTTCCAAGTCCCCTAACGTTTCTGGTTTGTTGGCGAAGACGAGCGACTTCACATATCCCCAAAGAAAATAATCCAATGGTGTCAAATCACACGATCTTGGTGGCCAATTGACAGGTCCATTCCGCGAAATTATGCGCTCATCGAATGTTTCCTTCAATAAATCGATTGTGACGTGCGCTGTGTGGCATGTAGCGCCGTCTTGTTGGAACCACAACTCATCCACATTCATGCCATCCAATTCGGGAACAAAATAGTCGGTTATCATGGCTCTATACCGGTCTCCATTAACGGTAACTGACTCTCCAGCATTATTTCGGAAGAAGTATGGCCCAATGACTCCACCAGCCCATAGAGCACACCAAACAGCTAGTTTTTGTGGATGTAATGGCGTCTCAAGGGTCTCATGTGGATTCTCTTCACTCCAAATGCGGCAATTTTGCTTGTTGACGTAGCCATTCAACCAAAAATGAGCCTCATCACTGAACAAAATTTTGCGATGAAAATCAGCATCGAGATCAATCTCATTTTCGGCCCATACACCAAAATCACGACGCATTGCATGGTTTCGCGGCTTTAATTCTTGCACAAGCTGGATCTTGTAAGGTCGCAAGCCAAGATCTTTGCGCAAAATCTTCCATAAAGTTGATGGACAAAGCTCCAATTGCTGTGCACGGTGGCGAATCGATTCATTCGGGTCCTCTTCAACATTTTGGTCTACAACGGCAATTGTTTCTTCGGTGCGCACTGTTCGACGTCTCTGCGGATGCGTATTATCACATAGAGTAAACGTAGTGCGAAAACGACCCATGGTTAACCGAATTAATTGCTCTGATGGACGATTATGTCGACCATAAAATGGACGGAGCTTGCGGTAAACTTCGCGAACTGAACCATTATTTTCGAAACAAATTTGCACGATTTGCAAGCGTTGTTATTTTGTCAACCTGTTCATGATGAAATGGCAAACCAAACTGAACATAAATGACATTAGAGTTCCCGGATTTGACCACAAAATGCCAGTTTTATCTCTATTAGAAAAACAAACCTCTAAAAAAGACACCCTTTATATAAAAAATTTGCGATATCAAATTTCTTTGGAGTTATGGGTCACACAGCCCCAAAATTCGGCTGATTACATTTTATGGGAATAAAAAACAAGGAGGAGTGTCACCTTCGATAAAAACAAAACTTACGATACCAAATAGTTTTTGAGCTACAGGTCGCACAGCATCGAAATTCAGTGTTCGACATTAATTTATTCATGCAGTTTCATTGATAACATTATATGGGCGTTGGAAAAGGGTGGAGTTTCACCTTCCATACAACCCAAATTTGTGCTATCGAATAGCTTTGAAGTTAGAGGTCGCACAGCTATGAGATTCAGTCTTTAACCTCAATCTACAAATGCAGTTTTACCGATAAAATTTTATGGCGTTGGACAAGCGGGCGTAGTACCTCCCATGCAACCCAAATTTGCGATATCGAATAGATTTGTAGTTATGGGTCACACACCGTAAGAATTCAGTATCCGACCTTATTTTATCAATACAGTTTTATTAATAACATTTTAGGGCGTAGGAGAAGTGGCATCTCCTAAACATTCCAGAGTTGTGCTATCGAAAAGCTTTGGAGTTATAGGTCGTACAGCGACCTCAACGTACACATGCAGTTTCATTGATTTCATTTTATGAGCATTTTTAAAGAGGCGTGGCACCTCACATTTAACCCAAATTAGCGATATCGAATAGCTTTTAAGTTATAGGTCGCACAGCGTATGAATTCAGTATTCGACCTTAATTCATGTATGCAGTTTCATTAATGACATTATATAGGCGTAGGACAAGGTGCAGTGGCACTTTCCATACAACCCAGATTTGTGCTATCGAATTGCTTTGGAATTATAGGTTCCACAGCGTTGGAATTCAGTATTCGATCCAAATTTACATATGAACTTACATTGGTAACATTTTTTTGGCGTTGAACAAGTGAGAGTGGCTCCTCCCATACAACTCAAATTTGCGATATCCAATAGCTATTGAGTTCTTTGTCGCACAGAGTCGAATTCAGTATTCGACCTCAATGTACACATGCAGTTTCATTGATTATATTTTATTAGCGTTAAAAAAGGGGATATGGCACCTCCCACACATCCCAAATTAATGCTATCGAATAGCTTTAGAGTTATAGGTCGCATAGCCTCAGAAATCAGTATTCGACCTCAATTTTTACATGCAGTTTCACTGATAGCATTTTTTGGGCGTAGGGAAAGGGGGAATAGCACCTCCCATACAACCCAAATATACGATATCAAGTTGAAGTTATAGATCGCATCGCGTGGGAATTCAGTATCCGACCTCAATCTATGCATGCAGTTTTACTGAATACATTTTATGGGCGTTGGACAAGGAGCGTAGCACGTCCAATACAGCAAAAATTTGCGATATCGAATAGCTTTGGAGTTATAGGTCGCACAGAGTCGGAATTCAGTATATGACCTAGATTTGACCTAGAACGGGTGTTTTTTATAAAGTGATACAAGTTTAAATCATAATAAAACATAGTAATATATTTTAAATATCAATGAAACGGGCTTTATTGGATAGAAAATTTTATGATATTAATGCTTAGACATGATTTTGGCCATGTGGCTACCACGGCTGGCGCGTAAAAGACGTAATCGGGAACACCAATTTTCACAAACTTTTCGCAGCATTTGCGGTCGTATCTCGCCGATAACTCTTCGAATGTTGATTTCCAGGTGTTCAATTGTTTCTGATTTATCGACGTAGACAAGTGACTTTACATAACCTCAAAGAAAATAATCCAAAAGGGTTAAATCACACGATCTTGGGGGCCAGCTATTTGGGCCATTTCGTGAAATTATTTTTTCGTCAAAAGTTTGCTTGAGTAAATAAATTGTAGCGCCCGCTAAGTTGCATGTGGCTAATTGAGGTACGAAAAAACTTCGAATCATGTTCCTATACCGTTCATCATTGACAGTAACATTCTGACCATCATCGTTTTTGAAGACATATGGGCCAATGGCTCCGCCAGCCCATAAAGCGCACCAAACAGTAATTTTCTGTGGATGTAATGGTGTTTCGACAAAAGCTTGTGGATTCTCCCCACTCCAAATACGACAATTCTGTTTATTTACGTACCCATTCAACCAAAAATGGGCTTCATCGGAAAATAAAATTTTCCATGGAAATTCGATATCAATTTGTGCTTCAGCCCATTCGCCGAATTGGCGGCGCATACGATGGTCGTTTGGCTTTAATTCCTGCACAAGTTGAATCTTGAAAGGTTTTAAGCCAAGATCTTTTTGTAGAATCTTCTATAAAGTGGGAGGACACAGCCCCAGTTGCTGAGAACGGTGACGAATTGATTGATTAGGATCATCTTCAATGCTTTTCTGTACAGCGGCTACAGATTCTTCAGTGCGCACTGTTCGGCGTCTCACGGGATGCACATTATCAGTAACTGTAAATGTGGTTCAAAAACGGTATATTGTTCTTCGAATTAGCAGCTCTGAAGGACGATTATGTACGCCATAAAATGGACGAAGTACACGATAAGTTTGATGAACAGAACCATTATTTTGATTAAAAATTTCCACAACTGGCACGCGTTACTCTAGTGTAAGTCGATTCATAATAAAATGCCAAAGCAAACTAAACAAAAAAAACTATCAGCTGTTAAATGGGTGGTCAAATAAAACAGCGATGTCAACTCAAAGTTGTATCACTCTATAAAAAACACCCTTTATTATATAAAAATATATATTTTGTTTTTAAATTATTAAAATACTTTGAATCCAATTAAATTTTATTTTTTTTATATATCTTATAAAGATTCTTAAAATTAATAAAATACTATTAATCCAATTTAATTTTATTTTTATGTCCCAATATATTTCAACTAAATAAGAGGAAAATTTTTTTATACACAATCTTTTGTTCTTTTAATGAAAGAACACTTTTTCTTCTGAACGAAGTTGGGAACACTGGATGAAGAAATCTCTTGATAATCTATTCTCTGTTTTTTGTGAGTAGTCAAGGATTTTTTAGCAAAAGTTATAGCAAACTATAAAAGTTCTGTACTTTATTTAAATGATAAAAAAAATCAAACCAAAATTTACCATATGGTGACGGCCTTTGAGGTTTTGGGCAAAGCCTCAAAAAATCTTTGTTTGACTCTTATTTTTGTAATTCATGGTATAGAAGTTCATATCTGGTAAGAGCTAGAACGGGGTCCTTGACCCCGATAAGTATTTCAGCAAAAAATTTGGTTTTCTAGAGAATAAAATAGCATTCTTTAAGATTGGACTTGACTTGTCGAAGCTATGACGAAAAATTTATAAGAAGAAAAAGAAAGAATTTAAATTTTTTAAATAGTTCTACTGGGATAATCGATAACTTTCTTCGAAAGAGTAAAATGATTTTTTTGCGAGCTTTTATTTTATTACCTTAGAATGGTACATTAGGATGGTAAAAACTGGGATCTAGTAGGTAAGTACTACAACGGGGGGCTTGACCCCAATGACCTACAAAGCAAATAAGTCGGACTCCTCGAAACAAAAACTTTGATACATTATTATTTAAGACCGGACTGTAAATTTCGAAAATTTGAAGAAAAACTTAAATGCGCGACCCTTACGTTCTACGGTACAAAAAAAAAGTATGTGTGTAGCCACCACGCGTAGTAGTAGTAAAACTTTCAGAAAATCAGACATTTTTAGTATACCGGAGCTAAGAATAAGAAAAAACAACTTTTTAATATTCAATAAAGGGACAAAACGACAAGAGTTTGAACTGTACCGGTTGGTCAGTGTTTTTATTTTGTATATTTTTTTAAAAAAAGGTCCAAAATATTGACTTTTCAATAAAAAAACTACTCAAAAGCTGTTATGTGTAAAAATAAAAACATGTAAAAATTGCATTTCTGACTACCTTTCATATGAAAACCTTTCTAGTTTTGCGCAAATAATGTTGCAATGAACATTTTGCAATGAAAAAACAACAAATATAAAGTTTTGGTACGTAAAAGTGCATGAAAAGATTTATTCGTATCTTATAAGTTTGGTACGTAAAAGTGCATGAAAAGATTTATTCGTATCTTTCAAACAAAAAATAAAATTTAAAAACAGTTTCAGTACTTAAAAGTTAAAGCCTTAATCTTAAAGAAAAAAGTATCTCATTTGTTTAATAAAAATTTTTAATCTATTAATTTTATTCCTTCTAAATATGAAAACATTTGATATTTAAACCTTGATCTTAGCAAAAATAATAAGTGTACATAAAAACTGATTTAATTTTTGAAATCAGCAGCCACATATTAATCATGCAAAATTTCTTAAGACTCTTTCTATTTATTTCTCACTTTTGTATGAGCTCAAAGTTCTGTGCGACGCACAGTGATGCGATTGGTACAAGTTAGATGGAAAATATTATTTTTTGGTAGTTTTCGATGTTTATGGTACAAGAAAGTACAAAAAAAAGTATTTCAGAAATTTTGGACAAGTGGGCGTGGCAGCTGCCATACAACTTAAACACATTTTGCGCCATATCTTAGGAATGAGATAAGCTATGATAACAAAATTAGCCATTGACGTCTAATGTATAACTTCAAAAAAGTAAAAAACAATAAGAGCCCACAGCAAAGAATATAATTTAAAGATATTGCATGTTGCTCCCTCATGTAATTATTGCAAAATATATTTTTTTAATAATTTTTAATTGATTTTCATGTCAGTTTGAGCAGAGTGTATAGTTTTCTTAATATATATATTTTTATACCACCACGTTTACTTTCTCGATTTTACCCATTTTTTGAATTGAAGAATTGCATAAAAAATCAGCGAGTAAGAAAAATACATTTAAATAAAAACAAGAAGAACAAACAGCAAAGAATATAATGTAAAGAAATTGCATGTTACTCCCATATAATATTAGCAAGACATATTTTTTTAATATTTTTTAATTCATTGTCATTAAGTTTAAGCAGTGTTTTCATTTGCGCACCTCGGCACTCTTATAGCTTAAAGAACATATAATATTGATTAAACAAAAAAAATATTTTGGAAATCTGAGGCAGTCCTTTTTTTTATTTTCAAAAAGGTCTTACCAAATTTTCTGTTTTAACTAAGAAAAACCTTCGTTTAAGAAATTTTTTTTTTATTTTGTATGTATTGAATTTTTTTTTTATGTAAAAATATTTTGTGATGTGTTGAAAATATTTTAAGCTCATCATACATTCTCATTGACCTCAAATTCGACTTTTTTCATACAAAACGGTCAGAGCACGGTTTTTACAGCCATTTTTAAGACCATCATATACATTCGAACAAAAAATTCAAAAAAAAGTTGCGCACCTTGGCACTCACAGGGCTTAAAGAAGACATAATAATTATTGAATAAAAAAAAAATTTTGCAATTCTGAGGCAGTCCTTTTTTATTTTCCAAAATATTTTACCAAATTTTCCGTTTTTATGCATATTTATCCTTAAATACTGTTTTATAGCGCCTACATTTTATAAGATACGTTATTAAATTTATTTTATTTCAAAAGATCATATCTTATTTATGACGCCTGCCAATTTTCAACTTTTTTGGATGTTGATAAATATTTTAAACATATAATTAAATTTAACTACAAAACTCATGAACTAAAATTTCAAAAATATCACTTTTTGGGTCAAAATTCAACAATTTTAGTATCCTGATATCAGTGGACAGTTCTTCAGAGTTCTACATATTCAAAATTCAGAAATAAGATTTCGACTTTTTTCCATCTAGCATGCCCTTTCGCATCACTGTGCGACGTCTCGGTCGGCCAGTCGAAGTCTGTGCGTTTATTAGTGCATCTGTAACAAGTAGTATATTTTGTTTGGGGAAAAAGATTTTTTCCTATTTAAAAACCAAAAATGTCTTGTTGGATCAGTTTTGTGCTTGACACATAAGCCTTGATAGTATGGGCTATAAATGTTTTAAAAAATGAATGTGGTTTCTGCGATTCGATGGGAAAAAGCTTAACAGGATAAGAAAAAAGTTTCAAAATAAAATTCAAAGTAGGTCGATTCCAGTACATCAACTAATATTTCAATTAAATATCCAAATGAATTGCAGCAATCATGCAGCTGTAAGGTACAACAAATTTCAATTATTTTAAATATTCAATTCGTAAATGAATTAAACTAAAGCTTCATTAATATTTTAACTTCACATTAAAATTCTTTTGTATACAAATCGGCTTAAAACAAGATAAACATGAGCTCAGCTGCTGCACTAAGCCAGCGCTGCCTTAAGCCACCTCAACGGCGCTGCATTTGTTCAATTCTTGACAACTATTGAATTTCAATGAATTTTATGCAACTTTTTGCTGTTGCTCTAAACTCGCATCTTCTACACTCAACTCTATGCTGTACAAAGAAAAATGGCAAAACTGCACAAAAAGTGACTAAATTTTAGTCATGTTTACACAAGCAATTGACATGCGGCGGCGTCTTTTGTGACAAAATATATTGTACTATAGCAAATAAGCGATACAAACAGAGTCGAGAGCCACCAAAGAGCTGTGGAGCACGACTTGCTTGGAGGCTTTGCATTGCACTGGAGTGCTGGAACAATGAGTCTCATAAAGTTAGCTTGGCGACAAGAATAACACGGATGCAGTGCCTTAAGTTGTGTTGCCATCAAAATGCGTGTTGTTGCCATACCGTCAAGTTCAGCACACTAAGCAATTGCCAGCCACACGCATGCGCGCAGCATTTAATCGAATGTAACTGAAATCTTGCACTAAATCTGCATTTTTTGCACTTTTTTATTGGCAATGTTGTCGTTTTTGTTGTTGCTGATGTTGGTGATGTTGTTGTCGTTGTAGCCGTCGTCGTTGCTGCCGGTGTGTCAGGGCCACTCAGTTTCTGGGAAGTGACATTGAAAGCGCAAATTCAACGCGCTTTGACAATTCAAAAGTCAAACCAAAGCTTGCTGCTGACGACTGGCTGCGACGAATCGAACCTAAGTGGCTGAGGGCTTAAACGCAATTTGATATTCGGCACTGATATGTGACGCAGCAGTCGAATTAAAAACGAAACGTTCTTCTAATTGAAAGCCAGAATGCCGATTATTAGCATTACAAAAATGAATAAAAAATCAAGATATTCAATTTGTATGCAAGTTAAAGCAATAATTGGGAAGCCAGAATCATAAGATGTAGCAATTAAAAAAAACTATGCGCCAGCATAGCTTAATCCATGCTTATTATGCAAAATATTTTGCTAATATATCAATAAAAATAATTAAAGAATTTCTCCGCAACTTTTTACGGAGGCATAAATTACAATTCTTTACTTTATTACCGCAACACAGACACGAATCAAAAGACTTAAGCAACGAACTTGCCCACTTTTAGCACTATTTTAATTAGACGGGTTTTTTTTTCTCTCTCCCCGCTGTGCTTGTCTTATTTGTGCGCTGCATATTATAACAGCATTTTAATTTGTTTTTTTAATTTATGCATGACAAATATTTGCATAATTATAGCCCCACACTAATCAAGTAATTAAAAAAGATACAGGAGATGCGCAGCAAAGCGAAACAAGTCGAGCGAAGAGGCAGCATAAATTGCAGCTTGTTAATTTAAATGATGACGCTCATTAGTAAAAATAATTGCTACAAGTGGTTGGTTGTTTCTAATAAAATTGTCCCAAGTTGCAAGCTTTTTGGTAAATTTTTTTCCAAGTCATTAAAAATTCTTTGCCTTCTTTCAAAACAAAGTTTCATAATAGAAATAGAATAGAAAATAAAATAAACGATTTATGTGAGGTTGTGTTGAAGTGATTCTATGTTATTATTAATTATTATGTGTTTGCTTCTAATGTCTGAATACGATTCAATATTGTACGAGTATATACAAAATACACCGTATCTGTACTTTCTCTCTTTTGGCCAAAAAGTTATAAGAAAGATATGTATGTCGCACGAAACAACAAGTGTTAAGATAAAAAATTGACAGGTGCAAAAAGTTGCAAGTTAAAAAAAAGTAGCAGGGTACAAAACGTCGCATGGTACAAAATTTCCAATGTTAAAAAGTCGAAAAAAATGAAAATGTAAAATTGACATAACAAAAAAGATCCAATAAAAGAAATAAGAGGTTGCAAGGCACAAAAGGTCACAAAGTATTAAAAGTACAGGATACAAAAAGTCGCAAGGTACAAAAAAGGTCTATATATAAAGAAACTCTTGAGATATAAAGTGTCAAAAGTTCAGGGCCTGCAATTTCGGGTTGTTTGGGCAATCCCTGGAAAATTGCAACTGTACTGAAGAAATTTTTTAATAATGTTTATAATTGAAAGATCTTGTTTTTCAAAATAAAACACACGTAAGCAATCTTAAATCGATTATTAACTAAAGCAACCAGAAATAGTTTTTTTAAGAAATCGAAAAAAGTTTACTAAAAATTTTAATAGCAATTAAACGTAATATATTTTTTTAAATGTTTATTTTGCATAATAGGCAAATCAAACACAAAATTTAAAAATAATACAAAAAAGAAACAGTGAAAAGAATATTGAAAGGAATAGTGAAATTCTAATTATTTAATGTTTGATTGTCAAATTTAATTATTTGTTAAAAATTATTAAACACATCAGTTTTTAAAGTAAAATTTAAACTTGTAAGTTCTTCTGTGTTAATATCTTTTTGTATTTGTTTTAAAATAAATACAATTCCACAGTCGAAGCAGAAAAACGGAATAAACTTTTATTTGCATAAAAAACACGGACCGTTTAGCCTGAGCACTAGTGCAAGGAATTATATAAATTCAAAAAGTTGGTCTAATACACTTATTCAAAAAAGAATGCAGATCAAGTCTTAAAAATAACACAACAAAAAAAAGAGTGTTTTCTGACAATTTAAAAAAAAAAACATTTTAAAAATAATTATAAAAAGGCACTATTTCATTATATTATTTAAAATAATACGTTACATTAAACTTTATTGTGTGACGGCCAACTAACTTCAAATTAAGCTTTGCGGCTACACGATTGCACATGTTGTTAAGCCTTATTAAGATAAAGAATTTCGAATGGATAGCATGTATAGCATTTTGGCAGCAGTGGTGATAATAAATGAATTATTAGAAGATTAAGATCCTTTTTAAAGTTAACTGTTCCTAAACTATATTTTTATAAATTTTTATTTTAAATTTTTTAATTTTATTTAAATATATTTTTGTATAAAATTTTGTTGAAAACTTAACCAAAGCCCGGGATTTAAAATTTTAAATTTTGGGACTGTCAGGACCGGAAAACTCTCGGACCCCGGGATTGCATGCCCTAGCTGCCAGCAGTGGAACACCACTAGTTTAAAGACTCTCCAATAACGACCGCCATTTAAAAAAAAGAAGAAGGCAACATTTTTCTACTTTATACAATATATGCTCAATAAAACCCCGTGCGTGTATTTAACATAAATTCTGTTTTCTTGCTTACAAAAATTCTAAAAGACACAACAAATTTTTATGACTTATGACTTTATGACAGTTTACCTTTTCTGACAGGAAAATACGGATTAGCTCGGAACTTTTCTTACAAAACAGCTGATTTCATGATTCTTATTCGTCAGATTCACATAAATACTTTTACCAACTTCCATCGTTTGTTTCTTTTTCAAACGTGCATTTTTCAGTCGCATGAAAGGCGTTAGGGACAAAAATCCTTAATTTTTTCTAAGCTTAGGAAACAACGTTGAACAGGTAATAAATTATTTTTTATATTTTTTTAATTAGTACCTGTTTATCTACAATATGCAAATATATTAAAGTACTGATGACAGTTTTCAATATTTTCAACAGATTTTAATAATGCACCATACCGTCCAAAGTTACGATCGAATTGACTAACTATATGAATGTCCTCGAACTGAAAATATATGCTCAGTTATCTCATTAAAATTTGTTGAAAACCATGTTGAAAGCATAACAACTTTTTTAAATTTGGGTACAACTTTTTTCAAGATAGGGAATTGTTTCTAACATAATATTGACCAAACGTCCATCTATCTCTTGACTTGTTTTATTCCAATATGTGCAACTGTTTTCTTTCTATTGCACACACTACACGATTCAAATAAAATCGTTGTCTTAACCCTACTTCCCTATAGTATCATTTTTGATACCAAAAAAATAGTATCAAAAATGATACTAGATAATGATAATGATAAAATGATACTTGATACTATTTTTTTGGTATCAAAAATGATACTAGAGGGAATGATACTATACTAGCTATAGTATCATTTTTGATACCAAAAAAATAGTATCAAAAATGATACTATATCACGTTTCATTCATGACCTTCGACGTAACTCCATAGTAAAATTGCTATTCATTGAATATTTGAATTCTGAAATCGGAGATTCCCATTTTACGCGTTATTCAACTTTGGCAACATAGCTTTTGCAGTAGCAAATGCAATGAAAAATATTAGTCTTGTGCGTATCGTGGAATTTGATGCATTACTTGCGTAAAAATATGTGTTTGAAAAAATAAAATCCTGGAAATATCTTACAAATTATCATGAATATTTGTTATCGGGAAAATATAAATGATCTTAATGTTACATTACGATAAGAACTCTGTGAATATAGCAGTGATGATGAGTTCGATGATGAGTTATTTGAGCCCAGTCCTGAAGAGCTCTGTGAAATAAGCTCTAGTATAAAAATGTCCGATGGCGAATCAATCGACGACTTCGATTTGGATGTAGAGGAACATTGAATTGAACCAGTTTATAGTGTGGTCGGTTATCCCAGTTATTTCGGAGATCAAAAAATTCAATACGAATTAGAACCAGTCGGTTTCTAAACTCCTTTCTGAAATACATTTCGATATGGTAAGTTATTTCAAGCATATGGTTTATATTCTTGGTTCCTACTTTGCACATTGAATTCTAGGTCCAACACTACATGCTACTAGAGTTATTTAGCTACCAATTGAAAACATAATTCTAAAGTACCACTATCTTATACGGCGTGCGAAAATACTACGAGAGATGGATCAAACTTGATGCTGTGAAGTTGCGAGCGTATGATGCACTAACTTTGTATGCTGGAGTCTTTAGCTCGAATGGCGAGATTTTAAAAGAATTGTGGGATGAAATGATCAGTCGACCTAATTTTAGGGCTGTAATGAGCCAATCTGATTTCGAAACAGTCACAGGCAGTCTACGATTCGACGACAAAACAACTCGAAGTCCTCGAAGAATGTTTGACAAACTTACATCAATTCGTGAAGCTTTCGGTATTTGGAACCAGTTCTTGAAGAAATGCTACAACCCTCATAAAGATGTTACGGTTGATGAGCAACTGGTAGCCTTCAGCGGCAAATGCCCATTTACGTAGTATATTCTGGCAACCCTGCCCATAATGGCATCTGCTATCGTAGTAATTCGTATTTGTGAAATGACCAAGTTTACTTACATGTGCCTCGAAATGCTCATCCAGAGACTAATCAGGGTCAACGGGTAGTGCTTGAGTTGACGGAAGGTCTGACTTGCCGTAATATCACAACGGACAATTTCTTTACGTCACATTCACTGGCTATCGAATTGCTCAAATAAAACAAAATTTGCTTGGACCTGCGTAATAAACCAGTCGGTTGTAACGATTTTATTTTGATAATAAAAATAAAATTTCTCTGCGCTTATACACCAAAAAGAAACCGCGTTTTAATTATATTATATATGGCGATACGTGGTTCTGGTCCACAGAATTCTTCTGCTGATCCTGCTCTTGCTAAAGAATCAGCTTCTTCATTCTGTTCTATGCCAGAGTGTCCTCTCACCCACATAAGTGTGAGCTCATTCGTCTGGGCGCACCTATTGAGTTTTGTAAGACATTCTATGGCCAACCTGGAAGTGATGTCTGTCCGTTGCATACACCTAATCACAGACTGATTGTCGAGAGCGATGACAATTTTCTTGCTACTGATCCGGCCATCTATCAGATGGTCCAGCGCATGCACTACGCCAAGCATTTCTGCCTGGTATACAGACACAAACCTCCCCAACCTCAGTACACAGGATAGGCTTAACTCTTTTGAGTACACGCCTGCCCCGGCCCGGCCATTCATCAGAGAGCCGTCTGTGAATATACTGATATCGCTACCAGCGATTTCTTCACAAACGGCTCCATCCGTTATAAGAGTTTTATAACATTTTTCTGTTATTTTTACTCTCTGCCTTCTGTCCATAGGCATAAACGCCTCCCTGACATCTCTCTGTACAATATCAAGGATGCGAATATGACCATGCAGGGCCGTTGCCCCATGCCACGTAGCATTTCGCAACATCCTGAGGGCTGACAGCGCCGCTGTTTTCTTTATTTCTAAATCCAACGGCAGCATACCTAACAGAACCTCCATTGCGCTTGTTGGAGTGGTGCGTATTGCACCTGTTATTCCAACACACGCCAGCCGTTGCACTCTGTCCAGTCTCTTCTTAATGGTTTTCTGGCTGACTTTTGTCCACCAAATCACCGAAGCATACGTGATGACAGGTCTAACCATCATAGTGTAAACCCATTTCATAGCCTCTGGGTTTAGCCCCCATTTGAGACCACAAACGCGTCTGCACTGGAACAGAACCCTCTTGGGTCTTTGAATCCTATCTTCTACATGCTCGTTCCAGTTCAGTTTGCTATCAAGGGTTACCCCTAGATATTTAACTTTCGTGGACATGTTGATTTCAGCTCCAAAAAGTCTGAGTGGTTCTGTCCTCAGGCCTACCCTCTTTCTAGTAAAGAGAATATTGTCTGACTTGCCTGCGTTTACGGTAAGGCCTTGTTCTCGACGCCACTCCTCCACCATTCGGAGTGCTCCCTTCATGATGTCAGAAATGGTGTCAATGAACTTGCCGCGGACCACCAACGCAATGTCATCTGCATACCCTATCGTGTGTATGCCCGATTCATCCAGTCTAACCAGTAGTGAGTCCACAGTTATGTTCCACGATAACTCGGGTTGGCGATAGCACCCCGCCCTGGGGACATCCTCTACTTACTCTACCTCTAGTCTTTACTCTACCATTCTGCATGTTGACAGCCCTGTGTTTGAGCATATTGTCCACCCAATTTGCTATCATTGGGCTAACATTGCGTTCTGTCAGGTCTTGCCGCAGCCCTCCAAAGCATATTTTGTCGAAAGCACCCTCGATGTCCATAAATGTGGCCATCGCAATGCCTCCTGAAAATACCTCCTTTTCAGTCACTCTTACCAATTCGTGAAGAGCACTCTCCGTAGACCTACCTGCTCTATATGCATGTTGGCATCTACTCAGAGGATTTTGCATCAGCGAGGTGCTCTCAAGACAGTCAACCATCACTCTTTCCATTGTTTTCAATAGAAAAGATGTTTGGCTGATCGGTCTGAACGACTTCGCCTCCGCATAATCTTTTTTTCCGGGCTTCGGAAGAAAGACAACTTTCGCCTCTCTCCAGACTCTCGGAAACTAATACTTCAACAAGCAACTAGTTTTGCAGAGTTAAAGCTCAAGTTTATTAAATGCGAATGCGTAAAAACTGTCAATAAGTTTCCTTTTAGATCATCAAAACAAAATACTGATCATCTACATATTGATAAGTTTCTCAAGGAAGGCGTCGAAACAAATAACAAGAAAATACGTTGCTTTACATGTGGTGAAGAAGGACATGCAAGCCGGAAATGACCGAATGCCAGCAAAGGTCCAAAATGTTTTAAGTGCAATTCATTTGGACACATTTCTAACAGATGCACTGCAGAAGAGGCTGTGAAAATGAAAACAAATTAAAGAAAATGATCGTTATGAAGTAAATAAACTTGGATCTGGGGAAGGGCCGAAGACAACATCAACGGCTGCTGATATGATGAAACCATGGAACACATCGTCAGGTGAGGATGTATAGTCAGAATTGGCTGTATGGAGTTGATATAACTTGTTCTAGATTCATTACTTTACTTGTTTATCACATTGTAATTTTTTATAAATTTTCTCAATTAGTTTTTGATTTTATCGTTTTTCATCTATCAAATATTTTTCACTTGAAATAAAATCTTAAAACATAAAATAGTTCTGTTCTTTATTTCCACATATATATTACACTATAAAATTATATATGACAATATAAAATATTAGATAGCACAGCGTAGTCGGGTCTTGCCGAAGCCGTTGCCACACCGAATAGCACCGAACATCACCGAACTTAACCGAACACCGAATAACACCGAAAATCATCGAACACCGAATGTCATCGAACCAGCGTCGGCAGATTCACTCACGACTGTATATTTATCGCTCGTATTATAAGAAAGACTTACTCATAAGATTGCACTAAGAAAAAAATATACATACCAACTTGAATATTGTATACACTGCTAAAAATTTCAACTTTAACAATAAAACAGAAAAATATAATCCGAGCATTAAAAATCAACAAGTCTTCTTATTTATATTGGACAAAAGTTTGAGGGTCTTTTGTTTGACCCTGGAGCCGCTGAGCATACCTCAGCCTTTTACTAAAACCCCCCTTACAAATGGCACCCGAACAGTGACCTGCTTCCAAAGATGGCAGTGGAAAACCGAACGATATCCAGTCCGTTGGTTCAAAACGAGCTATCGCAAGGTGCCTCGTGCTAATACATTTAGCTTTTAAGTTAGTGTTGCCACTTTGTTACTAATTTCTCAAAACATGAGGAATTTAAACTTACTTACTTACTTACTTAGTTGGCACTACAACCGTATGTCGGTCTTGGCCTCATCTAAGAATTTGCGCCAGCCATTTCTGTCTTTCGCTTGCTGGCGCCAGTTGGAAATTCCAAGCTTCGTCAGGTTGTCCTCTACTTGGTCTTTCCAACGAAGATGCGGTTGTCCTCTTCTGCGTTGACCACCGCTGGGTACTGAATCGAATGTTTTCTTCACTGGCGCATCGTCTTTCATGCGCTGAACATGACCAAGCCAGCGAAGACGCTCGATTTTAATGCGCTTGACTATGTCGATGTCAGCGTACAGCTCATACAGTTCATCATTCCACCGTATTCGGTACTCGCCATTGACGCAGATTGGTCCGAAGATCTTACAAAGAATCTTTCTCTCGAATGCTCCTAAAGTCTTTTCATCTAAACTGCTCAGCATCCAGGTTTGTGATGCATAAAGTAGGACGGGCATGATGAGCGATTTATGGAGTGTGATTTTCGTTCAACGAGAGAGGGCTCTGCTTCTCAATTGCCTACTGAGCCCAAAGTAACACCTGTTGGCAAGAGTTATTCTTCCTTTGATCTCAATGCTGATGTCGTTGGTTTAGTTAACGCTGGATCCAAGATATACGAAGTCCTTCGAAGAAGGTATTGTCAACGGTAACGTGGGTTCCAAGACGCTGGGACTGTTTGTTGACTTGACTCTCTTTCTAATCTGGAAAATGCTGCACTGACTTCGCGCGTATTATGGCCAATGATATCGATGTCATCAGCATACGCAAGCAGCATAACACTCTTGTAGAATATAGTGCCACTACGTCTCAGATCAGCAGTTTAGATGATCTTTTCCATCATCGAAAAAGTCGCACGATAAGGAATCACCTTGTCTGAAACCTCGTTTGATAACAAATGGTGGGGAGAGGTCCTTCCCGATTTTAACTGCGCTGCTGGTGTTGCTCAGTGTCATCCTGCAAAGTCGTATTAGTTTTGCAGGAATACCAAATTCAGACATGGTGGAGTACAGGCGCTTCCTTATTGGGCTGTTGAAGGCGGCTTTGTAGTTGACAAAAATTTGTCGTAGCTTGAAAATCTGGTCGATGGTGGACTTTCCAGGTCTGAAGCCACACTGATAAGGTCCGATCAGTTCGTTTACAATGGGCTTCAATCTTTCACATAAAACGCTCGACAGGACCATATATGCGATATTAAGAAGGCTTATCCCACGGTAATTGGCACAGATAGTGGGATCGCCTTTCTTGTGGATTGGGCAGAGCACACTGAGATTCCAATCGTTCGGAATGCATTCTTCCGACCATATTCTGCATAGAAGCTCGTGAATGCATTTAATTAGAGCTTCGCCTCCGTTCTTAAACAGCTCAGCAGGTAAGCCATCAGCTCCCGCAGCTTTGTTTTTTTTAAGCCAAGCTATAGCTGTCAGAACTTCATCATAGTCAAGCAGCGGAACCTCGACGCTGTCATCCGTAATTGGGGTTTCTGGGATATCATCTCTATTGGCGGGATTGTTGTCAGCGTCGCCATTAAGAAGCTTAGAGAAGTGTTCCATCCATAACGTCAGTGTACTGTGGACATCTGTCACTAGATTTCCGTTTTCATCCTTGCAGGAAGAGGCCCCGGTTTTAAAACCATCGGCAAGGCGTCTTATTTTTTCGAAAAATTGTTGGGCATCATTCCTGTCACCATACATCTCAATCTTCTCCTGCTCGCGCTTTTCTGCCTCTCTTTTTTTCGTCTGAAAATACGTCTCTCTTCCCTCCTCTTTTCTTTGTATCGCTCCTTAGCAGCGCGCGTTACAACCGACTGCAGGTTTTGTATCACTGGTTTCGGCGAGGGCGGTGGTAGCCAATCACCTCTTCAGCAGCCGCACGCATGGAGTTGGAAATGTGTGTCCACTGTGCGCATATATCATCGATTCTCTAATCTTTCTAATCCTGCTTTGAAGCAGGAGTGAGAGTCGAGTGGCGAAAGCATCGGCTGTCTGTTTCGATTGCAGCTTGTCGACGTCTAGTTTTCTCTGTGTAGGGTTGCGTGTATTCTTAGCTGCGCACAGACGTGTACGGATCTTGGCTGCAACAAGATAGTGATCCGAGTCAATGTTTGCACTACGGATCGTGCGTACATCCAATACACTGGAAGAGTGCCTTCCGTCGATCAAAACGTGATCAATTTGATTTTTGGTTTTTTGATCAGGGGACATCCAGATGGCTTTATGAATATTTTCAGACACTCGTAGAAAATTTCCTTGATCTCATCGTCCTTGTCTTCTGTCGGAGCGTGCGCACATATTAGGCTTATATTGAAAAATCTAACCTTGATGCGGATTATGGCAAGTCGTTCGTTCACAGGTGTGAATCGCAGGACGTGGGGCCGTAGTCTCTTGCCAACTACAAATCCGCATCCAAACTCGTGCTTCTCCGCATGGCCGCTGTAGTAGATATCACAGGGTGCATGCCGAATGCAACCCTGTCCCTTCCATCGCATTTCTGGGATAGCAGTGATATCAGCTTTGTATTTTTCCAAGACATTAGTCAGTTGGATAGAGGCCCTTCCCAATTAAGGGTTCGGACATTCCAGGTGCATATCCGTAAATCATTATCAGTTTTTCGTTTGCGGTAGTCGTCATCAGATTTGGGGATCATTTTTCTTCTTTTCTTATATGTTTTCATTGAAATGGGTTTTACGGGTGGGCTTCAAACCCGACGTCCAACCTATTTTAAGCCTAGGGAGGCCCGCCGCTCAGATTAGCCGCCAAACTAACGGTTGTCAGTTTTGACGTTGCCCAGGAAACACCACGTGGAGGTTTGAGTCGACTTGAGGCGATTTCATAATGATTATGCTGGCCTCTCCAGGTTGAGACAGTCAGACATGTTACATTGTTACATCGCCCCCAGATTCCTCAGATGAATTTAAACTAGCTGTAAGTAATTTTTGAGGAATTTTATTTTGAGGAGTTTTTGAGGAATTTGAAAATTTTTAGAATTTTTTTTAATATACATACAAAAAAAAAAAAACTTTGGCAGCACCTTTTTCTGGTTGGTCGAAACATACCTTTAAAATAAACACTAAACACAGAACTTTCCGATTGCGTTTCCCCGTTACTATAAAAAATTTAATCAAGTGCAAACGAACTTAGTAGTTGGCGTACGGTTTTAGCTTAAATCAGTTTAAACATAAAATAAATATAAGAAAAAGTATACATGGTTGCGGTCTGCATCCGAAGCAAAGACATGCATTGAAAAATATTTCTATTGTAGCAATTATCGATTAACTCTTTAAATCAACAAATATTTTTTTTACACATTGCCAATTTTGACCATATTTTCATTTTGACTAATTTTTATGTGGTACCGTTAGTTTTGCGAAATCCGACTTGGTGATGCCATATAACATCATTGTCCTAATTGGGCTAGAGATATTTTAGAGCACTCCTTGAAGTAGAATCCAGCAAAAACTAGCATATAAATTCAATAAAATTTGGCTGTTTAAGGTCTCGATAATGAGTGGAGATTATTTTTACTTCGATTATTTTTAAGATCCAGATTTAGTTTTTTACTAAATTTTTTACTAAATTTTTTAATTTAGTAGATATATTTGTTTTCAAATTAAGAAAAAGTAATACCAATACTATTTTCTTTTTCTAATGCATCAGTTTAGCGAGTATTTCGTAAATAATATCACTAGTTTGACTAACCGACTAGATACAAAAACAGTTTTTTCATTTAATAAGATATTATTTTTACTAAAAGGGGAATTAATAAAAATAGTGATGGCCTATTTGAATCAAATAAAAACATGTTTGAATTGAAATTGAAAGTCTTAAAATTTTTTTAAGGAACGCATAAAGCGATTTAACCCTTAGACAATTCCACAAAAAAAATTTACAGTGGTTTGCTTGTCGTCTTCAAAGGGTTAATGTAGATATCCAATAACATAGAAAATATGTATGAAAAAATATATTTGTTTATGTTTACTTGATAAATAATATATCGTCTGAAAAAAAATTTTACCCTCATTAAAATTTCAAGAATTTTTGAGGAATTTGGGTATTAAAAAGTGGCAACACTGTTTTAAGTATTATAAGCAGTAGTTAGTTAGTGGGACCATCACGTCGGCTTTGATCGGTCGGTAGCCCACAGTAGTGCTTTTAGGCATATAATCAAATATAAATTTGGTATTTGTCTTAATAAACATTTATTTAGCAAAAACACATGCCATTACGTACACTGTGACAAATCTTTCGTTTCAATAAGTCTAACCCGAAAATAGTTCAAAAGAAAATTCACACTGAATAGTTTACATAGCTCCTATTTGCCTAATTGTTCCTGCACAATTTTTAGACCATCAAAACAAAAGACTTAAGCAACGAACTTGCTGCAGATTTGCTTTAACAACGAAAGTAGACAAGTTTCGTTGCAATAAACTTCAATTCATATTGTATTGGTTTCGAAACTGATAATTACAACAACAACAAAAAACCCTAAATAACTCTATGTTGTATAAATAACATATCCATTACTTTTGATGCATTATTAGCTCAAAGGACCCATGTCTTACATTATCATTTCTCACTTTTGCCTTTTTATATTTAATTTATAATTTACAATGCGGCAGCATAAGAATAAATTATGAATTATTTAAACTCTTCCTTATGACGGCAGTCTTAAAAGTAGCCCTGATGCCTAACTTTGTTCATTTCTAACTTGTTTCAACTGCTTCTGTCCACAACTCTTTGCCAATAAATTTAAAAAGCAATTACAAATACTTTGCTGTCATAGCGCTTTCGTTGTTGTTGGTGTTTTATATCCTCAAAACTAAACAACACATACAAACAAACACATTGTCTACTTAAGTCAAGTGTGAAGTGATAAACATGCGCGTAAATGTTTTTTACAAATAAATCTTCCTTCCTTGTGCTAACTAGTATTTATGTAAATGTTGGCAACTGTTTGCTGTTGTTGTTGGTATTGTTATTATTTGACTGCTGACGCTGTTGCTTAAGTTGTTAAAGTTCTTACAGTAGTTTTTAGATGTTTGCTAGTTTTTACTAGTTTTTGCTTAATAGCCAAACTTCATGTATGGCTAATGAGAGAGTTGAGCGTGGAGTTAGTGTGTAAAATAACCATTTTAAAAGTATAGAAGCTAAATTTTTAATACATTTGAATACAGGAAATTGGTTTAACTTAAAATCGTTTTTAGCGAAACCTTCTCAAAAATGTACTTCTTTATTTATGTTTCCTTTCCCTTCCTGATTAGTTTTACTTGTGGTAGATATCACTCTTACGTTTAGTATTATTAGCTGACCCTGAATAGTACCTAAAAAAAAGTGATATAGAACCGAAGCATGTAAATCAATCAATAAAAAAATCTGCTTGAAATGCAATTAATTGCAATTAATGTCAACAATAATTGTTAAGTATTCAATGAAATTTGTTTTTTTTTTTCAAATATAGGAACAAATATAGTACATAAATTGGGTCAATTAAATGCCAGCAGTGTTTTTTCCACAACTTTATGATGCCTCTACAGTTGACAGCTGAGATTGAGGCAAACAAGAACGACGTGTGGCTTAAAATAATATTGATCGAATAAGGATTAAAGAGCCACAATGAAAACTTCAGTTATTGATGATCTGAACTTTAGACAGCAAACAGCAACTTAAACATATGGTGAGTGAGACCAAGGACTGAATCTTGGTCAACCACAGCTTTCAAACACATACAGGATCACAAGATATGCAGTCTTGTAAGCATCAGTAAAAATTAGGTTACAAACGGTAGTCGTCTGTTCACTGATGATAACAGTGGACGAAAATGATTTCTTCTGCCGAGATGCTGTTGTTCTCAGCATCGGCTGGAGTAGCAGCAGCAGCTGCCACAATCTTTTGGTTAATCCAATTGGTTTGATTTTATTGATGCCTGCTGCTGCTACTACTTGAAGGTATAAGAAAAGTTCAGTGAAACTGATTTGGAATGTCGTGATACTGCTCAAAAGGATCGAGTAGAGTAGCTGAAAAACCACAAACTAAACTGAATCTGTACTCTAAATTGTTAATCAGGCAGTTTTAACCCAATTTCTTTAACTTGTATATGGCGTGTGGCCACAGCTTAATTCTCATTAAAATGCAAGCCAATTCCAGTCTTATGTGGTGACGATAATTTATAGGTGGTTATTCTTTAAAAGCGACAGGATTTGTGGTGAGCACCTCAAAATATAGGGTGAGAATTTATAGAAATTGCGTAAAATTGGCCAAAAATTGTGTTACACAGCTGCTGGCTGAGAATGTATCTTAAAGATGTTCTTTGTACCAAATCAGCCACAAAACCGCTCCCTCATTATGCCAACAGCTTGTCGCTGCCATTCAGTCGCGTTTGTGTAAGGAATCCAAACATAAACTGGCAATAAATCAAAGCGACCAAAACCCAAAATGGAAACAAGCTATTAACCTAGCCTGTTTTTTTTCTAATTTCTAGCCCAAATAAGTTCATTTAAACAAATAAAATTTCATTTGACCAAAAATATATGTAGCTCCGAAAGCTTAAATTACGTGTGATTACAATTACGCGATAAGCCATGATTTTTTTTGTGTTGTTTTAACACCAACACCTGTAATGTGTCAAATACCAGACTGCACCAAACTGCAACACCGCCGAACCAATGACCAGTGTTGCCGCAAGTAGGTACTACGCTCTAAAAATGAGTATACTTTTTTTATTACACGGTTAAAAATCTTGGACTAAATTTAAAATTTTTTTGGATTACATATAGGACAAAACCAAAAAAAGAATAATTTTTAATCCAAGGAAAAGTTTAAAATTTTTCAATCCAAAAAAGATTAGTTTTCAATCTGAAAAAAGTTGAAAAAAGATATAAATATCATATTTAAAATAAAAAACTTTTCTGACCAGAGTTCATGATTTGAACACACGTTCTCTTTTGTGTTGGTCCAACACCTTATTCACTCGTCCATCTCAGTTGTCAAGAATGTTACGCTTATTTTGCATGATAATGAATGCAAGTAAGCTTGCATTAAGTAAGCCAGCGAATTAAAGAGACCCAGCTAAATTAAAGTAAAATAAAAAAATTTTCTGGCCAGCTCGTGATTTGAACACACATCCTCTGATGTGGTCCAATGCATTATCCACTCGTCCAACTCAGTTGTTAAGATAGTTTTGCTTAATTTGTATCATTACGAATGCAAGTAAGTTCTTTTAAGGAACGTGGGTTCGAGACCCAGCTAAATTAAACTAGGATTAAAAAGTAGTACTTTTTGGATTAAAAATTCCTTTAAGCCAAAGTTTGGATGTAAAAGTAGTCCAAAATTTTTAACCGTGTATATAAGTAGTAATTTTGGTGTCGAAAATTCAACCAAATAGTAATTTTACTTCTAATTTGGGAGAAGTTTTTAGAACACTGCTAAAAGAAAAGTAAATTTATGAAATTGTTGAATATTCAGCAATTTGTCTGTTGAAATTTTCTGCCACAGTTATAGTTAATAGTTTTTGGATTAGAAAATTTTAAACTTTTCCTTCGATTAAAAAGTAATCTTTTTTTGGTGTTCCAATCCAATGTAATCCAAAAAAGTTTAAAATTTAGTCCAAGATTTTTAACCGTGTAACTCAAAAGTAAGAAAGCACAAACAAAAACTTAAATTTTACTACTATGAACAAATTTGAAATGGCAGCACTGTCCACGACTTATTCGTTGGCGCGATTTTTTTTTTCCAAACCATTAATCAGTGCAAACATCGATTGGCTCCAATTGAGTTGCCAAACATGGTTTAAGCCAGGTTAAATAAATAAATCAATTGCACTCAAGTGTACAAAAGCTGATTAAAATGTAATTAAGTAGCATGCAGCCGGTTAGGTTGAGGTTGTTGCAACAAATGTGTTTGGGTTGAGCTGTGTTGCTAACACGTGACAAAATTCATTAAAATTCCAAAGGAAAAACTTCTTGACTTGAGTTGATATTAAAAAATGTTTTCAATACAATCGAATGAACTGGGATTAAAGTCACAAAGGAATTGATCTATGGAAAGTGTGTGTAAATGACTTTATTTTGTTCTCTTGTTGTTGTTGTGCTTGTTGTTATTGTTATTGCGATAGCGGTTAAGGAATTCCATTTAAATCTATTGACATTAACAACTGCGCATGCGCGACATTAATATGTCTATTTAATAGTAGTAGAGTTGCAACGTCTAGCGTCACAATAAGTCTGTTTCCGCACTCGATTCAAGTAACTCGAAGTTGCTTGAAAGCATTATTTTACAAATTTTTTACTTCAAGTTACTTAAATCGAGTACGAAAACAGACCTAATAACTATTGTTGGCAGTTGTTGTTGTTTTTAGTTACTTTGGTACAATTAACTCGTTACCTGACATGTTAATTTGCTTATTCATAAATTTCAGGAAACCCTGGAGATTATGATTTGTTTCAAAGGTTTGACAAACGTTCAGTTTTGACAATTGAGGAAATCGATAACACGTTTCATAACTCATTTGCTTGATATTTTATTGGAAAATGCAGGAAACGACTGATTAACTTGCAAGTTCTGCTTTGTTTTTTCCTAGAACATTTGTTTTCGTTGTTGCTGCTCTTAGCTTTTTTTACTTTCTTCGTTGGTCAAAATTGTCATAATTGAATTCATGCTTACATTTAATTATTTTCTTTTCCTTGCTTTCTAACGTACAAGAGCTAAGTCTTATTAACGATTCGCTATGCATGGGTGGTGCAACGCTATCTGTTCATATGTTCATAAAATTTTCTTAGTAACATCATGTTAGTTGTGATGGCTTTCGGTTAGTTAAAAATGTTTTAGACATACATTTTTTGCTAGTTATCAATATTGCTCTATAAATTGTCCTGAAGAGTTTCGTTAAAAAAATTGATATTTTAGCATTGGTGGCAATATCTTACAACTTCTAAATAATAAAGCAAAACTGTCGCACAGTAAATTGTACAGTAAACTAGTATTATAAATTGTATGCTTCGGAATCCTAATAATTTGCTATTGATCGACACACACTGGAGCCCGCCTATACAAGGTTGTGCTCAAAACTCAATTTTTAAAATTTGTTAGTTTGTATTTTGAATTTATGCTAAAGCAATCCTAATAACGTAAAGATTCAATAAAAAAAATATTCCCTATTTATCTCAGACGTTTATTTCAAAAACTGGTGATGATAGAAAAAAAAGTAATAATAGTTTTGAAATCAGCGCACCAAGGTTAGCCGAAAATAATACAAATATTGCTGGGAAAATCCAAAAATAAAAATTTTTTCCCCTGAGTTATTCAAGTAATTCGAGTTGAATAGCTGAAATTTTTTTGGAAAAAACTAAAAAATCTTAACTGCTTCCTTATTCGAAATGAAATTGCAAATAAAAATATTAAAAAAATTTTGTTTTTTTCTTTCATGCACTTGTGCAAACTTTAAGCCGTGTGCTCACGATTTATATGCATGCATCCGATCTTACTAACATTTTACACAAATTTTTGTTCATCCATTAGCGCAGTTTGAGCCTTTGGGACGCATCATTTAGTGCTTGGAAATTTTCTCCATACCAGTGGCGTCATTTCACCAAAACCCTAGGGGGAGGGGAAAAAATTTTAATGACATAATAAGATTTTTTTTGTAAAACATAACATTTAATACAACCATAGTTATACACATTTTTATACACACATATATAAATTTAATACATATTATAATATACACACAGAAGCCTTTAAATTCATGGACTTAAAAATAAAAATAAAATTTTTAATACTTTAACGGGGAAAATATATATTGGATTTATTTCAGTGGATAACGACGTTAACGCTTGAGGGCAAACTCGTTAACGAGATCTTCCTTGTTGAACTTTTTTACCATTTCTGGTTCCACAGCCATCAGCATGAAGTGACTTAAACGGTCATCTCCTATTGTTGTACGAAGATACGGCTTCACTCTCTTTAAAGTGAAGAAAAATCTTTCGTTGGATGCGGTAGTCACTGGCAGTGTTAAAATAGGGATGTGCAAGTCGAAGTCGAAATAAGTCGAAAGTCGATTTTTACTTTCAACTTACACTCTCGACTTTTTTCATTTAAGGCAAAACAAAAATCTTAACGTTAATCTGAGAACTGCTTTCTCTAAACTAAAAAAATAGCTGTTTGACAACAAGTAAAGCTGCGTTGGCAACTCTTGATTCCATAAATGTAAAATAGTGGTCGGCAAAATTAAAAAAAAGAGACTGTAAGTGGAAGTGTGACAAAGCAATTGCGTATCATCTGATTACGTTACACGCGTAAATAAATGTTTTAATGAAATTGTCACTATTTGAAAAGCAGGTGACAGTTTTTGTCAAAATTTATTATTTTTGAGCTTTAAATTTTGTTTAGAAAAAAAACATTACAACAAACACATAGAAATATTAAGAATACTGGCTAACAATTATTACTTTGCCTTTGGCTGTTAATACCAATTTATATTGGTATTGAAAACAGGAATGTTTTGCTTTAAGTCAAATTGGCAAGAATTTAAAACGAGTCATGGAAATTACATAAAAAATTTACGATATTGAATTGGTAAAACCATACGCTTCTTTAACACTTTTAGATCCTAGGTTCAAGAAGCACGCATTTCAAAATATCCGTGAGTGTTCTCAAGCAATCTTTCATATATTGCAAATATTACCCCCCCTCCCCCTCCATTTAGGAGATCTTGTGAATGCGGAGATGAGACAAGCAAGATTTTCAAATGAAGAAGTTGTGATAGCGGCATCAACATCTAATAATCAAGAATCCGATAACAGTGACATATTATGTTTTTTGGATGAGGTGGTTAAAACAATAATAGATTCTACAACTGATGAAATTGAAGGGATGCCTACTGAGCTGCGCCTTTATCTGAATCGCCCAGCTGTTGATCGAAAACTTAATAAGAATCCGCTTGTTGTCTGGAAATGCATGAAAATTGAATATCCTTTTGTTTGGGCCGTTGCAAAAAATATTTATCAACTGTTACAACTTCGGTGCCATCCGAAAGATTACTTTCTCATGCTGGTCTCATAGCAAACCAATTGCGAAACAGGCTTTCGCCAGAACATCTTAACGTGTTGGGTTTTCTACGTTCAGTTAGTAAAGACATGTGGTTCCCTTGATTGTGCATTCACTTGTGCACTAATATATCGAGCCCTAACCGCCGAATTAACGTCAGCGCCACTTTTTCGAAATTAGTTTTTAAATGGCAAACGATAGTACGACAGCAAAATCGTCAACTCCAAAAATTTCACATCTCTACGTTAAACTGCTCTAAAGTTATATCTAACACAAAAATAAAATATACATATACCGCTTATGCAAAAAAAAAAACACAAGGAAAATGCTTCTCTTGTAAAATTTGGTTTATAACGCTTACGTTAATTCGACGATTAGGGCTTAGAGCCCAATTATTAATAATTTTTCCCGGGGAATCGGAAAAGGTAGTTTTAATTTTAGGAAAGCAAAAAGAGATTCACATTTTTTTACTTTCATAAATATCTACGGTTAATGAAGAAATTTACCTTAAAAATTTCCAAAACATTCTTAAACTTTATCTTGAAAATTAGCTCTCCATTTTCCGATAACCCGGGAAAAATTATTCATAACAAGTCTGATTATCTGTATAAGAACTAAAATTGCAATATTTTGCTTTTTTGTATTTTATTTATTAGCTGAAGTACCATGTTTTTGTTTATTTTTAAACAATAAAACACATTTTTCATATTGAATCATTTGCTTCTTAACTGCCCTACAAAAGCGGTACAAAAATGTTTTAAAAAAAGTCGAAAAAAGTTGAAAAGTCGACTTCTAAAGGTTCAAAAAGTCGATGAGTCAGCTTTTACATTTTCAACGGTTAAAAAAGTCGAAGTCGACTTTTGCTGGCAGTTGCACATCCCTACGTCAAAACAATATACATTAATTGAATTATTTGTGAGAAAGCTATTAGCATTTCTTCTAAACTCTGTACCATTTCTATAGTTGATTTTGTTTTATTTTGTTTCAAATATTCTCTCGCTGCACTCAATTGGTTCCTAAGAACCATTTCATCAACGTGGGTGGAATACAGTTTAAAAAATTATATTCTTGAATCTTCGGACAAAAATTTCTCCGAATTCGGATCATATTTTTCTAATATATTCATTAGCTCTGTGTTGTCATGAACAGAAAATGATGAGTACACAATTGTTGCTTTTTTGCTGAAATTTGAATGTTAAATACTGCACTTGAACTCTCGAGAAACTCTATAATAATGAATTCGTTGGTTTCCTCTGGCTCAGACACGAATGTCTTATAAACAAACGCAATCGTTCTTCTAAAAGCGGTGATGCCACGCAGCTTATAGTACAATAGAATTTCGTCAAAATACGCGGCAACGTTGCTTTTGGAAGAACAATCGTGTTTTGTTTATAAAACTGATTTAATCAGAAGATTAAAAGAAATACTATCGCCTTTCGTATTGGTGGCGCTCTAGTCCATGACACAAAGAACGATAACGGTTTGAATATTGCGGTGAACTGTACTTTAGTCGGGCCAAAATAATATGTAACGTAATAATTATATAATCAGATTTATTTTAATTAATAGTATGCGATAAAATTGGGTTATTAGTTAAATAATTCTTGTGAAAATTAGACGAATTTACAAAATAACAGTGCATTGAAATTTTTCACTGTATAATTCTACCACGATTGGATGGTTTTATTGAATCCATTTATTAAATAATAGTATCAGATCCTTGGGAGGCCAATGCCCCCCCAGCCCTACCCAATTGACACCGCTGCTCCACACAAATAAGGTCCAATCTAAGCTACACGCATCTGTATTCTCTATTGTGTTTATCTTTGTGAAAATAAACAAAACCAATAACGAACTACAAAAACGAAAATATCTAATGTGTATTTATGTATGTACATTTTACATATATATTAATAACAACAACCACAACAAAAGCAGCAAAACAACGAACTGCGAACCAAACTATCAACAACAACAGCATAAACAACTACTGAACAGAGATCTGCTACAACGGATAGCTTTTTTGCGACTCTGAGTATATCCGAAAAAATAAGTACAAAAACCTACTCACCCTTAGCGCACGTAACTCGACTCATATTCTCTTCTACGAAGCTAGAATGCGGCGGCTCAAATAAATATGAGTATCCCAAGTCATGAGTCGGATCGGGAAAATCGGGTTTTTTCGGTTCATAAATACTTATGGTTGTTGTCGTCTTGCTGATACTTATCCTACTTGCTGAAATACTCATAATTGACTCAAGCAACCGAATCACTCGGCTCATCTGCCACAGATATGAAACAGAGCGCAGTAGAGCGCAACAGTAAATAGTGAGCGCAGCAGTTTTTGTATTTGTTTTGTGCTATTTTTTCCTGAGCATTTAGATACCAACAGATATGTTATTCTTGTGTTGCTTTTTGTTTTTATCTTACACAATGAAAGCAGCGCATGAGGTAAAGTTGTTGAGCCTTAAAAATTATACGCAGTTTCGATAGTATCGTAAGTGTCATTCATTTTCTGCAAAAAGCAATTATTATTAAATTTGTAAAGTATTTTTTTTTATTTACCTGTCACCTTAAGTTGCTAAATGACATGAGCATAATTTAAATTATTTTCTATTACACGTGCCCCAGACAAAATTTTTGGCCGGAAAATGTACTTAAAACGGCAGACAGGTAGTCTGTTTATTGGAATAGAAATGAAATTATTTTGGCCCAATTTTGGCAGGGCAGGGCGGGAATTGTACCAAAACCAGCCAGTTCACTGCCACTGTACAGAACAGCAGACTGGCTAACAGAGGCTCAAAAATGTATAAGAGAGCATGCAAGTGGCGTTCAGTGGAAGCAACTTGGCAGGGAATGTACAGAGCAGAATACAAGCAGGTAGTGGCAGGCAATTGGATGGGGCATTAACATGGCATTGAATGCAAAATATTGGTTTCTTTTATATATTGTATATATTTAAGGTTATTTCATATATTTGAGCTTTTTTTATCCAACTATAGGGGTTTGGTCCTTGGGTTTGTCGATTTTTTCCGATTCACCTAAATTTTGAACGTTTCGACGTTTTTTTTAAAAAAAAGTTTATCTTTAGTATATCAGGTGTAAGCAAACCCAAACAAAGAAGAAAATCCACTCCTGTGGGTATATAGCAATGCCACTAACAATACCAGAGACTACGTGTGCGAACAGTTTTATTGAAAAGAATAAAACTTTTAAAAGGTGAGTTTTAAAATTATTGCTCTATAAAAACATAGTCCAACACGCAAAAATTAAGCAGATTTCCTAAACGAAATTTGACAGAGAAATGTTTGTAGCGTATAATCAGTTAAAGTTTTTAATTAAGATGATGAATTTGCTGGTCACTCATCCTTCTCAGAATCAAAAAATTGTGCATCAGACGAGGATAGTGAAGATCCGATTGCTGGAAAAGATCGATTTGTTCTAGGATCTCCGGTATCAACATCTGAAGTCTTCACCTGAATTCTAGCATACGTTTTACGACATAAACTAAGCGGTTCTTATTAAGCAGTTTGTTGGAATTGATATATTCCATCCATATGCCCTAAAACGCCCATCTCCACTTATGTCTTTAAAAAACATTTCATTAAAATAAATTCCGCTATTGAGTGCAACAACTGTTACAGACTAGTAAAAGGAAATGCGAGGAATATAATAGCAAAAGTAAAGTCGGATATCTGCTCACCTTTTTAATAGGGGCACAGCTGCAAGCAATTATTTCTTGCCCAGATTTCTGCAAACAAGTGCTTACCATTTTAGCAGAAAAAAGAAAACGTTGACAGGCTAGACGACATTTACGATGGCGAACTGTATCGCAATCAATGCGAAAATAGATTCATGAATGACCAGGACTTTATCAATCATGTGGTATTTTGACGGAGCAGCACTCTATTTAACTTATACTATTAATAAGATTTTTATGTAGAAATTAACAAATGCACTGAAAATTATTCAAAACCGATGGTCGTATCAAATATTGAAGTCACTCTTGTACACCAGTATAACAGATCTTCTTAAATACAGTAAATTTCGCCACAATATATTAAAAAATGAATTTTGCATTACATGTAAATGATATTTATTATGTTTTGTGTTCCACCAAATATGATTCTTAGTGTTCCACTACACATGATTGAAAAAGAATAAAGCACCTTTACCTTTAGACATTTTTAAAAAACGTTTATTTATGCAAACTTTCGGCAAAAAAATATTAATTGTAACTGTCAAGTTCACATGTTACATGTGAAAAGGTTTTCAACAATTTCAAGTTAAAGCCAGTAAAAAGTTAGAGCTCGGAAAAGTTAGAATAAAAGCGTCTTCCAGTATAAGACGAGATGATTCTGTTGACTAGAAAGCAAAACATTTTTAAGCTGCTAGACCCTTTCAATTGGATGCCAATACAATGCTTGTTTTTAATAGAGTTCATGTGCCTGCCAGTATAGGGCGAAAGCATTCTGTTCTGTAGAAAACAAAACTTTTAAGCCTGCCCAAATATTTCAGTTCAATGCCAAAATAATTATTTTATTTAACAGAGTTCATATGCCTGCCGTTAAAGTGCGTAGGAAAGCTGCTGCTGAAAAAACAAAAATGTTTGAGCTGCTTGAACATATCAGTTGCCGTCCAATACAATGCCGAATTTTGACACACTGCCTTCTACTGACTTTTCCATGCCTTCATGCTGCTACTTTCTGGCAGCTTTTTTTGATAAAAAGTAAACTGGCCGCCACCACATTTCAACATACTGCCAGAACTCTGCTCATTTGCCACAATTATGCTGATATAATGCCATTTTCCTGTCGAATATTTTGTCTGTGGTGTTTACGCATAAGAAGCATACACAATAATAAATATAAATAAACTGGCCATTTCAGCCCTTGGAAGGACTTTGACCTAGCTTCTATTGATCAATTGTGTTGTGCGTGTTACTAAATGTTTGATCACAAATGATCGTGAACTGGACCTACGTGTTTTATGCCGACTCCGAACGGCTTATGTTCTCAAGAAGCTTTGCATGGCAATTTTTACTCTCTGAGGTTTGCCATTGTCTGCAGAGAGGTGACGACCGAACAAAAAAATTAATTCCATTGAAAAAATTTTCTGTCTGAGCTGGAATTGAACCCGGGCTACTGCGGTTCTTTAGCTTAGGGGCCACGCACATACCCACCAGGCTACGGCCGCCCCATACACAAGTTATCAATAAATAGAAGGACTCAGCGAAGACCAATAAAATTTTGTGCATAATTTGGAATTTGCTTTATTAGAATACACACAAAAATTTTTTTAAATCCGTCCACAATCACGCCTACCTCCCATGCAACACAAATATTTAAAACGCCATATTTTTTTTGTCTTGAACCAATACAAGAACCATTCTGTCAGAAATCTTCAATATATGTCTAACATAAAATAAATATTTGCCTCGCCCATCTCCCATACGAAAATTTCCACTTTACGTATTTTCCCAATTCCAACTTTAATGAAGCGCAGCATCTAAACTGTTTAAATTAGTGGTTAATAGTATTCAAAGATATTATTTCGTAAAAACAGAAAAAAAAAATCATCAAAAAAAAAGCTTATCGTTTCGATTCCAAAAAATAGGAGTGAACCTCATGTGTTTTGGCACAAATTGGCGTCGGTTGTAAATGTGATACTATCAACAGTTGAAAAAGATAATAGCATGCTTTTTGGCATTGTGATAAATTGAGCACAGGTTGTATAGCATAAATACGTGGCTTGCATACGTATTCTAATGCTGTTGTTTAGAATCAAAGAATATATATTTCACTTTCTGCTAATTGAAGATGTTTGAAGAATATTTCCTAACAAGGGAATTTGAATACTTGAAAAATTTTGAAAGCATTTTATTGCGAGTTTCATTAAAATGTTTCATAGTAAGCTATAAGATAATGTGAATTAATTTAACTTTATACATATCACATTCCTATTTTACTAATTAAATTTAATTGTAATTATTTCAAAAATATATACTTTATATTAACATAGAAAATTAATGTACTGAGAAATACACTATAGAATACTTAAGTACACTGTTAATATATGCTAGTATTGCAAAAGAAGAATTATAACATTTTAAACCATTTGTCGTTTTAAGTAAGTAAATGCTTTTACTATTTACATTAAAAATTTTACGATTTTAAACAAAAAAATATACCTATTGTATATATACCGCACTTTCGTAAGAAGTGATCGTTTAATTAAGAAATGCCTAAAAGCATACTAAAGAATATGACTAAAGCAATCAACCTTGAGACTAAACAAATCTATATTTTCCTCGAAACGCATTTAGTTTTTACCAAATGTTGTTCAAAGACGCAAAAAATTCTGTCAGTTTTTTTTAAATCGCTCAACTTAAAGTCCAATAAAAGCATTTATTTATTTGAAATATCGTCGACACCCGAAGATCATAATGTTTTATTCTGCTAAAAATAAATTTACGTTTTTCTGTCGGATACTCATTGCAGTTCTCTGCTACTGAAGCAGTTACTCAACCCAGTAAACCAAAACTACCGTTTTCGAATTCATTTGTGAAACTTTTTGGGTAAAAATTTTCGGCACTCATAAATGAACCTTTTTTGTATCATTCGTCGGACTAAAATGCCTTTCAAAAATGAACCTTATTTTGTTCGGAAATGATTTAAAAAAGAACCATAAATTGTAATGCTTTTGTTCAGATATGAGTTAAAAATAGAACCATAGAAAAGTTATTTTTTGGCACTCGAAAATAAACTCTTTTTTATCAATCGCCCGACGAAAATGCTTCTAAGAAACGAACCTATTCTCTTCTGAAATGAATTAAAAAATGAACCATAGAAAAGTTATTTTTCGGCACTCGGAAATGAACCCTTTTTTAATCAATCGCCGTACGAAAATGTCTCTCAGAAACGAACCTTTTTTTTCGGAAATGAGTTAAAAAATGAACCATAGAAAAGTTCCTTTTCGCTGCTCAGAAATGAACCCTTTTTGTATCAATCGGCGGGCTGAATTGTTTTTCGAAAACGGACCTTTTTTGTTGAGAAATAAATTGAAAAATTAATGGTGTTGAATTATAAATTTTATCACTGCATATTATAACATAGCGTTAGTTAAATTATTTTAATTTATATTAAACAAATTTTGTTTGAAAAAATTATTATTTAGTTTATCATATACATAGATGATATATTGTAATAATATTAATATATTGAACTCATTTAAGAATGTAAAAAAAGAAACATTTATGATTCATTTTTGAACTCATTTATGAAGTAGTTTATGAACTCATTTATGAACAAATATGTTTATTTATGAGTAAATTTTACCTTCTAAAATGATTCCTTTTGGACTCAAAATAAGTTTTTTATGAATTTTGCAAAATAAGTTAAGTTTTTATTTATGGGAAAAGTTTAAACGAATTTTATCTTCTATAACAAGCATTTTTAAGCGACAAAAAAAAAAATTAAAAATGCATAGAAAAAAAACTATCCAAAAACGTTCGAAAAACTCTCACCTTACTCAAAACCTTCGCTTATGGTTCAGTGGGTAGTTTCTGCTGATAACCTACCCAGTAAACCAAAACTACTGTTTTCGAATTCATTCATGAACCTTTTCGGCTAAAAACGTTCATATTCGGCACTCATAAATGAAGCCTTTTTATATCATTCGTTGGACTAAAATGCCTCTCAAAAAGTGTTTTTGTTCTGAAGTGAGTTAAAACAGAACCATACATTGTACTTTTTTTGTTCAGAATTGAATAAAAAAAATAACCATAGAAAAGTTCTTTTTCGGCACTCGCAAATAACCCTTCTTACATTAAGCGCCGTACAAAGATGCCTCTCAGAAAAAACCATTTTTCTTCGAAAATGATTTATTTTTCAGCATTCGGAAATGGATCCTTTTTGTATCAATCACCGGGCTGAATTGCCTTTCAAAAACGGACCTTTTTTTTCCAGAAATGAGTTAAAATTTATTCTATTTGTATTATAAATTTTATTATTGCATAATATTATTTATTATAACATAGCGATAATTTGTTTAAAAAAATGATTATTTAGTTTATCATAGTAATATGCATGAATAGTATTAATATACAGTAAAATAAAGTAACTATATTCAATAATAATAGTTAAAAAAAGGTCACAGCAGATTACTTGATGATTGTAATGAATTCATTGATGTTTTAATCGAAATTTAAAGCAAAATCTAAACTTAAAGCAAACACATCTGCTTTCACGCACATCTAACCACTTCATTTGTAGTAGTATTTTTAAAATTTGTTACATTATATTTGGACCACAGTAAACATTTTACATGTATTTCATAAGTAAAACTATAGGTTTTAAAATAATTTGGTAGGTAGTTCAAACATATCGATATTGAAATTTTAAACCTTTCGGGTCGCACGGTACACATGTGTACCATTAAAAGATCTAACAGCCCTTAATTCTCATATACTTTTTTTATGAATTACACTAGTGATAAGCACCTTTATTAATTCCAAAATGTAAAATTTCTGTAACTTCATCATTTGAATTGCGTCCCGAAAGAGTTAAAGCAGAATAGGCGAGATTGTTTTCCAATTTGACAAACTTTCAAATTATGTGTGAAATATCAAGTTAGTTGCGGCCGTGGCGCATTTGATAGAGTCCTCGGCCCATACGCCTGAGAACCCTGGTTCAATTTACACTTGGCACAGAAAGTTTTTTAATTTTTCTGTTCGGTCGTCACCTCTCTGCAGACAATGGCAAACCTCAGAGAGAAAATAATGCCATGTTAATCCTCTTGAGAACATGCACATTAAACATTCGGAGTCGGCATAAAGCTAGTAGGTCCAGTTCTTGATCAATTGTGTACAAACATTTAATAACACGCACAACACAATTTGATTATAAGAAGTTCGGTCAAAGTTTTTTCAAGGGAATGTTGTCGTGGGTTTCTTTCTTTTTGGGCTTGATCTTAATATTTTGTAGAAATAACATGAATTAAATTGCGAGCTTCAGATCAAGTAAGATTTTAGGAAGGCAACATCAACAACAACAACAATTCTGTATAGAGTCAATCACTTAGCTGACTAGACAGTCTGTTTCGGAAATCGCTACATTTTCCTCTTCAGTAGTCTTTGAGTGATTAAGCTGTTATCAACGCACTGTTTAAATTTGTGTATGACTTCACAGTTTTTGGCATTCATTCTTTTCAATTTTATGGCTGCTAATCATATGACATTTTAAAGCAGTAGGCTATTTATAGATCACCGCCATCAATTCTACCAAGGTTGCCATCTGTTCTGGTTGTTTCTATAGCCTACTGCTTTAAAATATCGTATGATTAGTTGCCATACAATTCAAAAGAATGAATTCCAAAATCTGTGAAGTCATATACAAATTTAAACAATGAGTTGATCACAGCTTAATCACTCAAAGACTACTGAAGAGGAAAAGGTAGCAATTTCCGAAACAGACTGTCAAGTCAGCTAAGTGATTGACTCTATACAGAGTTGTTGTTGTTGTTGTTGCCTTCTTAAAAACTTACTTGATCTAAAGCTCGCAATTTAATTCATGTTATATTTTAATAGATCATTAAACTAATTAATTTTGTAGAAATGTTTAAATGTTGCGACAGACTTGTTGATAGATGAAAAGGGAAATCGTTTTTCGAACGTGTAGCACTACATCCATTTCTCTTCTTATGGCTAGAATCAATTCGCAATGGTGAAAAAGATAATATCGTCATTGCGAGTGCAATACCGCGTATCCGCCACTTGCACATACACACAGACGGTGATAGTAAATTTTTCAGGAGTACAGAAAAACTGATTTTCTTCTAAGCTATTGAATAGATTTTCAACTGAAGTAATCATTTATTGAAATTAGGTATTTGCTTTGTTCTTAAATAAGCATTTAATAAAAAATGAAAATGAATGAATCAATCAGGAATGATCAAAATTAAAATTAAATGAGTTTTGGCCTTTTTGCAATATACGCGGATTGCAAGTGGCGGATACGCGGTATTGCACGCGCTACGATGCTATGACATTTCTATGAAGGTTAACATTTTAATTTACTATTGTATAAATATCAACAAAGGTTTAAATTACTAATTTTTTAGCTCATTTTAGAATATAAAAAAGTAATATTTATGATTCATTTCTGGACTCATTTATGACCAAAAAATGGTTCGTTTATGAGATATTGTTTCTACTGATATGATAAAAAATTGTAACTCATTTAATAATGCAAAACAAAAACCTTTATGTTTAATTTCTGAACTCATTTATGAACAAAAATTGTTAATTTACAAGGAATTTTTAGCTTCTAAAATGATTCTTTTTCGACTCAAAATAAGTTTTTTATGAATTTTGCAAAAGAAATACTGTTTTTATTTATGGGAAAAGTTTTTACGAATTTAATCTTCTATAGCAAGCACTTTAAGCGACAAAATAAAAAATTAAAAATTATTAAAAAAATTCTATCAAAAAAAGTTTGCAAAACCCTCACCTTACTAAATGTGTTTGAAAAAATTTGCGATAATGACTCCCATATAAACCGCGCTGTAAGACGTAATTCAACGTCAAAAAATTGATAGACAGATATTCAGCGTATGCGCTTTTATAAATATCAGTATTTATCTAATAACTACGAAAAAGTGGAATTTTTACGATATGCAAACTTTCTCGAGCTATCTAAAAAAGTGCACTGTGGAGTTTCTCCTTGCACAGTTTTTTTATTTATGAATTTAAGAACCAGACAAATGCTATTACAAGTGTATTTAAAAAGTAAACGATTCACTCTATTAAACATAGCGTTAACAAATATGCATATCAAATTTGACTAAAATTGGTATTCCTCTCCCTTAAGTCTTCGGAAGGGATCGGTAAAATGATAGGGAAGAACATGCAAAAATACAGAGATACTCATCTAAATTTATTAGTTACTAGTATTCCCTGGCAGACGTTGTTCTGCCAGTGACCGCCTTGAAATGTCAAGAAATGGCAAATATACTCACCATTTTCATTATAGCTGCCGAAAGTAACCACATGAACTAAATTACCAAATTTTAGTCAAATACGATCAAAATCGTGCGAATTATGGCATTTTTGTTGTTTTGTAAGCGGTAAAAAGGGGTGTGGCAAAATTATTTCCCTTAAAACTTTTCGTACTCGAAACAAATCGACTGCCAAAATTTCAGAGCAATTTAGCTTAAGCCTGGTACACTTTGCTTCACTCCACGCTGACCCCCCGAAAAATGAGTTTAACTAAAGTGGGACAGGCCCATTTTTAGTGCACTTGCCGACAGTAATCATACAAACTAAATTATTAAATTTAAGTCTTATACGAAGAAAACCGTCCGAAATAAAAAATTTTCACTGATTTGTGGGCGGTTAAAGGGGGCGTGGAAGCTCATTTTTAGTACAGTTGTCAGCAGCTACCATACAAACTAAATTACTAAATTTTAGCCCTATAGGACCCAAACCGACTGAAATATACGTTTTTTATTGATTTGGGGGCGGTAAAAGGGGGGTAAGGCAAATTTTATTTTTTTTTATTTTCAGTCGCTGAAACTGCCAAAATTTCAGGTAAATCGGATTAGTAGTTTTGGAGTCTATAGGCATCACACACATAGACACACATCGTTTTGCTTTTTATATATATATACAAGGTGGCGCAAAAGTAATCCTCCTATCAGAAAATGCTATAAATTTTGCGATTGGCCCCTAATGTCAGTTCTGTTTTGACATTTGTGTAGTAAACACATGCGAAATACACGTTAATAAACAATGTTACACTACACTGCTCCAGAATGCGGAATATTGGTGACTATTTATTTGACCAATAATCGGTCGGTGACTTTGGCACAACGTGAATTTCGTCGCAGATTTCCTGGCCGTCCAACGCCTACTGGTGAAACACTGCGACGTTTAGCCGCTCGCCTCGAAGAGACTGGTACAACACGAGATGCTGCCAGGCGTGGCAGACCCCGGAGTAGCCGTTCTGCAGAGAATATTGCTGCTGTAGCCGAGGATGTCATGGAAGCGCCGTCGACATCGACCAGACGACGTGCCACGCAAATGGGTATCAGTCGACGGTCTTTACAGCGAATTTTGGTACAAGGTTTGAAGATGTTTCCGTACAAAGTCCAGACGGTGCATCAGCTGTTAGCTGCTGACCGCCAATCGCGTCTAACATACGCTCAAGCCATCCTTAATCACCAACAAGAGGAAGATGATTTTTCATCAAAAATAATCATGAGTGATGAGGCCCATTTCCATCTTAGCGGGTACGTAAATAAGCAAAATTTACGCTTCTGGGGCACTGAAAATCCGCGTGTAACCCACGAAGAGCCATTACACCCGCTCAAAGTCACTGTATGGTGTGCTGTTTTCGCTGGAGGAGTCATCGGACCTTTTTTCTTCGAAGACGTCGCGGGCCAAACGGTTACTGTGAATGGTGAGCGCTACAGAGCAATGATCAACGAGTTCTTTTTGCCGCAACTTGATGAATTGGGATTGGAAAACATGTGGTTCCAACAGGACGGTGCAACAGCACACACTGCACGTGCCACAACCGATATGCTGAAGGATGCATTTCCCGGGCGCCTAATCTCCCGTTTTGGCGATTTGCACTGGCCAGCAAGATCGCTTGATTTGACCGCTCCAGACTTCTTTTTGTGGGGCTTTTTGAAGTCGCGGGTTTATGTCAACAAGCCTCAGACTCTTGCAGCTCTTAAAGACAATATCCGTCAAGAATGTGAGGACCTATCGCCGGAAGTTTTGGCCGAAGTGATGAAAAATGCCATAAAAAGGGCTCAAATGACAATCAACTGTGGCGGCGGCCATTTACATGACATCATATTCTCGACTTGATGTAAAAAAAATTAAAAGACCAAATAAAAATAATCCACAAGAAGAATCAAAGTTTTTAATTTTTTTTTCAATTACAGCCAAAAAACATCGCAAGGTTACTTTTGCGCCACCTTGTATATAGATATTGATTTGTGGGCGGTAAGTGGGCATGAAAACATTTATATATAGTGATTGCCTCTTGGAGCACTTACACAGCAAGTTCCACTGTTAAAATGTGTAGAACTCCAGAATTGTCTTGATTTCGAAAAAATGGACGTGTATATATTGTGGCCACGCCTATTTTTTGTACAGTTACCGACAGTAACCATCTGAACAAAATTACTAAATTTTAGTTTTTTACGATCAAAACCGTCTGAATATATACCCTTTTTTGGTTTGTGGTCGATAGCGCAAATTTGGCTTGTATGGGAGGTACCACGCCGCCTTATCCAATCGTTACTAAACATCACAGGAACACTCTCAAGGTGTGTGTTCAGTTTTCCTGAAAATTTGATAAAAATCGGTTCAGCGGTTTTGGAGTCTATACGTGATATATCCACATACCTACATGCATACATTCATTTTTATATAAAGGGACCGATAAATAACTTTTTTTTTTTGAAAATTTTATAAAAAAAAACTACTAAATATTTTCTCAAATTTCTTTTTTATTTGAAAGTACAATCCTTCTGGTTAATAATGAAAAATAATTTCATTCAAATGGCATCCTCGGCTGGCCATGCAGTAGCCTACACGATCGGTCCAATTTTTAAGCACATTATCGATTGTGTGCAGGTGTATTTCACTAATGGCTTCACGAATATTGTCCTTTAAAGCGTCAATTGTCTCTGGCTTGTCGGCTTAATACTTATCTTTGAGGGCACCCCACAAATAATAGTCCAACGGTGTCAAATCGCAGCTCCGAGGTGGCCAAACGACATCAGCTCTGCGGCTGATAATGCGATCTTCAAAAACAGGGCGCAAAACATCGAGTGTAGCTTCGGCTGTGTGGCACGTAGCGCCGTCCTGTTGAAACCAAATTTTGCCAATATCCTCCTCTTCAATTCTTGTGAACAAAAATTCCTTCAACATGGCCCGATAACGATCGCCATTGACTGTAACGGCCACTCCTTGCTCATTTTCGAATAAAAATGGCCCAATTATGCCTCTGGACCAAAATCCGCACCAAACAGTGATTCGTTTTGGGTGCAGCGGCTTTTTAATGTATGCGTGCGGGTTTTCTGTGCCCCAAATGCGACAATTTTGCTTGTTTACATACCCGCCAAGATCAAAATGAGCTTCATCTGAAAAGATGATTTTTTTGGCAAAATCGGCATCTTCTGTAAGTCGATCGCAGGCCCACTTCTCAGCGTTGTTCAAGCATATACACAACCATATTCGTTCAGCGGAAGGATAAAACTAATTATCTGTCAAATCAGACATGAGCTAAGTGTTACCATTCACGAAATAAGAACTAGTTGAAAAAAACGTTAGATGGCAGACCTTGTATATAAATTCTTACGCCCCATTTCTAGATGCGTCAACTTTTTGCATGGCGCTTGCAAAGATCCCTACCCGGACAAATAAAATGCTGAATTATGATGCATCCATCTACTCCGCGAAGACAAATGCGTTAAAAATGTAGAAACTCATGTGCGATTGAATGTGAAAAAATCGTGTACTACGTAATTGCTACAATCAAATCTGAAAAATAACTGTTTAAGAGCTAACAACATCCAATGACAATGGCTTAAAATTTTGGTAGAAGTTTTTAACAATTTCCAAATGTTGCTCGTTCGTTAACACAACTATGATGAAATTGTTAACCTTGACTTACATTGGCAGTATTAAAATAAAAAATTATGTCTATATAATAAAATCCTCTGTATAGTTATATTGTTGGTAGCCAGAATTCATTTAATAAGTTTACTCAGCTTGGTTTTATTAATTTTCATCTAATAATTAAAGCCATTCAAGTATAATGTTGTTATGGGTTTCGAATAAACTCATGCCTTCTGTTTTAAAACCATCAGATCAGATGAAAAATAATTTTTTTTTGTTTCACACAACCACATGTATCAAAAGAACTCGTAAAGCTTCGAGAAAGTTATAACGAATTGTCGTAAAAATTTTGGCCTTAAAAAATTGCTGTTATTAGCAGTCTTAAACCTACTGAACTCAAATATTTTTTAAGTACCGTTGAAGTAATCTGGCACACACTGCCTACATCGAAGTACGAGTATCATGCAACAAAATTTGTAGGGTGTTGAATTAATAGCATCAAACAAAAGACTTAAGCAACAAACGTGTTACGTCCAATATTAAAAGCTTTACAAGAACAAGCGAAAGACTACAGCCACAAACTTGCTTACATTTCCTTGTCCAATAAAGGTGCTTAAAAAGTTGTGTTAAACACTAAGACCCTTAAATTGTCAATAAAATTTTATCGACCACCAACGAACAACGGTTATTTTATTTTTTTTACTACTTAAATAAACACAATGAAGCCATATAAGAAGCTACAGATACGATTTTATGACTCTTCTAATGCAGCTACATTTTCACTTCCTCCTCCTATGCAATTTCCTTAGTTCTTAACTTAGTAAAGGCCCATTACTGAAGGCTTTAAATCGATACTTATTATCGAAAGGAACTAATAGCTTCTATAAGCTTCTTATTGGCACACTTACTTAACTTTCGTTCTTAAGCGATGCAGCCAACAACTATACACCAAGTTAAGCCTTTTTTATAGCCAATAAAAAAACAGCAAAGAAATTAATATCTAATACACACTAACACTCCTTCACATACTAACACACATTTCACATTCACAAAATTACTGAAAGCGCAGCTAAAGTTTAATTAGCTGCACAAATAATGAAAAGCATAAAAAAGTGATAACAACCGTATCCAAAAAAGCAACTTTAGCTATTTAGGTCGCTTTTATATTGACGCCATCTATGTTTGAATTTACGATTATTTTTTTATTTAGCTAATGCGTATTTTACGTTTATGATTGAAAACTTTGCAATGATGTTGATGATGATTTAAATTTTTTTTCTATTTGTGAAATTCCGCGTCAAACAACGACTTTTTTTCATATCATGACGTTTTGGTGTTAGAGGCGTTAAGAAATTAATTTAAACAAATGACTTTTATGTCTGTAGTTATATGTTTGTTTTTATGCTTGTCTAATGTTGGCAAAAACGCATTAATTTTGTCTGTTTTCACAGGTTGCTGCATTGAATGATCGTTTAGGTCTTCTTTTGTCTAGTTGATGGCTTTTTGTTCACAATCATGAATGAAAAAATGGTCGAATGAGTGAAAGAAAGAAAAAATGAATGACCGACCAACCATCTTGATCGTTAATGCATATTTTACGCACAATTGCCAGTTAATCAGTGACTTAGCAAATGCGCTGCAAACTTGTTTTCGGTTAAAGAGTTTATAATGTTGAAGCGTTTTGTGTTGAAAAGCCAAATGTTTTTTAACACGAAAAGCATACATATGTTTTTAGAGTTTTTACTCTGTGATTAAATTTTAAATTTATTTATTGAAAAACTTTAAATCTTTTTTCCTTAAAATGTTTTGGGTTGAATTTTAGAACGAATTGAAATTATTTTACTGAATAAGGTCAATGATTATAATAATTTATCTGTATTATTATTAGTGTCCGACTGAAACCGGAATTTTGGCCGAAACCGAATATTCAGCAATTTTATAATATTCGGCCGAAACCAAAACTAAAACTGGTTACTAATATGAAAATTTATGTTTTTACATATAATTTTTTTATTAAATTAAACAAAAGTACTTTAATACACATAAGAAAAAAATTTGATATAAAAGAAGAATTACACTGTGCAACACATTTTTCTAACGGAAAAGTGGACAATACAGGATGATAGTACTGGTTTATAGTAAGAAAACCCTAAAAGGGTTTGCAAGGCATTGCAAGTTTACCTCTTGCAGAGTATTTTTTAAAAATGAAGTGCTAAGAGGTCTCAAAAGTTGCATTGGGAACAAATTTAAAGAAAAAAAGGATGCTTCATCTCCCGCAAGAACAAAGTTGCTTTTTGAGAAAAACAGTAAAAAATAGCGGCCTAAACATGCTTTGATTTTTGTAAAAAATTTGCATATGCTTAAAGCAAAAGTAAATATAGACTTAGGGCATTAATCTGTATCACGAAGCAGCACACCAACGACAAGCAAGACACGAGAAGCAATAGAATTTCGTATAGAAAAAAGTATTGCTTCTCGTGTCTTGCTTGTCGTTGGTGTGCTGCTTCGTGATACAGATTAATGCCCTTAAACTAACAATATGTCGCCAAACAAGATGCCACTCTCGATTCTACCCTCAGTGTCCTGTGTGAATGATATGCAAGTCTACAGGTACACTCGAAATAACACAGAACTTTTGATTGTTATCTGATTGTCTAAATTTTGGTGGTATGGAAGTGTTAACGTTTTCCTTAGATTTGGCCATAAAAATTTGCATAATTTTCGCCAATGAATTTTCTTGTTTTTTAGAAATGCATACGTGAATGCAATTTTATAACTTTTAGAAATTAATTAATATGAGATATTTTATCTCGGGCATCAAAAGCGGTACCGCAGATAACTTTCTGAATTTGGATTCTTCAAATATTTCTGAAAGTAAATTTTTAAAACACCATGCTAATACCACGATTCCTTTTCGTGTTTCGATTTTTAAAAAAATTGTTCTTCCTAGCATGAAATTTACATATTATTTCGTCAAAGCAACTTACCTAAGCATTGACAAAAATGTTAAACTAAAATTTTAAGTTTTTGAGCTTCCCGTTCGATGGGTCATAATTGATTTAACAATTGTTGTTTAGATGTGTTTTAAAGAAATAATAACCATAAAGGAGATATGAACAAAATTGTAAAATAACATGATAGCAAGTATTTCTTTTCTCTTTAAGAAACGAAATAGATTAACAATGAAAATTTTATTTAAAATTGCGTTTTTCTTTATTAATTATGAAAATTTCACAGAAAATTGATAATACGTCTCCTTGTGAACAGAATTATATTGAATTTAGCAGTTGAATTCGAAATTGGTTGTTTGTTAACTTTTTTATTTTGACAGTGACCAGTTCACAGTTGCATCGAAACGTACTAATTAGATTACGTTTTTATTATGAGAGTGAGAAAATTTCTGCGATGCTACCTTTTTATTATTTTGGAATATTAATGATAGAAATAAGTGCTATTTTATTTTATTAGTTTAGAAATGCCGGGAGAGGGGTTTTAAACTAAAAACAAGATGTATTTTAAATTTGCCATAATTCTAGTTATTAAATTATAGTTATGCTATTGGCATCAGAGAACTGCGCAAGCCTACTTGAAGTCTATTTTAAGTACTTGCTTGAAATACAAGTTCAAGTTAGCTTGAGCTTGATAATTTTAAATCAAGTATAGCTTGTAATTGAATATAAATAAGCTCACGACAGCTTGCGACTTGCAAGTATGCTAGCTTACAAGCGAACGGCACGAAGTTTCAAGTAAAGGAAAGCTTGATGCCTTCGGCAAAAAGCTTGAAAAGCTTGAAATTGAAAGCAAGTATCCAATTGAAACAAGTATCCAAAAAAATTATGAGCTTGTTTAGAGAGAGCTTAAGCGTAATAGGACTTTTAAGGATTCTGTGAACTACGTGGTTGGAAGTTTTAGGGGTAAATGATTTTGAAAATGATGTCAAACTTTAAAATTTAAAATGGCGGATAGAGTTGCCACCTAGATTTTTTATTTTTGCGAATTCTTGTAAATTCTGGACAACGGATTTGATTTCGAATATAATGTCACAGTTTTAAAATTTAAGATGGAGGTTAGGGTTGACACCTGAATTTTTACACCTGAAGTATTGCCACCTAATAAAATGTATTTTTAAGAGTTTTAAACATCATTTATCAGTGTTAAGGGGTCACTGATTTCGAATCTAAAGTCAGAATTTTAAAATTCAAGATGGTGGTAAGGGTTGCTACCTTAATTTTCTGTAGTTTAATGAATTCGGGGCTGGCAAAAGAAAAATGGTACACCAAAAATGGGTCGCTGAATCCGAATCCGTTGTCAGAATTTCTAAATAATAAAATTTTGAAATAATAGGGTTGCCACCTAATAAGATGTCTTTTCAAGATTTTTAAACGTCATTTATCAGTGTTAAGGGGTCGCTGATTTCGAATCTAAAGTCAGAATGTTAAAATTCAAGATGGTGGATAGTGTTGCCACCTTAATTTTTTGTGAATGTTTTATGATTTCGGGGCTGGCAAAAAAAATGGTACACCAAAAATGGGTCGCTGAATCAAGCTAGCTTGAACTTGTATTTCAAGTTAGTACTTGAAATAGACTTCAAGTAGACTTGTGCAGTGCTCTGGTTGCTACTATAAAAAGGGTCCGTGCTCCCGGCCCAAAGGGAGGGGAAGCGGGATTTTTTTTCAACACCATTATAATCTTAGTAAAAAAATGCTTCCTTGTACTTAATAACATTTTAAAATCCAGCTATTTCATTATACTAGATTTAATCCTATTTTTTAACGCCAGTTGAAATTAACGGGCTTAAATATGGGCTGACAATATTTCCTTTTCATATCGCAAAAAAATTCTTATCAAGATAGTACTTTTTGCTATTTAAAAAATACTTTTTAAATAGTACGTTTTTACTTTTCTCCGAAGCAACCCTGGACCAGTCAAGCAACGAATTCTACATGCGTTCCACAATCAAACGTGACAACAACGTATTGTTGTGAACCATAATAGTTCGAAACTGTTCTTGACTGTTGTGTCTACTCGTAAGAAGACACAGCAGTTTATTGCTGTGAACCGTAATAAGCCTATTAATCTTTAAAATATTTTTGCATAAAACAATATGAAAGTATTTATTAGTTAAGCGGAAGTAAGTACACTCGCGCTTAAAAAAAAGACTTAAAATTTGGATAAAAAATATTTTTTCTTCTTTTTATCTACGAAATTAATAATATTTCCTTTTGTTTTTAAAAATATAAGTTTTAAATTTATTGTAAATAGAGCATGTTTTCTATTAAACTCCAACAATCGTGAAATCTTAGTGATCAGAAATCTTAGTTTTACATATAAATCATCAGCTTGGTTATGGAAAAAAAAAATTGTAATAGTAAAAAAATTCTTCTTAATATGTTAGTGTAATTTATTTACAAACTATCAAATACTCGCTGCCTTGCCTTATCATATAATTAAGGCTGTGTGCGAATTGATCTAATTGCGACCAAAACTAAATGGTGTCGATAAGGCAGTGCTTCCTAATTTAGGAAGCATTTAGGTAGCTCGAGAATTTCCTAAATTATTTAGGACTGCTTTATCGATCCAATTTAGTTTAGGCCGCATTTAGATCAATTCGCACACAGCCTAAATATTAAATACCATGAAAAATTTGAAATCTTAAAATTAATTATTTAGTTGTGTCTTCAAATGACAACTATACAAATAATTGTGTTTTTTTTGCTTAATAACAAAAAATGGTATAAATGTTAAAAAGTATTTTATTTAATTTTAATAACCTTCTTATGGCAGTCATTGCTATAATGACAGAAAGTTGCTTGGCTTGGTTGTATTTGGACTTTATAATAAGTCCTTACCAAAAAATTTCGGTAAAATTTTTTTAAATTTGTAGTTAAAAAATGTAATTTTTTAATATAGATTCTGGACATGAATTTCGTCCCTGCGCCTATAAAAATGGTTATGTGATTTTATCAATTTTTTTTTGCATATTTTATTTGCCGTTTTTTTTTAGATCTCTTTTGGTTTAGAAGTGATCAAAAGAGCAATGTGCTCGCAGTACTAAAAATGCTCTGAAAAAACAGTTTTTAGGTTCTCCTGAAAAGTTGCTGAAAAACACCTAACTATTTTTGTAGGTGCAGCGATGATTTATTCTTAAGTTTTTAAAAAATTCTGTTATTATGACATCAAACTTTTGGCAATATCTCGAAAACTATAGAATTTCTTAGTATGTACAAAGCATTTTTGTATAAAATGTCGTTGATTAAAAAAAATAACGGCAAACGAAAGATTTTCGAAAATATTTTGTACGTATATCTATTATATTGAAAAAAAAAAAATTCCCGAAATGACATAAAAATTTTTGCGATATTTTGAAACTATAGATTTTCCCAGTACTACGCATTTTCTTAAGCCTCAAAATGAGAAAAAATTATTAAAATTTCAATTTTTGATTTGGCAAGCAAACATCTTCACCATTTTTAAATCGATTTTAATAAAATTTTATTTTTCTGAAAGTTCCATTAAGTAAATTTGGAGAAATCAGAAAAAATTTAATGTTACCTCACCAATCCAATAATTTATATTGTTTTCAATAAACCTCTAAAATATTAAGATTTTGCTGAAAAAATGGGCCAAAAGTTGTATTTGTTCTAAATTTGGTTTTAATTTTTCCTACTCTTTCATATGACATATCCGCAAAAATTGCTTCATTTTGACCCATCATTGAAAATTGATGGCAACCTACCCCCTCCCCACCCCCTCCTAGGATTTTTTTGATGAAAATCAATTTGTTCCAAATGTTGTTTTTATATTTTTACAACGTTCTACAGCTTAAAAAATAGTTTTTGTGAAAAAATTTTGTGCATACATTCCTTATCTTTTTATTTAAAGTGGAGCTAACAGACGTTATTCCGACCCAATTCAATGAATGTGTTTATAATCGTTATGTGAATTTGTGAAAAATGTGTAAAGTGCCCTTTGAACAACACATGCCAGAGAATCAAAATCTTCTGATATGTAAAGCATTTTTGTTGACTTGTAGCATTCCCCGGCAAAAGTTGTCCTCTTTTTTAATGTTATTCGAAAATTTTTTTTTATATTTTAACTATTTTAAGCATAGTTCCGAAAGTAACCATATGAACTAAATTTCAAAACTTTAGTCTAATACTACCCAAACTATCTAAAATGAGCATTTTTATTGATATGTGGGCGGTAAAATAGAGTGTGCAAATTTTTTTTTCCTAAACCATCTCAAACTCGAAACAAATCGAGTGCCAAAATTTGAGCTTCATTTAGTTTATGTCCATCGCACTTGCTTCACTCCATGCTGATCCCTTGAAAAATGGCCATTAACATAGTGCGACCACGCCTATTTTTAGTACAGTTTCCGAAAGTAACCATATAAACTAACTACCGAGTTTTAGTCTTATATGACCAAAACCGTATGAAATATGTCGTTTTTTGCAAATAGTGGGCGTGAAAAGTAGGCGAGGCAAATCTACAAAACAAATCTTTTGGTACCTATATCGTCTAAATCGATACAATGGTTCTCGCGTGATTGTCAAACTTCCATGAAGTGTCACAACGCTTTTATATAAAAGTAAAGATAGATCGACTAACACATTCTCAAGTGGGAAAAAGCTGGCTGGCAACGCTGAAAAATGCACTTTATGCTTACAACTCAACTCTGGCAACTCCCTTTAAAACATTTGCAAATGCGAATACAACACGATGTTTGTTTTTACGACGAACAAAATATTTTGAAATATATTATATACAGTAAAGAGCTGCAAAAACACATTCGAAACAGTATGGGGACTGGAGTATTCGATTTACTTGTACTCTTTTTACTCTGTTCGTTCACAACTGAACGAATAAAATAGAATATGTTCTTATAAAAAGTAATTACTCGACAACATTCGTTTATTCTAATTATTGGTTTGTTCTTACTCGAGTTTTTAAAAAACTCCATTTACTTGTTTTGGTCAAAAGAGTAAATCGGATAAAATGAGTAGCATTCGAAATACAATTACTTCAGGAATTATTTTATGAAAAAATCAATTGAAATGATTTTTTACTTTTTGTTTTCTTCACAATTGAAAAATCGAAAGAAAGAACATTTTCCGCTGCTAGAAATTTAAGTTCAGAAAAGAGAACATTAATTGGCAAAAATTCTGCAACAGTTGATCAAATAATGTTCTTACACTCAAACATTTCTAAAGAGGACATTTCTTTACAATTGCAAAGTAATGTCATAATCAATTAATTTGTTATTTTTAAAGCGCTAGCTGTAAATCGATAAAATACATATCGACCCTTTTGCGCTAAATTATCGTGTATGGCAAAAACCAAATTTTACAGTGAAGCGTTTTTTCTACTTTTCTGTGCTTTAGCTTGGAATATCAAAACCAAATTTTACATGTGCTTAGATAACTAACTAATTTACCGTAAGAATTTCTGTGTATAACAAATTTGCATAAACAAATAAATTTCGTAAAAATGGCACACACGGTGATTTCGCGCAAAAGTGTCGATATATCCCACAAATTATTTTTTAATCTTCTTAAGAATTGGCCTTGCCCAGGTCCCTTTTCCTGTGGAATGTTACATAATATGTAGTTATAATATATATACATAATTGATTAATTCTTATTTTTGACAATTTGTTCAAATTGTAATGTTTCAATTATTTTAGTACAAATAAATTTGTCTATGTAGAAAATAATAAATTTATCCAAAAAAATATCCGAAATACTCTTTTCATTGTATCGATCATTTCGATTTTTTCGAGTATAGCTACATCTGCTTGTTTCACCGAAATCTTGTTTTACTTGTTTTCGTTTTATGCTATATAATCGTTTTACTCTTATTCGTTTTACTCTAAAATCGAATAAATCTGTATTCGTTTTACTCTTTTCAAAATTTATTTTCAAAACATGGTAATTCGATATGAGAGTAGAATTAAAAAAGCATTTGAACAACAAGCGAATGTCTTTCAAACACATCCGTACAGCTCTTTAATATACAGTATTGATGATATATGCATACGTTTACTGTTTTGTATGCATGCCAGCATAAATGCAAGCTCATTTCCATTTTACTCAGCGATGTCATACTAGTGCATGCATGACATATACTCACAACTACTAATATTGTTTGCATTGGAAATTAGTAGTACTTCATGCATACATTGTCATTATCACTGCATGCATACATTGTCAATAATACTGTATGCATACATTGTCATTAATACGGTATGCAGACATTGTCATTAATATTGTCATGATCATAATCCAGTCATTGTCATAAAAAATTGCTGTTGTTATTATTTAATACTGACCCCACCAATTTTTTGCTAATCTTATTTATTTTGGTTTTTAAAATTGTAGTTTGCTGTTATATTAATATTTATTAGTTACATTTATATGTTCTAAATAATATTTTTACAACAGCACTACTTGAAGTTTTAACGCACAAGAAGTTCATCTGTTTTAAGCGAGGCTATGCATGCAAGATTCATGCCTTAGCGCAGATACAGCATGCATATTTTCATATCCATGATACTCTATACAAACTAGATGGTTAAAATTTTTGAACTACTTTTGAATCCAAATATTTGTTTAAAGGAATTTTGAATCCAAAAAGTGCGTTTTTTTAATCCCTATTTTAGTTTAATTTAACTGGGTCTCAAACCCACGTACTTGAAATGATCTTACTTGCATTTGTAATGATGCAAAATAAGCGCGACCTTGTTAACAAACGAGTTGGTCGAGTGGATAAGGTGTTAGACCAGCACATCAGAGGATGTGTGTTCAGATCACGAACTGGTCAGAAAAGTTTTTTACTTAAAGTTGATATTTATATTGCATTTTTCAAACTTTTTGCGGAATAAAAATTAAACTTTTTGATCAATTTTTTTTTAAACTACGCATGCTTGTTACATTCCTTAGTACAAAACAGCATGCATATTTTACTAAGCACGCTACTGTGTATAAACAACACGCATACAGTTAGCATGAAATAGCGGCAAAACTAGCATGTTTGCGATTTTGGATATTTTTTTTTTTTATGACAATGCATGCCTTGTCCGTACTTCTGCTTGCATGTTTCGTGTGAGTACTGGGTACTCAACACGGCTGTCGTGTTGTATTAAGAGACGCTCTCGCGACAAAGAGAGAAAACCTTTGTTTGCTGTTGTATTGTGCTGCTTGTTGAATGAAAGCATCAAATAAAATGCCTGAATTTTGTTATAACACTAGTCTACAAGGTTTTTTTCCAGAGACTTGAAATACTTTGTTAAAAGAACTTTTTATGCTGATTCTACGCCTATATTCAGTTTTTTTTGAATTGAGGTACAGGGTGATTTCCATATTTTAAACTTAGGTCCAGTTTTTTTACTCTAGAGACTAAACTGTTTCATGTTACTGTTTTATTTGTATTTCATGATAAGTAAATAAGCTATTCAATACTGATTTAACGATTTGCATGTCATGTTTTTTCTCTAATATATTAAAGTATGGTTCAAATTTCAAGTTTTTGGTTAAAAACTTTGAACTTTGACCGTATTTTTCCAAAATTTTTTTTACTGTTCTTCAAATATGTTTTAATTTAATGTTTTTTTATATTAAATACTCTTCATTACTATGCTAATAACAATATGATAGAATAAAAAAAAATTTAAAAAAAATTCAATCAAGTTTTAACCCCAAAGAACAATTTGTTCATAAAAAAGTAAATTTTTGAGGTATTAAGAGTAAACTGCATATAAAGCTATTATTTTTGTAGCGTGAATGGATGGAATACAGTATCGAATACCTTATTTAATTATCTGCCATATGACATACAAAAGATTACTTTGCATGAAAAATTTTAGTTTCTAGAGTACAAAAACCGGATCAAAGTCTAAGAAATGCAAATCACCCTGAGTAAAGGCGTAAAATAAGTGTAAGAAGTACTTCTAGAAAAGTATTTCAGGTCTCTGGATAAAAAATTTTTAAAGAATTTGTAGACTAGTGTAATTCAAGAAAAGATTTCACATGAATTGAAATAAGAAAGTATTATCAAAGTCGGATCAGCTGTTACCGAGCTTGCCTGGCTTAAAATTTCGTGCGTCTCCTTTTATATAATAGTATATTAGATATACTACTATGCGTACTGCGAATGGGGAACATTTACTTTGTCGCTTCATTTGTAATGTCCAAAAAAAGTCGTGACAGGTATAAAAAAAGTAATATACTTACTTACTTAGTTGGAGCTACAACCGTATGTCGGTCTTGGCCTCATCTAAGAATGTGCGACAACCATTTCTCTCTCTCGCTTGCTGGCGGCAGTTGGAAATTCCAAGCATCTTCAGGTTGTCCTTTACTTGGTCTTTCCAACGAAGATTTGGTCGTCCTCTTCTGTGTTGACCACCGCTGGGTACCGAATTGAATATTTTCTTCAGTGGAGCATCGCCTTTCATGCGCTGAACATTACCAAGCCAGCGAAGCCGCTTGATTTTAATGCGCTTGACTATGTCGATGTCAGCGTACAGCTCGTGCAGTGTATCATTGCACCGTATTCGGTATTTGCCTTTGACGCATTTTGGTCCGTTTCGAAAGCTTCTAAAGTCTTTTCATCTGAACTGCACAGCGTCCAGGTTTGTGATGCATAAAGTAGGACGTGCATGATAAGCGATTTATTGAGCGCAGTTTTCATTCGTCGAGTGAGGTCTCTGCTTCTCATTTGCCCACTGAGCCCAAAGTAACACTTGTTGGTTGAGTTTATGTTGGATCCCAGATCGACGAAGTCCTTCACAACCTCAAAGGAGGTATTGTCAACTGTAACGTGGGTTCCAAGACGCTGGGATTGTTTGTTTGTTGACACCAAGTTCTTTGTCTTATCTGGTTTTACTACCAGACCCATTCGACTTGAATCTTTTTGTGCGTATTATGGCCAATGATATCGATGTAATCAGCATACGCAAGCAGCATAACACTCTTGTAGAATATTGTGCCACTAGATCAGATCAGTAGCTCGGATGATTTTCTCCAGTAATAGGTTGAAAAAGTCGCACGATAAGGAATCACCTTGACTGAAGCCTCATTTGGTAACAAATGGCGGGGAGAGGTTTTTCCCGATTTTAACTGCGTTGCTGGTGTTGCTCAGTGTCATCCCGCAAAGTCGTATTAGTTTTACAGGAATACCACATTCAGACATGGTGGAGTATAGGTGATTCCTTGCAGTCTGTCGAAGGCGGCTTTGAAGTCGACAAAAAGATGGTGGGTGTCGATTTGTTTTTCATTGGTATTCTCCATGATTTGTCGCAGCGCTTAGATCTGATAAGGTACAATCCTTAATGATTGAGATTCCAATCGTTCGGAATGCATTCTTCCGACCATATTCTGCATAGAAGCTCGTGAATGCATTTAAGTAGAGCTTCGCCTCCGTTCTTAAACAGCTCAGCAGGTAAGCCATCAGCTCCCGAGCCTTGGTTATTTTTAAGCCGAGCTATAGCTGTCAGAACTTAATCATAGTCGGAGAGCGGAACCTCGTCGCTGTCATCCGTTATTGTGGTTTCCGGGGCATCATCTCTATTGGCGGGATTGATGTCAGCGTCTCCATTTTGAAACTTAGAGAAGCGTTCCCACCTTAACGTCAGTGTACTCTGGATATCTGTCACTAGATTTCCGTTTTCATCATAAAAAGTAATATAGGTATATAAAAAGAATTCATGAACGAATTCAACAGCAAAACTATTCACCTACTCTAAAATTTTCATGTATGAGTAAAAGTGTGATTCATGTTGTGCTTTTGCCTCTTTTTGGGGGCACAGACCAGTCAAATACTTTACGTCACCTATCTATCACTATGAAATGATGTAACTGATTGTTTTACATTCTACGTCTGCTTTAATTCATTAAGTTTGAGGTATTCTAAAAGTTCCCTAAAGCCACATTTAAAATTCTTATATCTTTTTCACCAAAATTCGCAACAAGGCTGTTAATTTTAAACTAAGCCCACAAAGTTAAAAAAAGTAATCTCTCTATCAACCTGATCTCTCTTTGCCTTTGCTTAATATTATTTAGTGCTAATTACTTGAGCGCTTAAGGGCTTTATGACATGCAAGTAAACAACATTTTAAATTATAGTAATGTTTTTACAACAAATAATAAAATTTCAGCACAACCCCAGCACTGCAGCATATTAAAATTACGGCACGCAGCCATTGGTATGAGTGCACATAACTTAAGCTAACACTGGCAAATATTTCCAAGAAATTTTTCTTGTTGCTTAGCATTTTAATTTTTTTTATTTCTATATTTTTTCAGCATGTGCATTTTAGGTCTTTAGCGGCCGACTCAAGCAGCTAAATTAAGTTTTTTGGGCTTGTTTGCTTGATAATAAATGCTGCTTAATGAATAAATCACTCAACGATAAAATCTCTTAATAAAGACCATTTAAAACCACACACACATGAACCACAACACTAGCAACAACCACCAGTAAAAAGAGACAGCGCAAATTTTAATCAGAAAATTTGATGAAGCTCATGAAGTTTTCTGTTGCATGAAGCCAACAAACACATCATATTCAAATTTAGTTCATGCAAGTTTTTTGCGCAAAGTGCGTAGATAGTCAATTACAAGCAACAGTAGCGGGAATGGTTAAGCGGACAAGTCGACTTGCAGTGCAGTTTTACAGTTGAGTGGTTAAATATTGCTTCATTTACTGACTGTTTTTCTATATGTATAAAATTATTGAGGGTTCTCATTTAGGCATGTAACTAACTCGTAAACATTATGAACCCTGTGAATTTACATGCGCGTAAGCTATCTGTCAAAATTTGTATGGGAGTGAGTTTACATCACTTACGAGCATATTTTGTAATGTAAACTGACACGTAAATCTACGTGTGTAAATGAGGGTTGCATTTGGAGCTAATCATTACATATGTACACGTTTTATTTATTTTTCTATGTTAATAAAGGTTTTTAAAAGATTTTAAATTGAAAAAAGTCATTATTTTGTCGCAGTCACAATTTTCCGACATTTACGCTATTTACACTTTATCGCAGTAATGTTTACATGCTTAGATGAGAACCCTTATTATGTTTGTTTTCTTAGCAAAATATCTTTACTTACTGCAAAGCTACAAGCAAATCAACAAAAATCTTTATTTCGTCTCATTCACGTCTCATAAGCCACATTCATTACGTCTTCTTTTTTGTATTTTTTTATTATCTTTTTGTTGCTTCAACATTTATGCAAACAGTATTTTGACTTGAACGTGTTCAGCTGAGTCGCTAGATCCGTTGTTGTTAAATTGCCAATTTAATATTCCAGCCGCAATGCACAAACTCCAAAGTGATTGCCCATAATGATCATCAATTAGCAATGTACGCACACATACACAAACAAGACACACACAGTGCTTAGACCAGGTGAAGCGTATTAAATCCTTACATTGAATGTTAAAATGTTTGAGTTGAAAAATTTATGGTAACTACGAAAAATTAATAACTCACTTGAGACAGCTATAAAAAAAATTAAAAAATTAAAATCAACTCTAAATGCTGTTTAGCAGAAAAATAATATGGTTAAGGCAAAAAATGCTCTAGCGTTGGGCATTTGTTGACAACAACTACTTGTTGTAGGAGAAGTTGCGCACAGAAATTAAAATATGCAATGCTTTGCGGACTGTCTGAGAAAAACTAGTGCGTATTTCAAATATGATAAATATGAAATGTATTACTAATTGTTTATTAACGAATGTTTTTAAATATTTTATCCACCGAAAATTTTGTTGTTCCAAAGCAAAGCCTTGTAGTATACCTATACATATTATTTAAATATTTAATTTACATTAATGTATTTCATTATAAAACAAGCTTTTCTTAAAATAAGTAATAATATAAAAACCTCTACTGTAAGAATTTTCGAGAACATGCACAATAATATTCAAACTAAGTTAAAGTAATACACCTCTACGGTATATTAAGATATTATTCAAACAATAAGAACATATGCTCATACTAAGCACTACTATCTATCTCATTCGCACACATGTACCCATATGGCTGAATACAAAACATATAATATTATATTATACTTTTTACTCCTACACAAATATGTTAACATATGATTATGTTTACGTTTTCTATTCTACTCACTCACACATATTAAACTATTAATACTAAACTACAAATATGTATTACGATATTCTACTATTACTTTTACACTAATTAAAGAACATATGATTCTATTTACATTCTAAACTACACAAACAATTGTCAACTAGTTTTAAGACAAAATACCGTTATGTTTACTATAAAAGGATAAACATATTTGAAAATAAATCAATTAGTTTTGAGCTTCTAACAAGCTGCCTACTAATTCATTTTTAAATAAGTCTTGAGCTTTAATAGCTGCCGACTTCAACTTTTTAGCCTCTGCACTTTTTATAGTGAACGGCTGTAAATGTAATAAAAACAAAAATAGCGCCAGTGGCGAACTTCGCCGGCAACCAATTAGGCAGGACCTTAAAATATTAATAGTAAATCCGCGAGTCCTTTTTTAAATAATCGCAAACCCTTACATGGCGATGCTATGTCGCGAATAAAATTATGTGGCGATCCTGTCGCCAAAATATTATTACATGGCGACCCAAAAACATATTTACTACAGCCTCCAAAATAATTGAATTTTTTAAAATTAAAATGATTTTATACATTTTTAGAACAAATTCTTAAAACTTTTGTAATAAATCGAGAATAATTATTAAGTTTTATTATTTTTAAAGTTCTCCTGAAGATTATCGTTAGAGAGCACCAACAAAAAGTTGTTAGTTTCATGTACATTAGGGTGGGACTAATTTGATAAAATTAAATTTTAACATGAAGCTATTCAATTTTAAACATACCGGAAAAATAAAAATTACGGAATGACCACATTCGATTTGGAGCCCAGTGTATCCAGAGTACCATGCGTAAATAAAATACGCATGCTGTATACCAGTAGAAGTATGGACAAGGCATGCATTACCATAAAAAAAAAATTAAAAATTTGTAAAAATCGTTAAAATTATTATTTGACAGCTATATTATGCTAACAGTTAGGGCTTGCAACCCCGAAGGATTTTGACATATCCAGGAATTTCTAGATTTTTTATTTTAAAAATAAAAATCCAAACTTAGTCCTTATTCATACTTAAAGTACTCAAAAACACTCAAAAGTGATAAGACAACACTAAGACGAAATCATAATTCATCATAAAAAGTAAACAAAGAAAAAAAATTCAACAATAACTGGACGAAAAAGTCGAATACTGAAACCCTATTTTGTATTTTTAGAGGAAACACTTGTAAATTTTATGATTGAAAAAATATACATCACCTGATTAAATCAGATTCAAAAAGTCTGATTTTTTTTAAATCAGATTTAAAAAAAATAAAGGTTATGGTATTATAAACTTTTTTATAAAAATCATAGCCCTTACGGTCCTTAATTAAAGATATTTTCTAAATTTTTAAACATTTTAATGATATAATAAGTTTATTTAATAAAAAACGTCATGATTTTTTATATTTCAAAAAAGTTCTACATTTATTTAACCCTGGAAGGACATGCTTCGTCGAATCGACGACGCATGGTCACATTTTATAGTTTTTCTTTATTGTTTTTGTTTGCTTTGTTCTCATTTGTCGTATAGCGTAAATCATAGTCTAGCTGTCGGTGTGCGCAAACGTATAGCCAAATAAATAGTGTGTCGGTATGATTTTTAAGAATTGGCGTCGTCGAAACGACGAAGCATGTCTTTTGCGTGACTTGGATTTTTTATGTTATTCTTTTTATATGAAAATTTGTCATATTTTCCATGTAATAATATCAGATTTGTATAGTTAAAATGGAATTTGTGCAGCAAAAAATTAATAAAAGTTTAGGAAATAGAAAAATGTCGGTCGGATTGCAACAACGATAGATTAGGCATAGAGGACTCTCAAAATAATCTGGACAACGACTTGGACGATGAGATCTACAACAACAATGAGGAGACTGGTCAAGAGGACCCTTTCAACCAAAACTTTGAAGAATAAAGATCGAGAAAAGAAGCACTCCAAAAGGTCTTTTTGAGTGCTTACAAGTCAGCTGCTAGCGTGAAAGTGCTGACCCTACGTATGATACACCATTGTTATTTTAACATTGTATGTCCTAGGAAAAAAGCACTTAATTGCGTCAAAAGACCTCTCAAGGAAAGCTTTGGGTCAGCATTTCGTTTAATTGCTTCAAAAGAGGCTCTTGGAAATCTTTGTGGCAGCAGTTCTTTTTGTTTTGAATACACTTTTCAATCTTTTTGAACTGTTCTCTTCTTCAGTTATCAGCACTGTACAATTCCAAAAAGAACTTGAAAGAAAAAAGAGAACAGTTCAAAAAACTTGAAAAGTGTATTCAAAACAACGAACTGCTGACAAAAAGATTTCCAAGAGGCTCTTTTGAAGCAATTAAAAGAAATACTGACCCAAAGCTTTCCTTGAGAGGTCTTTTAAAGTAATTAGGTGCTTTTTTCCTAGGAAATACAATGTTGTGCTATGTGCTGTTCACCAACAGATAGCCAATATGTCAATTCTATGGTTTTCTGAATATGGCTTTCATTAATGCTTTATTATTATAATATAAAAAATATTATCTATACGAACAACATGTTCTAAGCAAATCAAAAGACCTTCAATCGTGCCGGCTTAATGAAAATGGACACTTTTCACTTATTAAAGTTTAATTACATAATAGGATAAGGATTCCAACTTTGCCGACAGCGGTGCGAAACAGCATCAATAGTCTATGGCTGAAGAATGATCGAAACCCTCCAGAATTAAATTTTGAGAAGAAGAGGAAAACATGTGCTCTTTGTTCCCCCTCCAACCATCGCATGAACAAATCATAGTGCTCAAAATGCCATATGAGCTTGTGTAGGGAGCATAAAATAGAGCTTTCTGCCTTTGGCCTTTAATATATCCTCAACCCTATAAAAATATGATCTCATTTAAATTTAGTACATTATTTCTTAAATAACAACAAATTCCATGTTGTTTTTTATGTTCCTTTAATTATATTTATTTTGTTTTTTAAATGTACCTTTTGTAAAAATTCCAAATTGACTCAATCTGTGAAAAATTTTAATTTTTTTAAAAAAAAATTATATATTAAATAAATTTATTCTATTGTACATAAGATTAATAATAAAAAACAAGTGATTTTGAAAAATTATGACATAAAGGTAGTCCGTAGGACCATTTTGAAAAATGGCGTAGTCGATTCGGCGAAGCATGACTTTTATGTATAAAAAATAAGCATGGCCTTCCAGGGTTAAGAATGAAAAACCAACATATTTAAAAAATCAAATAATATTTCACTTTTTTATAAGCATAAAAATATGCACGTAAATAAGTTAAACAAGACAAAAAATATAAATTTATCTCTTAAAAATTTAAAAAGAAAGCAAAACTTCTTATTCAAATAAACTGGTTAGCAGATAGTAAAAAGTACGATGTGAATAAAATATTAATTTTATATAAAAAAACTATAGTATAGTAATAAAACTATTGTTACTTTCAAAATACCATGAAAGTTAAACAGCCTAGTAAACAGAGTCTTTTAATATCACAACCAAGACAAACTAAGAAATAGACTTTCAAAGTATGTAGAGAGATAAAAAAAGAACAGGGTGATTTCGATATTAAAAAATCATCATTTACATTGCAGTTCGTCGTTGCGCGCGCAATACCGCGTATATTGAAAAAAGGCCAAAACTCATTTCATTTTCATTTTGATCATTTATAATTGATTCATTCATTTTTATTTTTCATTAAATGCATATTTGAGAAGAAAACAAATGTCTAAATTCAATAACTGTTTAGGGCAGTCGAAAATCCATTCAATAGTTTAAAAAAAAATCGATTTTTCTGCTCTCCTATAGAATTTTACTATCACCGTATATGTGTATGTGCAAGTGGCTGATACGCGGTATTGCACGCGCAACGACAAATTGCATTTACAGCTGCTGAAAATTTTTATATTTTCTTATGAATAAAATTCCGGGACTAGAAATTGGTTTGTGATCCCTGGATTTCGAGATTCGGGATTGAAAGCGGGTATGAATGTTTTTTATTTATAATAGCATACATACAAAAATACGAATGCTGTATTGGTACTAAAGTATGTATCGAGCATGCTTAGTTAAAAAAAAATGGGTAAAGTTCCTATAAATTTTGCTTAAGTCGACATTTGCATGCAGTATACATGTTGCTTTTAAATAGTATCATGTATACGATAATAAGCATGCAGAATCTGTGCTAAAGATACAGATTAGGGCTTCCGATTTCGGGACTCAAGAGAAATTGCGGGATTCCGGGATTGATAATTAAGAGTCCCGGGATCCCGAGATTAGTCTCTAATTCTACGGGGAATGCTGCTAATACAATTTTTTATTATTTTTTCAAAGCTTCATCATTTGTCCTAATATCTTCAATGTTTTGGCGAAGTGCTTGTAGTGTCGTGTTCTTACGAGCATATACCTTCGATTTAAGGAGCGCCTAACAGTTTTCAATAGGGTTAAGATCCGGCGAATTACCTGCCCAGGTAATGTCAATGTAATTCCTGTAATTACCAGGTAATTCCTGTTAAATGGAAATATTGCTGTTGTTAAGGAAGTTTGTGGTTTTTTTGGAAGTATGGCAAGGGGCTCCGTCTTGCATAAAGAAGTAGCCATCTGCAGGATAATTTAAGCCTTCCATGTAAGACAAAAGAACATTTTTTATAACGTTCATATATTGTTCGCTGTTCATTGTCCCTTCTACAAAATACTTTGTACCCGGACCTGTATCGCTTATAAAGCTCCAAATCATTAAAGAAGGTGGATGCTTCACTCTTTTTTTGTCAAACTTTTCGGAGAACCATTTATTTAGTTGCCGCTGCACAAATTTCACTGATTCTGTTATAGCTTCTAGCCGAAACTCGCCACTAAAAATGACCTATGAAGATATGAATAAATACATTATTGATGTGCAACAAGTAAAATTTAGAGAACTCAGGTATATGAAGCATCATTACTACCCACCTTATTCCTGTAGTCCTGTATTCCTGTGAAAGAAGGTGGTTAGTAATGATAGAATTTTTACAAAAAACTCGATTTTTAGAGGTTGTTTTGAACCATTCCTCATAATGGGAGTCATCATAACATAAACCAAGGACAATATTGAGGAACCGACCCGAACAACTTTTTTCGTTAGGCGCAACTTTTTTCGTATGCTCCCGCTGTACCCTAGATTCAGGGCTGTGCATACAGCATTAGTATTGACGTAAGCATATTGTTCTAATAACAACATATACATAAAGGTGGAGTGTTGAGCTAAAGAAAAACAAAAATATTTTAATTTTGAAAACGACTATTTCGCAATAGTTGTGAAATTGCTTATGAAATTTCCGGAGAGTTTCAGCTCAATCGGGCACGGGCTTAGATTTGCACTTTAACTTGAAGATTCCATTTTTTTTGTTAGAATCAAATTAATGTATACTCATAGCTTATATTTGATATAATATTTTAACTACTTACGTGACGAGTTGGTACTATCTTGACTCAAGTCCCTTCGTTTGTTTGTGATTCGTAACTGAATATTCAAATTTATTTCACAAGTGGAGGGCTTACACTTTTAAGGACCGGCCTCAAATTAACACGATCTCGCTTTGCGCGCAACATGCCAAATACGCGTAATTACTTGAAGTGTCCAATTTTTTGGGGAGGCATCTGATTTTGACCAAAATAAACTTCCTCTTACGAACGGTGTTTTTTATAGAGTGATACAACTTTGAGTTGGCATCACTGCTATATTTAACCACACAGTTGATAGTTGCTTTTTGTTTAGTTCGCTTTGACATTTCATTATAGATCGACTTACACCAGAGCAATGCGTGCAAATTGTGGAAATTTTTAATCAAAATAATGGTTCTGTTCGTCAAACTCGTGCACTTCGTCCATTTTATGGCGTACATAATCGTCCTTCAGAGCTGTTAATTCGAAGAACAGAAAGCCACTATGTTTTTAACGTTGACCCCTGCCGCGAAGGCTTAGTTCAACGGTGCTGAAAAGCTTGGGACAAATATGAAGCGTCGGCCAACGCCCCTTCGGAATTCAAGAAAGACCACTTTTGAAAGGTTCCCCTAATAACATGCAACAGAACCTTTGTCGTCAGATTGACGCAATTCATGACCGTGGCACTTTTAGCTACTTGAATTTATACATGACTTGGTTATTTTAATTACCTTGGGCTATCTCAGTATCAATACCAGTAATATAACCCATTGTTTTTTCTCCGCAATAATCATCTACATCATATCAGAGGTCATCACTCTCTGACATGAAAGACTAAGGCAGAAACTTCATAGGCCTGAAATCATCATATCATCAGGTTCCTCAATCTCAGTGGACACAACTCAGACTATTTAGGTTTCCCCGTCGCCTGTACTCAAATTCCAAAGGTCACATTATATTGATCCGGTAGTTGCTTACCTTCCTAACATTTACTGTTTGAAATTAGCGAGATTCAATCTACCATCATTCTCTTAGTAATTTAAGGGAATCACTAGCCCGAGTTCAACTTAAGTGTAACTCACACCGGCCTTTCTTGCCTAACTACAGCCAGAGCGATTTGAAAACCCCACGTGGGCCAAACCCAACGACAGTCAATACCTGGGCTCAAGGCTCCACCTGACAAGGCTCTTCAACATCCCGTCTTACAGACCAAAAGTTCTTAGAACACTGTGACTGTGACACCTTCAGCCACTAGAATTGTACATGACTAGGTTAAAAAAATAACCATTGGTTTCCCAGTAAAACCGGGTAAACCACAATTCTACTTATGCAACTTCGTTAATTAAGACTTAATAAAAAGCCTTTTTTCAGAAAACTAGGAAGCATGAGCCGTTGTATACCAATTGGCTTATACAACGGTCCAAAGATTAAATGTTTTCTACATAAAACCTTTATTCTAAGATAAGGTCTGCAGAACAACAATAGATCAGGTCTCCTCATCATTGATGGATGACTGTCCCCGCTCTTCAAGTTATGTTGGATTGATCGTCCATCGAAAGCATATTACAATGACGGTGTTATGATAACTTAATATCAAAACCATGCATTCTCCAAGAATTTGGCAACCAACAACCAAGGCTCTAGGTAAACCTTTTTCTTTTACAGTTATCAGATGAACATTCAAGAGCCGTGCCTCAAGAATGAACTCATTATGAGACCAGTTCATGGGCCGTGCCCCATGAACTGCCCATCCAATAACAAACCCTCACCGCTTCTATTCCTGGCTTGGGACAGGCAGATTCCCCGAAGGTCCTCTGGCAGGTTTAATTCGAAGAACAATAGATCGTTTTCGGACCACATTTTCTGTTACTTATAATGTGCATCCCGTGAGACGCCAAACAGTGCGCACTGAAGAATCTGTAGCCGCTGTACAGGAAAGCATTGAAGATGATCCTAATCAATCAATTTGTCGCCGTTCTCAGCAACTGATTTTTCAAAAAGATCTTGGCTTAAAACCTTTCAAGATTCAACTTGTGCAGGAATTAAATCCAAACAACCATCGTATGCACCGCCAATTCGGCGAATGGGCTGAAGCACAAATTGATATTGAATTTCTATGGAAAATTTTATTTTCCGATGAAGCCCATTTTTGGTTGAATGGGTACGTAAATAAACATAATTGTCGTATTTGGAGTGAGGAGAATCCACAAGATTTTGTCGAAACACCATTACATCCACAGAAAATTACTGTTTGGTGGGCTTTATGGGCTGGCGGAGTCATTGGCCCATATGTCTTCAAAAACGATGATGGTCAGAATGTTACTGTCAATGGTGAACGGTATAGGAACATGATTCGATGTTTTTTCGTACTTCAATTAGCTGGCATTAATTTTGCTGATATGTGGTTCCAACAGGATGGAGCCACATGCCCCACAGCGGGCGCTACAATTGATTTACTCAAGGAAACTTTTGACGAAAAAATAATTTCACGAAATGGCCCAATTAATTGGCCCCCAAGATCGTGTGATTTAACCCCATTGGATTATTTTCTTTGGGGTTATGTAAAGTCACTTGTGTGCGTCGATAAACCAAAACCAACTGAACACCTGGAAATTAACATTCGAAGAGTTATTGGCGAGATACGGCCGCAAATGCTGCGAAAATTTTGTGAAAATTGGTGTTCCAGATTGCGCCTTGTACGCGCCAGTCGTGGCGGCCATATGGCCAAAATCATATTGAAACATTAATGTAGTAAAATTTTCTATCCAATAAAGCCCGTTCCATTGATATTAAAAATATATTACTATATTTTATTATGATTTAAACTTGTATTACTCTATAAAAAACATCCTTTACAATATTGTCAAAAAAAAAAATAATAGCAATATGGGAAAAAGCATCTTTACCAATATTATGTATGCCAAGAAGCATCGCAAAAACAAAAATTTTCATGAGCAAATGCAGAAAACTAAAAAATATTCAAATAAGCAACAACTTTTTATTTTAAAATGCAAGGCTTTTACATCCAAGTACAATGGCAAACTTTACGATGTATGTTCTTGCAAATGCGTCAATTTTTCTGTTTGGCGGTGTATAAAGGATGTTCCGACCTTAGAAAGACCTTTTTTGCTGGATCAAAGACAATAAAGAAAGATGATAATTGTTGGAGTTGATGTTGTTACAGATAAGCATAAAAAAACGAACACGGTTAGAAATCTTGGAGTAAATTTGAATACTTTTTGGCTTACATATATGACCACACCAAAATTGTATTAAAATTAAATACGAATATTAAAAATGATTTTTGATATAAATATGTATTGAAATTTAGTGCTCAGTTCCTATTAATTTTTAAAACTGATTTTGTATTAAAAATGAATTAAAATATAAATCACAGTATTAAATTAATTCCAAAGGGTATAACATTTCGTTGCAATAATTGAATTGTACTAAAATTGAATACAAAATTTTATTGAAATGTAATACAGCATGTCTTAAAAATTAAATACAATACTCACCATTGTATCAAATTGATTCCAAGGGTATAAAATATCGTTGTAATATTTGAACTGTATTAAAATATACGACAAAATTAGTTTTAAAATTTTGTAATTTATAGAGAAGTATTAAATTTAATACTTTTTGTATTAAAAATTTCTGTAATTCTTTGCACGTATTAAAACTAATTCCAAGATTTCTAACTGTGAAGAAAAAGGAAAATGGCTGACCAAACAAGATTTCAGAGTTAGAAGATACTCGTACAGTAATTTTCCATTTTAAAACAGATTCTGAAGACTTCAATAGACCACTAGCAATCATCTATTCCCGCAGATTATCAAAGCTCCAACACTGTAAACACAGCAAGTGAAAGTGCAACCACCTCATCCTGCGATAGTAATGTAAAATTTCCCAGTGTAGTAATAGCTTGCTATGGATATGGAGTTTCGGATCGAGCAGCTGAGTAGATAGGCTATGATGCTTCTGGCTCAAAAACGCGTGTATTTTCTTATGGGCCTCAAAATTCACAAAATTGTGCCCGACTGCGCAGTCGGCGTCGTACGATCGGTCAAGTTGGCCGATAGTAGGGTGGCTGAAGCGTGTTGTTGTTGTTGCAAATTGGCGATAAGCATGCAAGATGTACGGACGGAGGGATAGCTAGGGGGTATGATTGGTCAAGCTAGCTGAAGTGGGAGATAAGCATGCAATATAGGCAGATGGACGGACGGACGGGGAGATAGCTAGAAGGCGATAAGCCCAAGCTTCAAAGCAAGCATAATGTTTATAGATTTAAGTCGCTACATAAACTTCGGTGGTGTTGTTGTTGTTATAAATCAGCATTTCAAGTTTAAGGTGATAAGCCCAGACCCAAAACCGCAAGTTGAAGATGAGGCAACAGTATAGAAGTAAAGAGTGTAGTTGTTATGCATTTTAATAAATTTAATATAAGTTGGCTGACTAATATAAAAACAGAGTATGAAAGCAGCAAAATACATTAAGCTAACGATTGAAAGCGATATCATAACCATGACCATACGCAACTATGCTGATATAAATAAAACAAAACGAGTTAATTTATATATGAATCATTATTGTTCTTTTATTGATATGCTATATTTAAATAATTTTTATGATTTCCTTTGTTAGAGGAGTGTATTCAATTAAACGATCATGGATTACCAAACAGTAAGTTGACGTTTTGTCTGGAATCGGTTTGTTTGCTTCGGTGTAAAACTCAATTCGTACATCAATAGGTCCTGTTTTAACTGCTTCATTTTGATGTGTTACATCAACAACAATAAGCGGCGCTGTTGCCTTATATTCAGCAACATTGAGCAATGGTTGAGGTTCCCGCATATAATAATAACTTTGTTGAAATTTTGCATACATATCATATAAAATAGCATACTGTCCCATTTCAAAGCGCGTATTTAAATCATCATAGGGATATGAATCAGAGTTTAAATGAACTTTTAAATTAGTTAAATTACAATGGTCGAATGTATTTCCTTCCTCTTTGCTCCTCTCATTTTGTAGGCCAATAATAAGAAATCTAGGTCTTTCATTTTGCTGACTCAGTTTTACATTCCATAAAACCTTTGTACTTTTACTTTCTGAAATCCTAGGATTTACATGACAGTCCCAACTTCGAAAAGCCATTAAAATAGGGTTTTCATTATTAATTATCTTGTACATTTCCAATTTCGAAAAGTCCGATAGTTGTATGTGAGGCATTTTCCACGTTATATCCAGTATCGTCAATTTTAATTGATCTGCGGCATTAGTAGGATAATATGATCTATCATTAGACGAAGAACGCTGAAGGATAAGCTCATGCTTCGAATTTAATATTATTTTATTGTAATCTTCGGCAAATCCCATCAACATTTTTAGTGGTATACAGCAACTAAAGTGATTTTTTTCCAAAGTTAGACTTTCATCAGGGCACCAACCAGCGTTTTTTAATGCATCACTTTCAGCTTTATTCAATGATACAAAATTTTTCATGGTGGATGAAATTCCAAGATTGCGTGTACGATCAATTTCAAAACCATTAATTTCATATCGAATTTCGTCAAACAAATATGACACAAAGTTATTTTTAAATTTCACACCTGTTGTTGCCACATCTTTTCCACCTTCACGTTTTACTATGAAGCCGTGAATGTAAATCATACTCTCACTTGGTAAGACAAAGAGGTCCTGATTTTGAATTGGTATACGAATCTCATCGTTATTGTTGAATGATTTTAAATATGGAGAGTAGCTATGGTAATCCCTCTTTATAATACTCTCATAATATATTGGTTTTTTAAGGACATTTAATATTTCGTTCATGATTAAAGCTGAAATCCCAAGAATTTATAATTTTTATGTTTAATGTTGACAACAGATTCTTTTTATATGTCCTCGATTGAGAGTTGATGTAGGACTAAATGGAAATACTATTTTGAATTATGTTTTTATTCTATGTAACAAACGCCCAAATAAAACACACACACACACACACACACACATGAAAATAGAATCAATTTATCGTTTTTATGAGAATAATCGAAAATGTTGACATGAACAAATTAGTTAATGACAACTAGTTATTAATAATTGTTAACGACTTGCTACATCTAACTGTAAAACTGTTTACTACAGTATTGGATCAGTATCAGATTAGCATCAGAACAGTATCAGATCAGTATCAGATCAGTATCAGATCAGTATCTGATCAGTATCAGATCAGTATCAGATCAGTATCAGATCAGTATCAGATCAGTATCAGATAAGTATCAGCATCCGATCAGTATCAGCATCAATATCAGATAAGTATCAATATCACTATCAGTGTCAGTTAGTATCTTCATGTTTTGAGCAAAATTTAATTTGAATATGAATAAAGAAAATTGTAAACTATTTTAGTAATTATTTAATACTAAATCGGGGGAAAATATGTATAGATGCTCAGTTCATTACGACTACTCATAATGTCTATAACAATCTCTTTAAGCGGAACCACGTCAACTCTTATTGGAAAATATTTTCCACCAATTGAATTGTCAACAAAATATGTTTGCGGACTTGCAGACTTTGTAACATTTAATTCTATACCCAATGTAGATGTCCACAACAATTTATTTCATATCGGGCCGCATACTATTACAATACCAGTTGGTTCATATGAATTTGAGGATATTGGGTTTTTCTTGAAATCAGCCGTAAGAGACCTTGATGATTCAATTTTCCTGGAAATTAAATCAAACAACAACACTCTTAAAATTGAAATTGTATCCTCCGTGGACATAGATTTTTCAAAACCAAACAGTATAGGACAGGTGCTGGGATTCAGTATAAGAAAGTTGATAGTAAATGAGTTGGCGTATGAGGAATTTATAGAAGTGGTTCCTATAGACCCGTTACAAGAGATAGAAAAAACGGAATATATACATATAGGTCAGTCAGATAAAACTAGAAAAAAGTTTGAATCTGATTTACCTTTAAATATTACAAATATAAACACAATACGAATTGAATGCAACTTGACAACCGGATCATATATTAACAACACATCAGTTCATACTATTCACGAATTTCCTCTCGATGTCTCACCAGGATATAAAATAAATGAAAAACCTCGAAATGTCATTTACTTACCCGTCAACTGTCAACAAATAGACAGCATAATGATAAAAGTCTTAAATCAAGACGGTGACCTTATTTATTTTCTAGGGGAAAAAATTTCTATAAGACTTCACTTTAAGCCAGAGTAAAAATAATGATCATTTACGCTATAAATTCTTCAACATCCGCTCAATGTTGATGAATATAAGGCAACAGCACCGCTTATTGTTGTTGATGTAACACATCAAAATGACGCAGTTAAAACAGGACCTATTGATGTATGAATTGAGTTTTACAGCTTAATTTTATCATTAACCCCCGCAGCCGTCGCAGCCGCCTTTGCTGCTTTCATACTTTGTCTTTACATTAGTCAACACACTCATATTAAATTTATTAAAATGCTTAACAACTACCTTGCTGCCTTATCTTGAACTTGTGGTTTTTGGCACGCTTATTACGCTTACTATGAAGCTTGGACTTATCATCTTTAACTTGAAATTTTTGTGAATACTTAAATTCATAAACATATTAAACAAGCATGGGAAAAATAAAAAATATTTTACTTCTGCACTGTTTCCATAGCTTAAACTTGCGGTTTTGATTTATAGCAACAACAACTATCCGTCCTTCCGTCCATCTACCCATATTGCATGCAGCATGCTTATCTCCTACTTCAGCTAGCTTGACCAATCATACCCCCTAGCTATCCCTCCGTCCGTACATCTTGCATGCTTATCGCCAATTTGCAACAACAACAACACGCTTCAGCCACCCTACTATCGGCCAACTTGACCGATCGTACGACGCCGACTGCGCAGTCGGGCACAATTTTGTGAATTTTGAGGCCCATAAGAAAATACACGCGTTTTTGAGCCAGAAGCATCATAGCCTATCTACTCAGCTGCAATAGTGGAAAGTTCGACTTTAAAAGATTTAGGATTGGTTCGTCCTGAGAACTCTCACATGGTCGTCGATCGCCATAAAATTCAAAGAGCTGATACCCAAAGCTATAAGCAAACGGAAGGTCATGAATCACGTGGCATTTATTTCGATGGAAGAATAGATCAAACTATATCCCAAGTAAGATCTGGGAAAAATTAAAAAAAGCACCGAATGGAAGAGCATATTCTGATTGCTTCTGAACCAAGATCAGAATACATTGGTCACTTAACTCCCTACTCTAGCACAGCTTTATCAATAAGACCTGACCTTTACGATTATCTAGCTAGAAAAACATTTAATATAGACAATTAAGTTGCGATCGGATGGGGAGTATTAAGATTGGTAAAGTTAGAGCTGCAAAAGCTTTGTGCCTTCTTTATTGCAATGAGCTCCCATTACGACATTTGTTCCCAAGGGTATCCGCAGAATTTGTTCTAGGGGTGTCAAAGGCATAAAGGAGTCTAGAAAGCACATAAAGAAGATGTAAGCTATATAATTCTATTTTCTGAGATATTTGGTACTAATTTTGTTATCATGGTACGCTCTTTGACACACGCTTGTACACATAATAAAATAATATCTGTATTTAAAAGATGGGGTAAGAATCTTTCTCGCATCATGCCCGAAATATTCTCTAATTTAATTTTTTTCATGTAATTTAAAACTTTTTTTTCTCAACATATATTCTTAGTAATTTAGTAAATTAAATAATGTGAGATCTCCTTTATCTTTAAATAAAATCGCATTAATTACTATTTAGCCCCAAAGCTTTGCTCTTTTCAAATAAAAATACAAAAATTTCCCAATTTTTTTTTTCTAATGAATAAAACCAGTAAGATATTTAGACCATTTTTTCAGTTTTGGAGTCCTATAACTGTTAAACCAATTGCAAGCGGCCTGAAGTATATCAGATTTGGATTTAGGAGGTAAAAATAGCTATTCTTGAAATGTTTAACGCATGCACATCAACTGACTTATGTCTTTTTTCAACATGCATCAGTTCTAGCAGCATACAAATTACTAAAATTGAGTTTGGAAACATACCTATTATATAAACTATTAAAAAATTTATTTTTTTTTTAATTCAAAACGTATGAATAAATATATAAAATTTACATGTATAGATGGACTTTGGGCTCCATTTATTTTTTAAACATATTCCAGAACCTCCCTGCAAGGCTTGATTCTGAATCCAGGATGTAATATAAGCGAAAAAATCCAGAAAATTCTCATAATGGGTGGACACGTCTGTTCAAAAAAGTGAATTTGAAGAAGTATAAAATAAATGTTTCAAATTGAGTTTCCTATTTCAATTTTAGTCATAAAAAACTTTTAACCATAAGATATTTTAATGAAAAAAGGGCTTTTTTTTAAAAGAATTTGCCATCAGATTTTTTTAAAAATTAGTGCATGATTTAAAATTAGCCTACTTTATTCAGAATCTTCTAATTTTTTTTCGCTTTTGAATCAGAAGCTGTTCCCTTGTCTAGATCGCTGCAATGCTGCACGATTGTTACCAATTTTATTTAGCCTAAGACAAATTAAAAAAATTATCTAAATTGGATCATTTATGACAGAAAAACGATTTCTTAAAGCCGACTTTTGGGAAAGTATTTAGTTTTTTAAATTAATTTTACTTTGTTTTCTTCTTGTGTTTTACTTACACATGATTGTAAGGTGGCCATAGTCTACTGAAAGAGTACGTGGCCCGTAAGCTAAAAAACTGTGGTTCAAACCCCAGCTAAGATAGAATTTTTTTTCTATTATTAGTAAATGTCAGAGCTGTGAAATCGGCATTCATATTCAGAATTTTAAGTACAACTTGAATGTTTACAAAAATGATTTATTATTAATTTCAATTATTCATTTTCGTTATTAAGAATAATGAAATAATATTTGATTTTAAATACAAATTCTAGTTGTTTGATAGTTTAAAATCGTTTATTGAGCTTTAGGTCAAAGTTAGAACAATTATTTGTTCTAACGAATCTTTCCAAAGAAACAATAACAACAACAAAGTTTTAATATGAAAAGGAAAAAATCACTAGCTGAATTTATTGCAATTTCGGCCATGCTAAAGGCTTCATCAGAAATCTTTGTGATACCCGTGCAAGCGCGCACTAGCGCGCTGCACCACAGAGGCAATGAGATTTTTAACTGTCAATTTCTCAGTTTTTCTCCCATTTCATATTTTCAAATTTGTTGTTATATTTTTGCTTTACTTTAGTGTTTATGCTTATGCTATTATAATGCTCTTTGAATCAAATAAAATCAACATAATAAATAACAAGGTCATTTTAGAAAAAACTTTAATAATGAAATAATTTTTTTATTCATTTGAATGCTATTCATAAAAATGCAATTCACAAAGAATTTCAGAATTTTCGATTATTCGTTTTTATTCGTTATTTATTTTTTATTCGTTATTAATTTTTTATTCATTATTCTTTTTTTATTCATTATTAATTTTTTATTCACTATTAATTTTTTATTCATTATTAATTTTTTATTCAGTATTCATTTGTTATTCTGTATTCATTTTAGTCCTAAACCATCAAAAAAAAAATGAATAAAAAATGAGGAATGAATAAAAAAGTAATAATGAATAAAAAATGAATAATGAATAACAAATGAATAATGAATACAAAATTAGCAATGAATAAGAAGTGAATAATGAATAAAATATTTAAAATCAATAACAAATGAATAATGAATAAAAAATGAATAATGAATGAAAAATAAATAAGGAATAAAGAAATAGTAATTGAAAATTCTGAGATTCTTTGTGAATAGCATTCATTGTGAATATCATTCAAATGAGCAAAGAAGTTATTCATTATTCTTTTTTTATTCATTATTAATTTTTTATTCACTATTAATTTTTTATTCATTATTAATTTTTTATTCAGTATTCATTTGTTATTCTGTATTCATTTCAGTCCTAAGCCATCAATAAAAAATGAATAAAAAATGAGGAATGAATAACAAAGTAATAATGAATAAAAAATGAATAATGAATAACAAATGAATAATGAATACAAAATTTACAATGAATAAGAAGTGAATAATGAATAAAATATTTAAAATCAATAACAAATGAATAATGAATAAAAAATGAATAATGAATGAAAAATAAATAATGAATAAAGAAATAGTAATTGAAAATTCTGAAATTCTTTGTGAATAGCATTCATTATTCTGAATAACGAAAATGAATAATTGATATGCATAATTAATCATTTTTTTAAAAATTGATGTGAATTAAAACTTTTGTTTATAAATCAATTTTGCATTCATTGAATGCATTCTTTTTTTATTATTCACAGATTCACTTTTTTGTGGATAAAATCAAATTGATCAAATCTTTTACAGCTCTGGTAAATGTAACAAATGTATTCGTACAGTATACATTTGTTTTTTTACGAATACGAATAAAATTTTTGGTATCGTAACTTATCACTGCGTCGGGTGCAACATAAGTATTAAAAAATCATGCATGGCTTAGTGCAGGTTTATTTATAAATATACTTTAAAAAAGTATTTTTGAGTTCTCTTCAAAATACACTAACATTTAAAAATATCGTCATATAAAATCAAAAAAGCCGTAAGTTACAATAAATTCAAAGTCGATTTTTTTTATTTATTTATTTATAATCTGCAAGCCTAAAATAAAATAAACTTAAAAATTCAATATAAGCTTTAAACTGCTGTATTTAAAATAAAAAATATTGTTTGTTTTTTTGTAATAATAATAATACTTTTTAATGATACTTCAATAATGCCTAAACTACTCGTCCTGCACGAATATGAGAAAGTACTAAAGTAAGAGCATTTTTACGAAAAAATTTAAAATGAAATAATGCAATGGCTAGCAATAAAATTAAAAAGTTTACAACAAATTTAGATGTGACTTTCAACAACCAGTTTAAGAAACTGCAGGCTATTTGAAAACCCACTTTCATTATATGTCAACAAGGTGTTCCAAAGACATGAAACTCGTACTAGATACGATCTTTGCATCACTAATGAGTTAAATCTGGGACACAATAAAGCATGTGTTTTGGATGAGTTGGAAAACGTAAAAAGTTCAGCTAAGTAAATTGATGAATTAAATTGTATAGTTTTGTAGAATAGAGTTAGGAGTCTTATTTTAATGTAATCTTCAAAACTGTATACCAAAATTGTAAAAAATAAGCTTATATTGAATCACGTATATGGAGTTGAAACACGAAGCGAATTACGCCATGGAATAGACGATTCAATTTATCAATATTTCCCTGAGAGGTCCCAGTATAGAGTTCCATTCCATATAGGAATAGTGGCATAAAAACAGCATGTCCAATTTTCCTTCTCATGCTAACTGGCAAATAGTAACCTATGTTATATAATTTTCGCAGCGCAAAGGAAACTTTAGAAATCAAAAAGTTAATGTGGAAATCAAAAGCAAGGCGACTGTCAAGAAAATCAAGGGACCGGTAAATAGGAGACAAATTCAATACATTCATTATTTATATAAATACTAGGATATTCGGAAACATTAGGAGCAAATAACAAGGCTTTTGTTTTTGATGAATTTAAACTAATGCAGTTCAGTTTTGACCAGTTTAATATGTTACTCAAGTCATTATATATTTCATTTGAATAACAGTGTTGTAGTGTTGTGCTTCTCTCTAAAGCCTGATTGTAATTTAGAAATAAGTCTATTTGAGTGTAAATGATCAAGAACTTGATTAATAATTTTTTCTAAAATTTTGGAACATACTGACAAAACACTAATGGGACGATAATCTAAGAATGTTACTGGTTTTTTTTTTGGAACTGGAATAACTTTAGCTACTTTCCATTTATCTGGAAAAACTGATGTTGTAAGTATTGAATTACACATGAGCAAGAGTTGTTGAGATATGAAAGGATATATTATTTTAAAGAACTTTATAGAAATTCCATCTACTCCTACTGCATTGGATTTTATTGATATTAGAGCTTTCCATAACTCCAGCTCGTTTATTGATCTAAAGGAGAAAGCTTCTTTGAGATCTGTAACAAGATGAGTAAGATTGGGAGAGTATGTTAAAGGTGGCAACAAAAAACTATAATTTAGCTCCTCAACATCCAAATTGGTCTGATTTTGGTCAGCAGCAATCACTCCTACACTTCTTAGTTTGTTCCACATTTGAATAGATGTACAGTCTGAAAAAAAACTCACCGATGCTTTAACTCGATTTTTTCTAATAGTCGACTTTAGTTTGTTACGGTATACACAAAAAACTTTCCAGTTTGCCTCATTTTGATTGATTATTGATGCACTATGTTAAAATACATGTTCCTGCTAAATTGTACACTCCTACATATAAAAACCACGTTTTTAGTACAAAACTTCTAAGATCCCTAAGTTTGAGCGCAGCAAACAATTACAATTAGCATTTTGATAGTTTTCTGACTCTCCCTTAAAATTTTTTTACTGTAGCTTAAGGCTTTTTGATTTAATATGAAGATATTTAAAAAAATTCAATTCCTAGGGGGGGGGGAAAGCACTTCTTCCTGTGGACGCCCATGTTTGTTCCTAAAACTTGATGGAAGAACTGTTGGTCCTAATTCATATTTTAGTCCCATTGGAGAAAAACTTCTGATTTGTGAAATTTTTCCAGTAGCAAAATTCAAACCAATTAACACAGAGATACCATTCATTGACTTTTCTGACCTCAGTACAGATCAAAAATATTTGTACCAAATGACTACAGCTATTTCTAGCAATAACTTAGAACAAGACCTTGCTAATAGAAATCCTGGGAAAATCGTCACTGAAGGTGGCTAACAACTGCTAATCGCATTATTCGTTTTTATGTATCCCAGAACACACCAAATTGACCCATTATCGCACCAGTTTGGTTCGAAATAAAAAAAATCCTACAGTTAAGCATGGAAGTTTACATTTGTGGAGCATGATTAGTATATCTACTAATTTTGAAATTATCCGTTATCCAGCTCAATAGCTATTTTGCGGTTTCGGAAAACATACTGATGAAAGACAGCATATTCGAGACCTCGCCATAAGCCGAATTTTACAAATAAGTTTAAACGTTGAATCCGATGAAACACCAGTTAGACTTTTCGAAGTACCAAACATTTACTTTTCTGCCAAAGATTTCACAGTACTGATTGATTGAAAAACAAATAAAATGTATGTCCTTCCGCTTTTAAATAAATTTTAAATAGTGAGTCCTTGAAAGAATTTTATCTAAATGTTCCAGAGATAGAAAATATTCTAAAATTTCCTTGCCACTCACAAGCAGTACAACGTTGTGTTAAACTCTTATCTGTGGTATACCTGGTGGTATACCTGGTGGTATACCTTTTCGACAGGGTGCGTTTCTTAAAAACAAAAGACTTAAGACACAAACGTGCCTGCGATTTGCAGCTACGCTTATTTAATTGCATTTAAATGCTTGTTTTGCATAAAACAAGGCACAATATAAAATTTTCCCAGACATGTTGCAGTATTTTATGGTTGCATATCTAATGAGTTGGATTATCAGATGCTTCTTTATTAAAAACAAATCAATTGATGCGAAACCGTTGTTGTTGTTTCCATCAACACCAATAACAAACAAAAAGAAAAGGAAGCCAAGACACGTATATTTAATTATAGCCATAAAGTGAGCCAAGTGATGGCCTTCTTGGAAACACACAACAACATTAGCTGCAGACATCAGCACATTTATTAATAACCTATTTAAATTTTTAGTGTTTGTATTAGTTATTTATACGCTATATTTAGCAATTAACTTTTGTGCGTTTTTTTTTTGCATTAATATTTCTTGGCCTTCTTCTGCTGTTCTTTTGCATAGCCAACAACACCAAATACTACAATAATTGTTGGTTGGTATGTTTTTTTTATCTTCATCGCTATTCAATGTTATGCAAAGCTTGGGTATTATGGCTCGCAGTGCGCACCCAAACGCTTATTGCGTGGGCGATTAATGGATTTATTGATGACCATTGATGTTTCTTGATTCCTCAATTTCATTTTAAACACGCTGCTCCGGCACTTCTGTTGATCAGTGTTCATTGCAATTCATAAATATTGTAGCTTAACTGCGCTTGGGTCGAAATGGTGCATACAACATGCAAACAGTAACGCTGGTTTCCTTGTAGCATAGCTACGAGGATGCCTTTATAAATGTTTTTGCCTGCTTTCTGTTCTACTTTGTTTTTATTTGGATTTTATTTTGTATGTGTTTCATGTTATTCTTTTTGGTATTAATATATTTTATGCATTTTACCATTTAACCATTTTGCCACTTTTGACTTTATTGTTGTTGTTGTTGCTGTTGTTGTTATAGTGATAAGGTATGCTAAGCGTCGTGGTCATGCTGCAACAAACGGATCACCTCAAGCAGTGCTCGTTCTCCGTTGTTGTGCATCTGTGATCCTCATTCACTACAGATCGTTGTTGTTTGCTGATCAGCAAGAGATCGCATTCAGCATCTGTATCATCCGTATGTTCATTTTTGTTGTTGTTGTTCATGCTTTTAAAGGCACTTCTGGGGGCCAAAGTGTGAATATAATTTAATGTGAGCAATTTTCAATATCTCAACTGGAAGATTATTTATTATCCTTGATTGGTTTTCAAGTGATCATAAAGTAAGTGATCGTTTGGCGTTTTATTGCTTTTTTATTTATTGTTGCTTTTGTTCTTGTTCTTTGGTGTTTCGTGATGTCTCGTGGTTCACTTGTATACCTGTATTCACTGAAAACACAAAGTTTGTGTATAAGCTCTCATTTATGTAAAGATATTTTTATAAGAATAGATTTAATTAATATATATGTTTGGTTAGTGTGACTGCCTCAACCGAGACACACTTAGGCCAATGAGGCCCATTGTAATACAAAGGATTAATTTTCCTTTCTCTTTTTAAACCAGTTTGAGCTAATTGCTTATCCTAGGAATCGGTATACCAAAAATTCCGAGAGTTCGTCAAGGTCATTGAAAAACCAGTTGCCCAAGTGAAGAAGGCGTTTTATAGCCAGCGCTGGGCAAGTGCAGAGGAAATGTACTGTAGATTCTTCCTCCTCCTCATCTCTACAGCTTCTGCAAAAGTCATTGTGGGGGATGTTCAATCTCTGAGCGTGTCTGCCAATCAGGCAGTGCCCTGTAAGGATCCCTTGGTACTGATGTGGTCTCTACTGAGAGAAATGAGTCATTTTGAATGCTTAGGGGTGAGTTTGGGCCATATTTGCAGCGTAATATTACACGTGTTACCTGTTGACCATCTGTTGTTGGTTATATTGCAGGATACCTCATGTGTAAGGAGTTTGCATGTTATGAGAGGAATACCAAGGTTTGCTATATCTGTAGATAATGTTTGATAGTACCTGTACGAGCGAGCTCATCTTCTTTATATTTTCCTTGAAAATCCCTATGTCCGGGAATCCAGCTTAGAAAGATCCTGAGCTGATTGAAGATATCTTATTCGCCTGCAACCAAGCTAACGCTTCATGTGTTGCAGCGATTTCAGCTTGAATTACACTGCAATGGTCAGGGAGCCTGAAGGCTAAATTAATGCTTAATTCTTCTGTGAAGACTCCTCCACCTACTTTGCCATTTAGTTTTGATCCATCAGTAAAGACCTCAATGGCGTTGTTAGGTGAAAGGTTTCCTAGTTCCCACTCTTCTCGAGAGGGAATGGATACATCGAACTTCCTTTCATAGGATAGTTTTTGTATGATTTAGTCAAAGGACGTAGGTATAGGAGGGAGAAATTTTCTAATGCAAGAATGTCCTAATGTACCTTCTTTCCACTGGGAGGTGGCTTCTAGGTGGACGGTTGTATTAGCGGCCATCAGTTTAGCTAGGACATCAAGTGGTGTAAGGTGGAGCATTGTGTCTAAAGCGTATGTTGGAGTGGTTCTTAGTTCTCCACTGATGCCCAGTTCAGCTGATCTCTGAACTTTACGGAGAATGTTAAGGTGAGTCTGTTTTTCGAGTGCATGTCACGACCAGTGAGTAAAACTTGGTTGAAAGCCCTATTTGCTACCCATAATTTTTTGCATGAGTACAGGGCAATATTCCCTTTTTGGGCTCTTTCGAGCAGATTGGGCTTCCAGTTTAGTTTCCTATCCAGTATTAGAGATACATTGTGTTTTCTGGTAAAAATCACTAACTCAAATTTATTTGGGCTTACGCTGAGCCCACAGCTGATGCCCAGTTGACTTGTGTATTTAGGCAGTTTTGCATAATGTCTCGAAGGGTAGATTCGTATTTTCAAGAGGTATCAATCGCAACGTCATCGGCATAAGCTATCACCCTGGGTGTAAGCATGTTGTGCTATTGACAATGGCTTTTTTCTTTTTACATCTCAATTAAATATCGACTTATCTCTCGAGGATTTTTAGAAGAAAAGATGACAAACTATTTGGTCAAACGTCTCTTGGGTTAACGTGTGAGCTTTTGCCTACCTTAGGCATAAAGATAATCTTCAGAATATGCCAACGCCTGGGAATGTGATTTAGGTCAAGGCAGCTTTGATAGATCAACAAAAGCCGCTTCTTAATGATACAATACTACTTTTGAATTTCTATGGGAGCTATACCATCTAGTCCTGGTGACTTAAATGGTTTGAAGCTATTGATATCCAACTCGAGCTTTATTTGTGTGAGTAGTTTTAGGGATCTGTTTACAGATGGTAACTGATCTTCCTCCTCAATAGGAGTGTTACATATTTCTGAGCACCCCGGAGAGGTTTTTACTTTCAAATAAATAGTGAGTTTCTACTAACACATTCATAGATTCCTTACTGTTGATGGTCCAAGTACCATCTTCCTTTCATGAAGCTTGGATTGGAGGGAACTGAAGCTAGAACTTTCCGAAGTCTTGACGCCTCTGAGGTTTGTGATATATTTTCACAAAAGCTCCTCCAGGAGTGTATTTGTGCTTTTCTCAATTCATTCCTGTATTCTTTTAGAGCCACTTTAAAGTTTATCCACGTATGTGTGGATCAAGTAGACTTTGCTTTGTTGAAGAGTTTTCTGGACTTGTTTCGGAGCTTTTCAATTTCTCCGTTCCACCAGGGTGGCTTTAGCTTCCCCCTTGGTGTTTTTAGAGGAGAAGCGGTATAGAGAGCTTTATTAATGAAATTCGTGAGACTATTGACTAAATAGTCTAACGATTGCATTCATGAAGGACGACTTGATGGTCCAGTTAAGAGATCTGTTTTTAAGGCGTCTGAGTAAAGATCCCAGTTTACTTTCTTGAGATTGCGAAAGCTGTTTGGTTTTGTAGCAATTAATACATATATATGAAACATTTCTCTCGAACTAGTCAATGGGTTAAAAAAACAGTGTGATACTCGTATTATATTAAGGGCAAAACTTGACTCCATTCATGTATGTAAAAACATAACTTAAGAATAAAAGACACAGTTTCACAGACATAGACGTAGAATTCCTTTTTATACAGAAATAGAGAAAATTCTATTAAATTTTTCGCATATATTTTTCAAAATTTCTTTCAAGCATTTCATCTTCTATATAAAAACTATTCAAAAACAAATTTGTTGTTGTTGTTGCCTTCTACAAACTTATTTGATCTAAGAAGCTCACAATTAAATTCATATAAAAATTTGTTTTGTTTTATAAAAAGTTTTCGTTTGATATTTTTAGTGATAAACTTGTTGTTCTAGTTAATGTTTTATATTGGTTAAAGCTAAATGTAATTCAAAGTTATGTGTAATAAATGGAAATAAATATCGGAAAAATTTGAATTATTTATTTTTCCTGTGGTAAGGAACATAAGCATATGTGAATATTTTAAAAGTAATTTAAAATTACATTTTTTGTTACCAAAATATGTTTTTAATATGGAAAATATATGATGCATAACAGAAATAATTCAAATTTATTATGGTCTTTCAAAAATAAATAGATTTTTAAATAAAAACGCATTCTTAGTAACACATGCGCAAACTTGCGTAGTAATAATACATAATGGCTCTGCAGATACACTAGAGTGGACCTTATTTTAGAAAGACCACCCCAAGGGCTCAAACTGTTGTAATTGATGACAAAAAATTCGTGAAAAATTTTGGCAAGATCAAATGCACATAGAAATATGCGCACACGGCTTAAGATTTGCACAAGTGCATGAAAGGAAACTTTTTTTGTAATATTTTCATATGCTTTGGTTTTTTGATTTTTTGGTTTTTTCCAAAAAATTTTCATTTTAATAAAGGTATTCAACTCAAATTACTTGAATAACTCAATGGGACAAAATTTTTATTTTTGGATTTTACCAGCAATATTTGTATTATTTTTGACTAATCTTGGTGCGCTGATTTTAAAACTATTATGACTTTTTTCTAGCATCACCAGGTTTTGAGAAACTTGTGCAAACTTTAAGCCGTGTGCGCATGGGCTTATATGCATCCGATCTTACTAAAATGGTACACACATTTTTTTCATCCACTAGCGCAGTTTGAGCCATTGGGACGCTCCATGAAGTGCTTGGAAATTTTCCCCATACAAATGAGCTTGTGTTTTTCTCATACGAATATATGAATTTTTTTCTTCTTAGATTTTGCTGTTCTGTGATTTTATTAAATAAGTGACAAAATCCAAAGATAGATATTCGTTTTGTTCGTACTCTAACTTGTTCTTTGTACTATTAATATTAAAGACTGTAGGTATACCTCCAAGTGTCAACTAAGCTTTCTAAATGTGTTTGATAAAATTTTGTGAAAATGACCCCATACAAACCGCTCTGTAATACGCAATTCTACGTCAAATAGCAAAAAGTTAATAAAAAAAACGGTCACAGCCCAATTTATAATAGCAACAAACAACAGAAGGCCGAAACAACAAAAACATTTTTAATTGTTATATTGATACATACATGAAAAAAAACTTAATTCTATCACTCCATGCCACACTATAACAAAAAATAAGTGAATTTTTCCATTCATTAAAATGCAAACCATTTCCAACACAGATGTTTATAAATAGACTTACGGTTTTCTCGTCATTTAGCTTGTATAAGTGCAATTTAAATATAATTTCAAAATACGTTCCATATCAGTTTGGTAAAACAACTAGACCGGAATCCAATAATAAAAGCAAATGTTTAAAAGGTTTTAGCAAAGCCTTCGATAACATTTCTAAAATTGTTTATTTTGTTTTCTTGAGTTTGCTTGTATCAAGTATATTTCATTATTTCACATTTTCTCGAAATTTTTATTTACAAACTTATGAAATTGCTCAATTATAATTGCAAACTAAATTAACTGTTGATTTTTAATTGCCCTAGGAATTATTTGTTGTATGTTAACGTAAAGTAAATCAGAAAATTTGCTCTTCACTTGCTGGCTGTCGTGAAACCCCTCTTATATTCATTTCAGAATAAATTTGATAAGAAGAAAAACACAATTTAAAGTATCTCATAGAACATGGTGATTGTTTTCCATTAATATAAATGCCAACAATTTGAAATTTCAAATGATTTTTTATACGTAATCATAATTTCATAATAAATTTAATATAAAGAAATGCAGAATTTAAAATACTTTATAAATTTCAATAACAATACGCTTAAAGAAATTTTATATTGTGGTATACTTTATATGAGAGAAGTAAATAGCAACACATTGGGTTTTACCAGTAGTCATTTAAAGGTCGACTTTAAATTTAAGGTAAGCTTTTTGATAACAAATGCTATAGAAATAATGTCAAAAAAGCTCACAATAAATTTAGAGTAGGCATAAAATCGACTATTGGTAAGGCCCATTACTTCAACCTCAAACCCAATCGGATAGCATCCCTTTTTATTCCGCCCTAGTTGATTAAACACATTAACACATTAACATAACATAACATAACATAACATAACATAACATAACATAACATAACATAACATAACATAACATAACATAACATAACATAACATAACATAACATAACATAACATAACATAACATAACATAACATAACATAACATAACATAACATAACATAACATAACATAACATAACATAACATAACATAACATAACATAACATAACATAACATAACATAACATAACATAACATAACATAACATAACATAACATAACATAACATAACATAACATAACATAACATAACATAACATAACATAACATAACATAACATAACATAACATAACATAACATAACATAACATAACATAACATAACATAACATAACATAACATAACATAACATAACATAACATAACATAACATAACATAACATAACATAACATAACATAACATAACATAACATAACATAACATAACATAACATAACATAACATAACATAACATAACATAACATAACATAACATAACATAACATAACATAACATAACATAACATAACATAACATAACATAACATAACATAACATAACATAACATAACATAACATAACATAACATAACATAACATAACATAACATAACATAACATAACATAACATAACATAACATAACATAACATAACATAACATAACATAACATAACATAACATAACATAACATAACATAACATAACATAACATAACATAACATAACATAACATAACATAACATAACATAACATAACATAACATAACATAACATAACATAACATAACATAACATAACATAACATAACATAACATAACATAACATAACATAACATAACATAACATAACATAACATAACATAACATAACATAACATAACATAACATAACATAACATAACATAACATAACATAACATAACATAACATAACATAACATAACATAACATAACATAACATAACATAACATAACATAACATAACATAACATAACATAACATAACATAACATAACATAACATAACATAACATAACATAACATAACATAACATAACATAACATAACATAACATAACATAACATAACATAACATAACATAACATAACATAACATAACATAACATAACATAACATAACATAACATAACATAACATAACATAACATAACATAACATAACATAACATAACATAACATAACATAACATAACATAACATAACATAACATAACATAACATAACATAACATAACATAACATAACATAACATAACATAACATAACATAACATAACATAACATAACATAACATAACATAACATAACATAACATAACATAACATAACATAACATAACATAACATAACATAACATAACATAACATAACATAACATAACATAACATAACATAACATAACATAACATAACATAACATAACATAACATAACATAACATAACATAACATAACATAACATAACATAACATAACATAACATAACATAACATAACATAACATAACATAACATAACATAACATAACATAACATAACATAACATAACATAACATAACATAACATAACATAACATAACATAACATAACATAACATAACATAACATAACATAACATAACATAACATAACATAACATAACATAACATAACATAACATAACATAACATAACATAACATAACATAACATAACATAACATAACATAACATAACATAACATAACATAACATAACATAACATAACATAACATAACATAACATAACATAACATAACATAACATAACATAACATAACATAACATAACATAACATAACTCTTTTGGTTATTGCAGCAAGCATCACATGTCACCCAATAGTTTGTATGTCCTTTTCATCTCTAATTAAATCAAGTGCTATAAAAGTTCAACTCCCATAATTTAATAAATAAGCAATTGCAATTAAAAGGGCTACATTGCCCACTCGATTTGACAGGGCAGTTAATATTCCAGCATTATAAGATTTAATATTTTGAAAATAAATTAAACCTAATAAAATTCTAATTAAATTAGGACTAATAATTATAGAAAAAACAAATAAAAGGACGAACAAATAGTCAACGTGGCAACATTGTTTTTTTTTTCATATGTCTACCACCCTTGGCAACTTTTGTTTTTATCGAATTATTTGTAAACAAACTGAAAAATAAAGCTATGGCAAACTGTGATGAATACCAAGATAAAGCAAAAGAAACGACGTACTTAGTACCTTTTGATTTATATGAAAATTTCATACAAGCTGATAGGCACGTGTACCTTTGGTACCTTGGTACCCTGCGCACTTTTTGTTTCTTTGCACTTCATACATAAACAAACATCCAAATGCTAAAAATACTGCCAAATAGCTATAATGCGAATCAAAACGAATCGAGTCTTGCCGCACTAATAAAATAATCCACAGAAAAGCGATGAAAATAGAATAGTACTAGTACGGAACATGTGATACCTCGTGCGTGAAGAATAAAAAAGTGTCCAAAATAGTACGAAAGTACTTACTTGTGCAACCTCGGTTTAGCTAAAATTAATGCAGTTTTAAGCAAAAATTTTAAAACTGTTTGTGTCGTCAAAAATAAGGGTATCCCCCATATTTTTAACAGAATAGATAAACATTCAGAATAGTTTAAGCAAAACTATTATCACAATATCTTTTTCCGATAAAAAGTTATCGCTTAAAGTCAATTTTCATACTATTTCACTCACTATTTTAATATATAAAATCGTTGGTGCCAACTTTTATCTTTCAACAAAGCCAACAACCTCCAGGGAAAGCTTTATAAATTTAAGAAACGAAGGCGTGCTTTAAAAGTCGCATTTTTTATTCGAGCTTGCAAATTGTTAATGCCCTCGTCGAATTAAAAGTATTTTAATTTTTCTTAAATATAAGGTTCCGAAAACTAAATTTGGTTTTTTTTAGTGCAGTCGTTTTAAAGTATTAATTGATAAGGTTAAAGAAAATTTAGAAATTAAAGTTTTAATCCAAAAACCGATCTCAAAAAATTCTGTCAATCTTTGCTCATTTTTTGTCATAAACGACTTACAATATATGCTTGTGATAGAGGTTTGTAAATATTGTTTACTTGGTATTTATATGTATTTATAATTATTTCTGGTCACTGGATTTCATGTTCCTGAAATAACATCTACTTCCTCTAATCTAGTACTTATTTCATTGATTTCTTTAGTTATAACTGACACAATTCTATATGGAACAAAATAATTGACAAAAAGTATGTGAAAAATTCCAACATATGTTTTGGCTCATTCTGCTTTTTTTACACACTCTGGTTGAACGCACAATTAGTCATTAAAATTACACACTCGGCTGCAGCGTTACCTCCTACTTGCTACCAAATGCCTTTGGCTGAAAGAGAGGAAAGAAAACAAAAAAAAAAAAAACAAAAAACTTCGAAACATTTTGCGATAATATCTCAAGTTGAGCCCTGCACTTGCCTTAATATAAAACAACACCAAGTTTGAAAACAACAGCAGCATTGCTAATGACTTTAAATAATGATTATTTAGGTTTTCGCATGCGTAGCTAAGCGCGCTTTTTACACACACACAAACAAGGGTATTAAAGTTGCGCATACGCAAGCGTGTCCATGTTTTATGTAGCCTCAGCCTCAGTCTCTGGCTCAGCGTCAGTAGTTAACTTTATCAAACGCTGCCATCAATCACATTGCAATCGCTTTCATTTGCATATAAATTGCTTGCTAATGTCAAGCTATCTAAGCCGCATCATCTGTCTTTGGCTTCAGCGACGTGCTGGCTGCATGCCTTCTCTTCATGTTGTTGATTGTTGAGTTTGCTGTTGATGTTGCTGTTAGTGTTGCTGTTTCTGCCGCTTTTTTATGCTAATTTGCCACTTTCAGATCACGTTGTTGTTGTTGACTGCTTATTTTGTCGGTTCTCTCGGTGCTTTTCCGGACACTATTGATGAGTGCGCACATTTCTCTGATGTGTGTGTGTGTGTGAGTGTGTATTCGTTTTTCTCTACCCTCGTTATATTTATTTTATTTTAACTCATTTAGTTAAAATACGGCTACAAAACGTGTTAATATTTTGTTTATCATCGCAGTGCAACGGATTGGAACGCAACGTGTAGTTGCTGTCGGGGACGGATAGACAGACAGACGGACGGACAAACAAACGGTGGGTATGACGAGTTAATTTTGTGTTGATGTCTGTGTTTGTTGTTGTTAATGGTTTGTTTGCATTAAGCGATAGTCACATATATAAAATGTTCAAAACTACAGTGGCGCGTAGCTGCGCCTTATGTATAGATGTAGTCAAACAAGTTTAATTTTTGAGATAAATTTTAAATCTGAAGTAGTTAAGATATTCAATATTTTTTAACTAAACCATTGCGAGAGCTTTTAAAACATATTTATGTGAGTTAATAATTGTTTATTACTATTTCTAACGTTCGTTTCTTAAGTCCTTTGTTTGTGACATGTGCTGCAAACTGTTTACCCAAGCTGCTTAAGTCTTTTGTTTTTACTCAAAACAGCGCACACTGAGACACATATTCATCACATGTCTGCAAGACAAAAGTAGTAAATTAAATTTATTAGTGATTTTAGCTTTTTTCTCTTTAATCTTTTGTTAAATAAATAATTTATTTTGTTAACAAATTTTACATCTTCGATGATTAACATAAGTTTGGCATCAAGAGACAATGACACGTCCGTTCTACTTTAATGAGTCTTTAATTAATAGCTCAATCAATGAGTTGTTGCCAACGATGGGGGCCAACATCGAAGCAGCCAAATATATAAAAGTCTAACCTACCTAGGGGCCAACAAACAAGATTAAAATTTAATTTTTCATAATTCCGTTTTTATTTGATTAAAGCATAAAAAAGCCAACAAAAAAGCTGAATTTATTTTTAGCTCTCCGATTTGTGTAGCTCTCGCTGACATTCCATATCGATTGTGTCTCTATGAATTTGTTGTTTTTCCGTGGTATTTTTTATTTTGCTTTTTTTAAACAGTCATCACTTGTTGATTGTCAAACAGACAACAAACAACAAGAAGTTCATCGGAGCAGATGTGGTGAGATAAATATCTAAGGTATTGATTAATAAAATCATTAATGAGTTGCTGCTAATGCAAAGCAGTGAGTTAACGCAAGTTTAACAATGAGCTTTTGAATTGTGAACAATAATTCAGAAAACAGATATATTAGATTGTTCAGGTTTCATTGAAAACAGAGTCAAGACATAAGAAGAAATTTTTTTTCTTATAATCGAAAAGTAATAAATTAATCTTAGCTTAGCAAATATTTTTTTAAGGGATTGTATCTACCTTAAAAGTTTTTACTTTGTGCAAAGAATTTTTGTTCTTGTTTAAGACTGTTTCAATAGAATGTTTTCAATAAATATCCAATTTTTCTTTGTAAAGACAAAAGAATGCTTGAAATAACTATTAATAAATTTTATTTTAAGAAAATTTTATTTGTTATGGAAACATTAGGTCTGCTCCTGTGTTATAAAATTTTAGTCCAATTTACTAGTTTTGCAGATTTTTATCCAAAAAGCGTTCCCGTACTTAAAACAATGGCAAAAGAGATTACAATCGAGGGATTTAACAATGTTCCTTCCCAGTCTAGAGTTGAAAGATTTAGTCCGAGAAATTTCTTCTGGTAGAAGAGGTTAAAGTGTCAAACTGCTTAAAACTAACTTTTTACAAGTTAGCAAAGAAATTGCACAATATCAAAAAATACAGTATAGCGTGTATACAGTAAGGAAATAAAATTTATGAAAATTAGGAAAAAGAGAAATTTTTGCGAAAGAGAGAGTAAGAACGAAGGATGCTCTCTCTCAACAGAAATACAACTCCAAATATGCATAAAAAATATTCTGCTTATTTAATATTTACAATGTCATGAGTTGCTAATTGCTAATTGCTAAAACTAACTTTAATGGTTTGTTATAACAAAAATATGAGAAATATTGAAGGGGGATCTATTGTGGGGATCTATCTACATATAAACAATAAATACAAACAAATAAGAAAGTGTCTATTATAGACAGTGATGTTCCTCGACGCGTCGTCTTTAATTGTCGACTTTTTGGTGTCGACAATGCAGAATGTGTCGACAATGTAGACAATGTCGAGAATTATGTAAACAATGTCAACAAAATGCAACACTGCAAAAATGCAAGTTCCATTTAGATTATGCTGATTCTTAAAACCTTTTGAAAAGTCGTTTAATTAACACAAAGTAACAAATTTTACAATTAAACAAACAAAAGCCATGCCCAGAAGGCGTAAAAATAAGGAATACTTCGAACTTGGACTCAATTTAATTAAATATTACAATAAACATGCAGCCTTTTACATTAATTATCTACACGTCGTTAAAAGCAATTGTCTACACGGCATTGTCGACACCGTCGACAATAGTATTGTCGACATCCATCATGTTCTCTACGCCGCACATCACTGATTATAGATCATATCAAAAAAATCTATGAATCCTAGGGGGGGGGGGAATGTAGAAGCTGGTCCTATAATTTTTTCTTCCTCAACATTTGTTCTTAACCCACAAAAAATAGTCAGCCGGACACCGACTCAAAAGCTGGAGGGACTCTTAACAACTATTTCGGTATCAATTTTTTTGCACCAGAGAAATCCCCATGGAGTGGTTTTGGTTCTCTTGAACCCCTTTTTTTGGCAAAAAAATCTTATTTTTAAATGTATCTTTGTTTTTCTTCTTCAGAATGCATACCCAACATAAGCAAAATAATAAAGATATTGATCGTACACAAATTTTTGGTAAAAAAATTTAAAATTTTTTCTTTACAAACTATCTGAGACCCAAAAAAAAAGATATTCGTCATTTTTGAAAAGGTTGTTTTTTTAAACGCCTATAAAATATGTATTTTCATTTTATTCACACGAAGTATAGCTTATTAGAAATGCATTGAGCCGTCCTTTTCTATTTAATGAGTAGTGGCTTTTTAGTGTGCTATAATTAGTATGTGTTTTGCACGCCAGAAGGCGCCCTAGAATAAGAGTTTTCGTAAATCCTGAATTTTGTAATGGAGCGCCCTCTGGTGGACACTTTACTGTAAAAAGGTTATCAAAACTCAATTTTGCGTACCATAAACCACATATATACCAAGATTTGTCTAAATCGAACAGTAATTGTGGCAATTAAATAATAATTAAGCTGGAAAAACTAAAACTTCTCTATTGGGATTTTTCCGATCCAAAAAAAAAAAAAAATTATGAAGAACTACTTTTTAAGAGTACTGCTTGCTTTTGAGTCGGTGTCCGACAAAATCTGAATTTCGATCCGGCTAAATACACACTTGTCATCCATCCTTCTGCATATCCCCATACGAAAAAACACCAAAAAATATAAAGAAATTTATTATATAGTTAAAACCAAAAACTGTATGACTTTTAAAATAATCGCCGTCTAAGTAGTTTCCCTTCAAAAAGTTTTTTTGAAAAAATAAAACTAAGGTCAACCTAACGGTTTTTACCAGACAGAAGAGAAACGGGTTTTTTAAACTTATTTTTGCAATTTTGTATTTTTGTTTATTCAATTCTTTTTTTAAAAACATAAAAATAAAGCATGAAAAAGTAAAAAAATATATCCAACTCAGAAGGTTTTATAAAGGTCTGATTTTTGCCATATTAGGACCACCATGTCTAAATAAGGCCCAATCTATAATGGTTAATAAAATAATAAAATAATAAAATAATAACATATATTGTTATTACAAGTGTTGTTTTACATTGATACTAAACATATGTAAATGATATTCGTAGCTTTTTTTTATAAAAACTTTTTCGAAAAAATACTTTTATTGCCAAAAGCTTATTTTGAAAATTAAAATTAAAAATAAAGTTACTCTGGCTTTTTTAAAGAGAATTTTAGTAATTTGCTGGCCTTTATAGTGGAGGGCTTTCTTTCTGGTAGTTTTTTCTGCCTGGTAGATTTAGGTGTGGAGATCGGAAAAAGAAAGCCGGAAAGAAAAAATTTGTTGGTCCTTTTTAGGAGCTCTCAATATCATTTCATTAATCAAGTTTTTCTCGAAATACACCACAGTTAGATTTGATCAATTAACCTTTTTGTTTTCGTTAAAATACCTCTCTTGATTATTAATTCAAAGCTGGACATAGGCAATAGTTAATTCGTAGAATAACGGACTTTTACTGCGAGCACATTATTACATCAACCACGTTGTTGACGCTACCGCTGACTTCGTTTGACTGTCACTCGCTTCACAGATGCGCAATCGAAGTAATTTTCTTTGCATCGTGATGAAGATATGAACATGTTTAAACGTGCAAAAAACATTTTGTAGGGAATGCAATAAATGTGCGTATTAGAAATCGGGCCTTATTAAGGCTTGGGCCTTATTTGACGAAGGGACCTTATATTCAGAGAAATAGTTAATTTTATGAAAACTAAATTTAAATGTTGATTTGAGAACTAATTTTAATATTGCAATTCATATGAATGCGACGATTTTTCTTAATTTTGATTTTATTAGATAGTTTATGCAATTTTAGTCCGAAAAACGTTCCCGTACTTTTTTGTGTTTTTCTCTATTTTTTGAGAGATTTGCTCTTACTCTCATACTTTTGACAGTTTTACCACTTTTAGTCCAACAAGTACGGGAACAGACTTATTTTTTTAGTTTTTTGTGTACACATTTTTCAAAATTTTTTAAAAACCAACATTTGTTGTAGAAAATTGCTTAACGCTTTAAAATTAGTCTTTTTTACTCTATTACTTACTACTAAAAGGTTATTAAACAATAATTAATAAATTTTTAAAAACTAAAAAAGTTATATAAAAAATAAACTAAAGAAAAGAAAAGAAAAGAAAAGAAAAGAAAGGAAAAGAAGAGCATTATTTTACAAGAAAATGGGTCACACAAAAATCATTTACTTACACTTTAGGATAATTTTTAATTGGAAAAAGTTTTCCAAATCTGGACCAAATAATGATGTTTTTCGTGCATTTTAATGATTTTTTTACGTTTTTTTCACTGAAGTTCAAAAAATTTAAATTTCTCTAATGCTATCCTCAGTGGTCAGAATTACCGGTCAGAATTGCTTAAACTGAAACAAATTAAAACTAAAATATTAATCTTAATATATAAAAGGCTAGCACGTCCATGTCCAATATCTCTCAAACTGTTCAGCCTGAAAGTATGCACATCTTAAAACACAAAAGCATGCTGTTCCGCAAACAGTATTTCTCAAATTGTAATTATTTTTTGACAGTAAAATAATTTTACAAAACACACTTTTCTGAAAAATCTTCAGCCTGAAAGTATGCACAGAAAATATATTTGATACTTATTAGTGACAACATTGGGTTTTTACAATATTACGTTTTTGATCTATCTCTTTTATTAATACTTTTATAAAAAAGTTATGACGAATTAAATTAAGTTCTTTTAAGTCGATTTGAGTCAATTGTACCAAAAATATAATTGTTTCAGCCGCAAAACCACACCTGAATTGCTGCGTATTTGAAGGTTGCAAGGCCAGTTTGTAAAGTTGTGTATGAATATGATTGTTAATAAATTCGACTTTTTGCACTTCTACACTTGAACTAATTTTTCAACACTGCTTCAATACGTAAAGTGTTATTTAGTGGTAAATTTGTATTTTGCAAAAATTAAGTGTATAAAAAATTCAAGCTTTAAAAAGAGAAAAAAATGCTTTCGGCAAATGGCTCCGAAAAGGAAGTGTGCGGAGGACCTGTCGTAGGACAGGCTTTTATACTACTTATAAAATAAACACCTACTGAAAACATTTTATGAGAAATTTAAAAAAAAATTATGAAGTTATATAAATTTGTAAAGATTTTGTATGGAAATAAAACAAAACAGATTTTAAGAGGCTCTTTCAAACCATTCCAGCTCACGGATGACTATCTGTAGAGTCGAAATATTTGGAAAATCATCATAACATAAGCCAAGGTTTATTTTGAGGGAGAGAATCGATCAATTTTTTCTTTTTTATGGAGCATGAAGCACCTTAATATACATAGCCAGTTCGTTCATTTTTTTGGAACGCGAGGCCAATTTATCAATGACAGTTTCCTCGTTCACAAAAATATCCTTATGAAAATTTAATAGCGCTAAACCAGTAACGCGTTTGCAGTAGTATTTCAAAGCCAATTTTGCAAATGCTTTAATGTGAAAAAGGAACGTTCACTGGAAGCTGTAGTATAGGGCAGAGTTACAATTATTTCCAGAATTTTGTAAAATTCAGGAAACATCCATTTCTGACAGATCCATTTGTTGCATATCTATCTCATTTGAATACATGCCCCTTTTAGCAGTTTTAAAAGATTTTATTTTAACAAATTTTAATGTTTAAATACAAATTCTTAATGTTTGATAATTTAAATCCTACTTGATTTTAAATAAAAATTCCAGATGTTTGATAGTTTAAAATCGTTCATTGACCGACATTTTTTTTAAATTTATGAATTTGTTAAAAAAAACAAATCATTAGCTTTATGACAATTTTTGTTGTTTCATTTGCACATTCCGGTTCAATTTTGGTAAATACATATCAGTTGCTTTTGTTTTTTATTTTTTGTTATAATTTTCAGCGAAATAATACAATAAATAATTCAGATGAATGAAATGTATTACTACCATGTAGGTTTTCATATGCAGAGACTACGCATGGTTTTGCTTTGAAAACTCCATTTATTTTTTCAATATCATAATAAATTCGAATTGTTCATTATACAATTAATATACTAATTCCATATTTTTTGTTAAATAAACTTTTAATTTTTACATAACACAATATTGAAGTCCGAACCCTAAATTGGGAAGGTGCCGTTATCCAACTGACTGATGTCTTGGAAGGATACAAGGATACTGAAATCACTGCTATTCAAGAAATGCGATAGAAGGGATAGGGTTGCATTTGGCATGCACCCTGTGATATCTTCTAAAGCGGCCATGCGGAGAAGCACGAGTTTGGATGCGGATTTGTAGTTGGCAAGAGACTACGGCCCCGGTCCTGCAATTCACACCTGTGGCCGAGCGACTTGCCATAATCCGAATCAAGGTTAAATTTTTTAATATAAGCCTAATATGTGCGCACGCTCCGACAGAAGACAAGGACGATGAGATCAAGGAAATTTTCTACGAGCGCCTTGAAAATGCTTACGAGCGCTGCCCCCGTCACGACGTAAAAATCGTGCTTAGTGACTTCAACGCTAAGGTGGGCAAGGAAAATATATTTGGTCCAACAGTCGGAAAGTTCAGCCTCCACGAACACACCTCTGATAACGGAATGAGGTTGATGGACCTCACCGCAGTACGAAACATGGTCGTAAGTAGTACTAGATTCAAGCATCTCCAAGCATCGCCAAGATCCGTACACGTCTGTGCGCAGCTAAGAATACACGCAACTCTACACAGAGAAAGCTAGACGTCGACAAGCTGCAATCGAAACAGATAGCCTATGCTTTCGCCACTCGACTCTGACTCCTGCTTCAAAGCAGTCCTCCAATCGATGATGTATGCGCGCAGTGGACACACATTTCCAACTCCATTCGAGCGGCTGCTGAAGAGGTGATTGGCTACCACCGCCCTCGCCGAAACCAGTGATACGACCAGGAGTGTCGCGACGCCACTGCAGAGAAAGACGCCGCCTACAAAGCCACCCTGCAGTAGGTTGTAACGTGCGCTACTAAGGAGCGATACAAAGAAAAGAGGAGGGAAGAGAGACGTATTTTCAGACGGAAAAAAAGAGAGACAGAAAAGCGCGAGCAGGAGAAGATTGAGATGTATGGTGACAGGAATGAGGCCCAAAAATTTTTCGAAAAAATAAGACGCCCTGCCGATGGTTTTAAAACCGGGGCCTCTTCCTGCAAGGATGAAAACGGAAATCTAGTGACAGATGTCCACAGTACACTGACGTTATGGATGGAACACTTCTCTAAGCTTCTTAATGGCGACGCTGACAACAATCCCGCCAATAGAGATGATATCCCAGAAACCCCAATTACGGATGACAGCGTCGAGGTTCCGCTGCTTGACTATGATGAAGTTCTGACAGCTATAGCTTGGCTTAAAAAAAACAAAGCTGCGGGAGCTGATGGCTTACCTGCTGAGCTGTTTAAGAACGGAGGCGAAGCTCTAATTAAATGCATTCACGAGCTTCTATGCAGAATATGGTCGGAAGAATGCATCCCGAACGATTGGAATCTCAGTGTGCTCTGCCCAATCCACAAGAAAGGCGATCCCACTATCTGTGCCAATTACCGTGGGATAAGCCTTCTTAATATCGCATATATGGTCCTGTCGAGCGTTTTATGTGAAAGATTGAAGCCCATTGTAAACGAACTGATCGGACCTTATCAGTGTGGCTTCAGACCTGGAAAGTCCACCATCGACCAGATTTTCAAGCTACGACAAATTTTTGTCAACTACAAAGCCGCCTTCAACAGCCCAATAAGGAAGCGCCTGTACTCCACCATGTCTGAATTTGGTATTCCTGCAAAACTAATACGACTTTGCAAGATGACACTGAGCAACACCAGCAGCGCAGTTAAAATCGGGAAGGACCTCTCCCCACCATTTGTTATCAAACGAGGTTTCAGACAAGTTGATTCCTTATCGTGCGACTTTTTCAACCTAATGATGGAAAAGATCATCCGAGCTGCTGATCTGAGACGTAGTGGCACAATATTCTACAAGAGTGTTATGCTGATTGCGTATGCTGATGACATCGATATCATTGGCCATTATACGCGCGAAGTCAGTGCAGCATTTTCCAGATTAGAAAGAGAGTCAAGTCGAATGGGTCTGGCAGTGAATGCAGATAAGATGAAATACTTAGTGTCAACAAACAAACAGTCCCAGCGTCTTGGAACCCACTATACAGTTGAGAATACCTCCTTCGAGGTTTTGAAGGACTTCGTCTATCTGGGATCCAGCATAAACTCAACCAACGACATCATCATTGAGATAAAACGAAGAATAACTCTTGCCAACAGGTGTTACTTTGGGCTCAGTAGGCAATTGAGAAGCAGAGCCCTCTCTCGACGAACGAAAATCACGCTCTATAAATCGCTCATCATGCCCGTCCTACTTTATGCATCACAAACCTGGACGCTGAGCAGTTCAGATGAACAGATTTTAGGAGCATTCGAGAGAACAATTCTTCATGGCGAGTACCGAATATGGTGGAACTATGAACTGTATGAGCTGTACGCAGACATCGACATAGTCAAGCGCATTAAAATCGAGCGGCTTTGCTGGCTTGATCATGTTCAGTGCATGAAAGACGATGCTCCAGTGAAGAAAACATTCGATTCGGTACCCAGCGGCGGTCAACGCAGAAGAGGACGACCGCATCTTCGTTGGAAAGACCAAGTAGTGGACAACCTGACGAAGCTTGGCGCAACTGGCGCCAGCAAGCGAAAGACAGAAATGGCTGGCGCAAATTCTTAGATGAGGCCAAGACCGACATACGGTTGAAGCGCCAACTAAGTAAGTAAGTACATATAGAATTAAATCAAAAATTTTTCAAAAAATAAAACAAAGTAGAGTTTAATAAAAAAATTTAAAAAACTTAAAAAAGTCCAAAAATACATATTTGTATTAAAAAATTACAAATATTTAAATAAATTATAAAAAAATAAAACTCATTAAACATCTAAATAACAAATTAATAAAGTTAGACTTATTTTAAAGGCTTAGAGGATAACTAGTTACTGAGCTGGTTATGGCAGTAATGACTTCGCATTTCCCCACTGGGTACTAACAAGGCAACGCTGTAGAAGAGGTAGGTTTTCTTTGGTCTTTAGTCTTAAGATCTTAAGCGATTAAAGAAATTGTGATAAAAGAAGGACCAACAAGTTTGCCACCCTATCTTTAATCCAAATAGATTAAATTAAATCTGTTTCATGCTAGCCTCACAAAGTAAATTCTTAATACTCTACAGTACACCCTATCGCGCAGGCACAACTCAATTTAATAACTTTCATATTTTTCCAACACCCCCATCACCGTCACAAATTATCTGCAGAAATCATGTAGCTAAGTGTGTTTGCGTAGCCCATCAGTATAAATGGAAGCAATAAAAGTTTAACAACCAGCCACGAACCACCATACCACACGGTGGGTGGGCGCATAAACCATTTGACTGGCCACCCTCCCCAAGACAAACAAACCGTCAAAAGCGTATAAAATGAGCCACCCTCGTATGGATTTCAAATAGGATTACGTGTTAAATGAAGCAATGTGGTGAGTGGGTATCTTAGCAAAGCTGTCACAATTTCCCCAATCTGCTGCCCTTGCTACAGCAAAACCTGCTCAATCAAACATCTTTACGCGTTCTACATAATAATAATCATAAAATGCGTAATTGGCGTGAGTGGGAGCGGGTGTTGAAATAATAGCCTAGTGCTTGTAAAGAGGAGGGGGTGGGTAGAAAGTAGATACTGGTAGTTATTTAGGTAAGGATGGGTGGTGATAATTTCATTGATGCTGACAGCACGTTGTTGTAGTAAAATAAATACGTAGACGTTTCGTAAAGTGAGGGGGGAGTGGTCTGAGCTGGGGGGTGAGTGAGCTTGTTGGTTGACTGTCAAGAAGTAGCTACAGAGTTAATGAAGTTTTTGCTGCGTCGTGTAGATGAGTCTGTTAAATTGTTACAATCAGTGTGCCCTCAATGAGTCTCTGGGGACTTTTGAAGTTTAGTGCCCCAACGTTAGACAATTGAGGAGTAAAATACAATAACAGCACTTCTGTTAAAACTTTAATTTAAGACATTCACGTTTAACGTGTTTGATAACTTTTTTGTTGTTGTAATATGTAAACAAAGGCTTTTACAAAAACATGTTGATTTAAATATTCAACGAAACTAGTGTCACTTCTTCAAAATAGTTTTAAAATTAATTCTAATTTTTGTTCATAAAAGATAAAGCATCAGTATTGCTCAAATTGTAAATTTGTTTTACAGTGCTTGTATAACATATACTACTGTCCTTAAAAATGTTTAGCCTGAAAGTATGCAGAGAAATTTTATTTGATTCTTATCAATACAATAGTTTGTTTCAAACTTTTATAAATAAGTTCTGACGAATTTAATGAATTTCTTTTGATGAATTTTTGATGGAAAAAATATAATTGTATCAGCCGCAAAACGACACCTGAGTTGCTACGTATATGATGGTTGCAAAGCCAGTTTGAAAAGTTGTGTATATATATGATTGTTACCACACCCGAATTTTTGCACTTTTGCACTTGACATAATTTTTCAACACTGCTTTAATGCAGTGCTATTTTAAGTGTTTATTTGGTATTTTGATACAATCAAGTGAATAAAAAAAATCAAGCTTTGAAAAGAGAAAAAAGTGCTTTCGGCAAATGATAACAATAATTTAAAATTAAAAACACGGTGTGACCAAATTAAAAAAAATTATAATTCTAGAATAAAAGATTTTGATTAAAGAGTGCAATGCAGGTGGTCGGACTTTTGGATCACGTCGGAGTCCCGAGATCCAGACTTTTTTAAAGTTGAACATTGCGATCACCTATTTGCCTATTAGATCGTATTTTTGAAAGAGAAACAAAATCAAAATACGCTTTGATAATGTAAAATTGGTTGCTGATTCTGAAAAAATTAGAATATTTGCTGGAAAATAGTTTTAACCAAATTTTTGGTGGTTTTTATTTAAATACTAAGTAATTTTTACACATATCTTTCAATTTACTGTTAGTATTTTTGACTTAAATGACTGAAATGATAAAATTTATTTCTCAGCAAGGAACCAACAAAGATCAGCGATAAAAGACGTCTTGTTTTTTTCGAATTTTTTGCTTTAATCTCCTTTGATGTGATATACTAGCTAAGCAACAGAAGGGAAATGTGAAGTACCTTGTTTAATTTTATAACTGGCGGTTTGAAAGTTGTGTCGATTGTAACCAGAATGCAATCTGAATGGACATAGTTCACTTGTTATTTGTGCGAGTGGAAATCACTTTATGTTGGCAATCAACACTTGAAAAAGGATTGGTCGAGGCAAACTGCTCGCAATATTGGTGAACATAATGTTGTGCGGGAAGCGTTCATCCCAATAGAAAAAATACTATTACCACCTCTCCACATAAAGCTTGGCGTAATGACAGATTTCATTAAATCAATGCCACAAGATTCGGCAGTTTTCCAGTACCTTTGCCATAAGTTCCCTCGCTTTAGTGTAGAAAAACTTAAAAAAGGTAATTTGTTTATTCAAGGCTCTCTCTTCAATTTTAAGTTTTTCGTATATCAATACATATGTACATATATGGGCATTTCCACAGAAAAATCTGCCGTGACCAAAAAATTAAAACTTTTTATTTTATGATATTATCTAAGGGTAAAATTTTAATTTTATTAATTTAAGAGATTTCTATATAAATTCATTAACCATGATGATCAAATCGTCTGCACTGTTTCACAAATGTAGTTTCCTTTTTCGTAAATGTTTAGTTAATGTTTCGTAAACTTTTTCTTTTAGTGAAAATGGAAGGCATTAGCTAAAGGTAATAGAAGAATGGTTGAGGCAAAAAAAGAAAAATATATGAAATTTGTTTGTTAATTACTAAATTTTTTTAATTTTTTTTAAACTGAACCAACGCTCAGGGGATGCCCCCTATAAATGCGTTAGCATTGTGTTGGTTCGGAAGATGGGTGATAGTTAGTTGGAGGATGGATAGATGGAGTAGTGTCGGAGAATATTTGTTTTAAATTTGCACAGCTCAAAACTGCCGGGAAACACGCTCGCAGGGATAGACTATTCCACAACTTAACTGTGCGACTAAAGAACGAATTATCACGGTAATGCGAGGTTGGCGATAGAACTGAACCCTGCGGTACTCCTGCGTTAGTGGCGTACTCCTCGGACGAAATACCGTCAACTACGACTCGAATCGTTCTGTCCTTGAGGAAACACGTGATCCATCGAGCAAAGTTACATAATTACTTTACTACCTAATTACTTAATTACCCAATTTACATTTAAGGAAATTTTGTCGCATGGGTTATGTTGCGTGAGTTACGGCAAATATTTTTTGGAAACTCAAAATACTTTTAAATGAGCAAATACCATTGGTAGAGTGGGCTTATAATGAAACATCACTGTTTTCCCATTAATTATAAATTAAAAACAAAAACAAATTATAATTCAAATGGGAAAATTCGTTGAGTTTTTACATTCTAAACTTGCTTGTAAAACACACTTTCTTTTTTGTCGCGTGAGTTACGCCCATATTTACCACTCCCATTCTTAATTTGTTACTGGAATAACAATTTAGGTAGATCCTACCATTACTATTTCTTGTAATACATATGAACAAAAGAAATTTTTTTACATTAATAGCATAAACTTCTGAGAAAACGAAAGCTTTAAGTCGTACGCATGTCGCGTGAGTTACGATGGAAATGCCCGTATATAGATATTTTTGTAAATATTTTTTTTTATCAAAACATGCTCGTGGGTCCAGTTCTTAATCTAATGTTCAATTTATTTCGGAATTTAATGTTCAGCTTTCTGCCGAAAAATTAGAAGCGTGGGATGCAATGAAAGCTGTTACCGATGGTTTTCTTGGGAAAAAATACGCATAGAAAATTATGCAGTTCTAATACGCGATATGTTGGACGCATTCGATGTAATTCACGTCCATATGTCTCTGAAAAATTAATTTTTTTAAGCGAGCAAGGCGATCGTTTTCATAAGACGTGCAACCCCATTGAAGACAGATATAACAGAAAAAATGTACGTCATTGCCGCTGATTTTTGTTAGTTGCTTGCTAAGAAATTAATAAGATTATTTCAATAATTTTAGTTAAAAATATTTGCAGAAATCGAAGAAAATGTGTAAAAATTACTTAGTTTTTAAATAAAAACTACCAAGAACATGGTTGAAACTGTTTTTTTCGCAAAAATTATAGTTTTTTCAGAATCAGCAACCAATTTTACATTAAGGAAGTGTATTCTGATTTTTTCTAGTTTCGAACATACGGTGTAATAGGTAAAAAGATGATCGCAACGTCCAAATTTAAAAAAGTCTGTATTTCGGAAGAGGTCCGACCACCTGCATTGCACTCTTACAGGTGCACTCTTACAGGCCCACAATAATGATCTTTTAGAATTACTCTTAAAAAATTTTGGTGGCTATTGTAGGTCACTTTCAGTATCGTCTTCATGGGATAATATATAAGAATTAGAATTTATGTGAAAATTAATGGTCGTGAACCAAGAATAAATGAAGGGCAAGAACGTGATAAGCCACATAAAAAATATTTAGAAATAACCAACTCTAAAGTTTTGATAAAATTTATTTTTATATGAAGAAATGAAATTGAACCCGGAAACTTCTAAGAATTGGTTATAAAATCAATAAGAAATAGCTAAAATCTCTTAAGGGGTTATTGGCAACGCATTGAGTAACGTATTCAGAGAATAAAATTGATTTTTTAGATCATGTGGCTTATCACGTTATTGCAATAAGCCCTTCATATACAGTATGATTTGTCTTTGTTTTCTTAATATAATTCATTAATTGTATTATAGTTTTTATTTTGACCTTTTGCTGCATCAGAAAATAGTATAATATTGGTAACATTACTATAGCGTTGAGTGCTGGTTCTTAAAAATGATATAACAGTTTTTGAATCTCAGTATTTGTTTTCAGTAAAGCAGTAGAACGCAGTAGTTCCATCATTATGGCAATGCACGTTAAAAACGTAAAGCCGTTGAAGCTTTTTATACAATTGTTAAGACATTTTAAATTTAGGAAGCGTTAGATTTGGAGCATAGTCTGACTAAAACACTAAATTTAAATTATGTTTTCTGCAATCATCTCTTTTCTTATTTTTCATCTCTTTATATGCAGCAATTTTTTTCTCTTGAAAGTGTTTTTTGTACTTACATGGATCATTGAGATTCATCTTCAATAGTGTTTTATTCCTTTATCAAAAGTCGCAAATATCTGACCTGGGCTTTTTAAAAAAAATATTCAGAATATTACCTAAGCCACTTGTGGAATGTGGTGTACTAAATCTACAATATTTTGTTGGTTTTTTTTAATCCTGAAGAGGTGCAAAAAGAAATTTAACGTTTAGTGACATATCTTTGAAATATTTCCTTTTAGATTTTTCGCGATTGTAGTGTGATTCCCTGTTAGGGATCTACGCTAAAAACACCTTTACTATGTGTCATACTCTAGGGTTTATTTAATTATGTCTGTTCTTTCCTTTTTTATATTTTAGGCAGATTTGTCCCTCTTTAAGAACTATTTCATTAATTTTTTGAATAAGTTTTTGTGAAATTGAGAAAATAATTAGAAACATTTTCTTGCAAATATCAATCTGAAAATCTTGAACTCTTATAAAATATTTCCAATTGGTTCTCATACTCATGTTAGGAGTTAACACTCGTTTTTGAATAAAATGGTCATACAGTCGAGAAGAAATTGTCTGCTGATAATTGTTTTATTTTAGTAGGAGAGCATAGAGACATTTTAGAGTACGTGTTTGAGGCACTATGAAAACTTGTACAATGCTTATTTTATGATGGCTAAATACGAAAACCTCATGGCTCTTACAACAACGTTGACGAGTAGAAATTCAGCGTGTCTCAAATATATTTTTTCAATGTTTTTTATACATAATTTTGCAAACATCTGGCAAGGTTTTAGACCTAACAAAATAGTCTGGATCGTTTATATTTTCATTCTTTAAATATTAAATGTAAAAGTATAAAAATTAAAAAAATAATTAAAAAAATTGTTTAAAAAATAAAACTATTTGCTTAGGCCCACTTGCATTGTACAAGATTTTATAATGCCTCAAACACGTGCTCTAAAATTCCTATCAGCTCTCGGACTATTTACTTTCGAGTTCCCAGAACTTTTTGTAAAATTCCTCTTGTAAGTTTATGCATAAGTTCACGTCAAAAGGGACTTCTGACAGCTATAAAAGTCTTTACTTTGACAATAAGGCCTGGGAATCTTATCGTTTCGTTTTTTCAAACGAAAAATTTAAAAGCAGACGAACGTTCGCAATCGAAAAAGGAACGCTCTGCTTGCGTCGTTTTTTTTATCAGTGATAAATTTGTGAGCTTTGTATTTTTTCGAACGAATTTTTCACACAACAACAAAAAGCAACAAACGTTCCTTTGGGGTTGTTCATTAAAAATGAGCGTTTGAAGAAAAAAATTCAGGAACGTTTGTTTGTACGTGGAGTTATTAGGCAAAATATTAGTTTGTTGTTGTATTTTTGTACACTTTCTGACATGAAAAATGAAACCAAAGTACATATGTGGACTGTACATGCATATGAGGAAAAATAATGTTTTAATGCTTTTGAATAAGGCAAATAAACTTTATATGCCCAATCAAATGAAAAAATATGGTTTGTTATGATTGGTGTTAAATGATTAGATTGTATGATAGGTACAGTACAATGGGTGATATATGTAATGGATATGGTATAGTGATATGGTTTGAAGGTAATTCTATAATGGGGAATGGTATGATGGTAATTTTGTTTGTGGTAAGTAAAGTAGAATCGCAGAAAAGTTAACTCGCACAAAAGTTAATCATCGTCAAACAATTCAATTAACTCATCGTTCCCCTAATTCTTATTTCTACCACGTAATTGTAATTTGAAGGGTTTTGAGTTGTTTTGAGGTATTGTGGTATTTTGTAGTAATTTGAGGTATTTTGTGGTGATTTGAGGTATTTTTTTACCCACGCGAGAGATTTTTCTCACAAAATAACATGGGAATTACCAAATCCCACACACGTTGAAAAATACCATAAGTGGTATTTATCGTGCTTTTCTGGTATTATAGGAGGTGGCGGGGTATAACTCCAAGGTACATTATCCCAAATTACAAATTTTTCCGTTTAAAATAGGCCCAAAAATTGTATTAAGTATTAAGTGGACATAACACCAAATGGGAATTCAGACCGCTTGGGACTATGTCCGCTTTTGTAAGGTCATAATCTCAAGTGGTTCTAACAATTACTATATCTGTGTCGATATGCAATAACGCCTTAAGTCTGATTTAAAAGTTTAGATAAATCTTGTTTTAATTTTTTCGATCGCCATATAAGGTAAATGGAAGTGTCTTTTGTTTTTGTGTCATAACTTTGGCTTTGGTCATACTAGAAGCTCTAGATTTTGTGTGTTTATAGTGCTATATGCGTAGAACACAGCTACATCAATAACTCAGATCTGTCGAAAGTCGAATTAAGCTATTATTGCTTATCGACACAGATATAATGACAAAATTATTCGCCCATGTACAGAATTATGGAATGGTGATAACAACATCTACAAGGTCAAATTAATTTTTTATGGTGTTTTTTATGATAAAATAATTTGCCCTTGTGCGGAAAAATGTTAAATCAACAGCAACACAAACAGCGCTCGATGCTACACATCGGCAACAATTTTTTTCGCGAACTTATTTTAGGAAACTAACGTTCCTGAATTTTTCTTTGAACGATTAATTTTTATGAAAAATTCCATACGAACGTTCGTTGCTTGTTATATTTTTGTGAAAAATTAGATCGAAAAAATTTTAAGCTGACAAATTTTTCAGAGATAATTTGATTGATAGTTTGCGAGAACAATTTTATATGAGGAGAACGATAATTGAGAACAATCATATTTCAAACGTTCTCCGTACCCTGTTATTAATTTAAAATAGTAAGAGTTTTGGAAACGCTAAAAATTATATATTCAAGATTCCGCCATGCGCATGTCCACTTTCTTTATAAGCAAGTGCATGTGACGTCAGAAGTGAAAGAGAAGGTCAAACTGATTGAAAAAGACGTAGTAAACATTTTTTTATAGGGGTATTTTTTTATAGGTATAATCTCCTCATTTTCTTATAAAATCTTGAATTTTTTAAATGAAGTAATTAGAAATCAAAAAACAACGCTTGTCCAAAAAAAAAAGAAATATTTTTCATTACTGTCTTTGATAAAAATTTTATATTTTATTGGGGTGTTAACTTCCGAGTTGACCCCTTCACAAAAAATAGCTATGTAGCTCAATTTATTTTGAGAGCAGTTTGACTGTTTCTTTGTTTATATTTCGTTTGTTTTCCGATAAGGATTCATTTGCTTAGTTTCGTTTCTTGTGTACATAGAAGTAAAATATAAGGAACAGTGAAGAAGACACAAACACAAAAACATTCAATGAGGGCCGCATTCAGTTATGTAATATTTAAAGGCGTACATTATTTTTCATATTTTAGATGTATGCTTACTATGTAATTTTTATATCGCACCGTTATATAATATATTGCGTTACCAATTTTTTAACAGAAAAAGCATTCCTTAGATAAAGTAAAAGACATGAACTCAGAATAAAACTGAAACGACAAAAGTTACTTTGATTTATTAATAATTAATTTCAAAAAGTTATTTTTTATAAACTATTAAATTGATATTCAAATAACACAAAAACTAAACAACTAAAATACATACCAAATAAAACTCCTTTAAAATAAATAGTTTTGTGTAGTTTTTTTACGAACTGTCGGCTTTTAATTAGTTTTTTTTTATATAAAAATACCTAGCTATAGCTTGTGATCTCAACGCGCTAATCCACTTTAATATCAAGTTTTCAAAGAAATTGCAAGCAAATAAATCACTACCAAAGCTTATCTCAATATGAAAAAAAAAATTAAGGCCCTTGCCATCCTAAATAATGAATGCGCTCATGAAGCAGAACTTGTGCTTTGACAGATGCTCTTGCTCAAAAGTGGCGGGCAACAATTTTTTTTGCTCGGCAAGGGCTTATGTCAAAAAATGACGCTCTATCTCGCTTCCTCAACGACGAAAATTCCTTCTACACACGTATAGTGTGTGTGAGTAGAACACCATTTCCTTATCTTGTATTTCTATGGCTGTGTGTGTGTTGGTTTTGTGTGGATGTATTTTCACATATGACGTAGGCCGCGCAGTAGATTTCCATTTCTGCGCAGTTATGGCGGGATCTATTATATATTGTTCTTTTGGAAACGCTACCTTTGGTGTTGTGGTATCTTTTCCCACTCTGACATTCGTACATTTTCAAACATTGTTTTTTTTTCCAAAATTCCTTCATATTTTTCTTTTTCTGCACAAGTTTTTTGTCGTTAATGCAGCATCTTCCAACTCACTGTCACTTGAACTGTGTAAACATTGATAAGACCTCTCTGAGCATTCAAAATCGGTTTTTGAATTACTTTCCGAATTAATTATTTACAAAATTTTCAAAATTTAAAATACACTAAGCCATAAATTAGCTAATTCATGATTAATTTTATATATTCAATAATTAGAAATTTAAAACTTTGTAAAACAATTAAAATTATAAATTAATTATTATTTTAATTTTCTGTAATTTAAATACAATTCTTAATGTTTGATAGTTTAAATCATCCTTGATTTCAAATACAATTTCTAGTTAATTGATAGTTTAAAGTCGTTTATTGAGTTTTAGGTCAGGTCAGAATAGATTCAGTAAATGTCTAGTAAATTATGGAGTCCAATAAATAATAAATAATTGGACTCCATAATTACATAAGCATAAACTAAAGTAAGCAAAAAAGGAACAGCAACGAAAAAGAGTATGAAAGGGAGAAAAACTGAGAAATTGACACTGAAATCTCATCGCTTCTGTGGTGCAGTGTGTGTGCTTAAATGCGCTGGCACGGCGACCCAAGCCCGGGTTTGATCCCAGGTAGTGGCATCACAAAGATTTCTGATGAAGCCTGTAGCAGGTCCGAAATTGCAATAAACTCAGCTGGTGATGTTTTCCTTTTCATATTGAAAATTTTGTTGTTGTTGTTTCTTTGGAAAAAATTCGTCAGAGCAATTAACTGTTCTAGCCTGACTCAACAATTAGAACAATAAAGCAACAAAAATAGAGCTCAATAAACGATTTCAAACTGACAAACAACTAGAATTTGTATTTAAAATCAAGAATTATTTAAACTGTCAAACATTTAGAATTTGTATTTAAATCATAGAAAATGAACATAATAATCAATTAAATTTAATTTTTTCATCCATTATTTCTATTTAAACAGTGTTTATATACATATAATATTTATGAGATCTATCAGAGATATTACATCAAATTGAACTTATGTCTAATCAGATTAACGTTAACGTTAATTTATACATCAGTAATAACTTCTTAAGGGTAAAAAATGGGATAAAACACCTTTATTTGAAAGAAAAAAAAAAGTCAAACAATAACTGAAAAAGTAGTTGCATATAGTTAGATTATTTTTTAAAAAATAATCAGCTACATAACAAGATCTTTCATACTTGGTAAATTTTATGTGTACATAGTTACAAATTATGTTGTTTCTAAGCAATCTCTTAATATAGCATCAGAAGAGTACAAAATTCTGGTAAAATAGTTATGATTTTGTCTTCGGATGAAGTCTGTGAACAATTCATATCCCGTTTCATTATGTAGCGATCGTGTGGAATATCTCCAGTGCCTGTTATTTATCATTTTCAAACATTTATTTTGTATGATTTGCATTTTAGTTAGATGGCATTTTGCAGATTTGTACCATACAGGAGAAGCATACGACAAAATTGGTCTTATGACACATTTGAACAGTAAGTTTTTGTTTTGAGAATTTAGATTTGAGCGTCTGTTTAACATAGGCCATAGTGCTCTGAATGATCTTACTGCTTTTTCGCAGGCTGCCTCTATATGTTTGCGGAATAAAAGATTTTGGTCAAGTATGACACCGATACTTCGGTTTGAGTATTTATAATGCTGTTATTAAAAGCTAAATGGCGCATTGGAAGTCTTTTTGGTGATTTATTAAATGGAAATATAATAGCTTGTGTTTCATTTTGATTAATTTGAATCTTCCATTTTGTAAAATATTTGTTTTTAAAAAAATGTTTTGTTTTTATTTATTTTGTAAAAAAAAGAACATAATAATAAAAAATAATATCATATAGAAAACTTTCAATTGTAATGCTGCTATGTAGTTACACTACAATCAGGGTATTTCTTTTTTGCAAAGTAAGGAGAGAAAAATAGGTCAAAGCAAAGAACAAAACAATATTTTTGCTAATGCACTGCCTTAAAAAATTCCCGCTGTTCCACGCAAAAAGGGCACATATAGAGTTTAACATTTTTTTGCCACGAAGTCTGTTTAAGAGGAATCAACTCAATGCTTTGAAAGAACATAAAGAAGGGACTGTTCTTTTCATAGGGTCGTTTTATACATACATAAAACACATAAAGGGCACATCTCATCTTGAGCCCTTATTGCACTTACCTCCTCAATTATTCTGTATTGGTGCTGGTTCTGAGATAAATTGTTGTACTCTGTTTAAAAAAAAAAAAAAAAAATAATCTGGTATAATTGCTATTAGAAAAAACCATTTTGACCAAAAATGATAAGACAAAATTACAATTTATAATTTAAATGAGCGCTTGAAAAATCCAAAGATTTCCAAACAATTGCCTTATATTTTAAAGTGGTCCAAATACCATTAAATTATATTCTAAGGTCAAGTCAATCATTCATCAGTCTGTTGGTTGGTTTGTTTTGTTCTTTAAGTTCCAATTACCGCTCAGATTCGAAAAGGAAATCAAATTAAAATTCGTTAATTCCTCTATCGGATGAATTGGTTAAAACTCGCAGCAGCAGCAGCAGCAACAAACAATGAATGCCAGCAACACAACCCAAGCATTTATTTACAAATTGCTCTGCTGTTCTTTTATGTCCGTCTGCCGGTTCGACTGTCTGTCTGTCTTTTTGTATGTCTGTCTGCCTGGGTTTCTGTGCCTTGGCTTTGTCCTGCATGTTGCTATCATTTGAATCATTTGCAACAATGAAGGCATGCATGTTGCTGTTGCTGTTGCCTAAATAATTGTTGTATTGTGTTTGTTGTTTTAGCTATCGCTGATTTAAGTGGCAAGTGGCAATAATTTAGTGTGCTGCTTGCTGCTGGCCAAAATTGCTCCGCAGGCTACGCATACATTTTCAACAATGGGCGTAACTGAAGCAAAATTGTTTAATATTGTTATTAATTAGTTTTGAGTAAAACGGGTTATAATTTATTATTAAGCATTTATTTGCGCTGCCCAACTACTATCGGAATTATTCGTTTAGCCTCATGATTTAGAAAAGATTCCCAGGAGTGCATTTATGTTACTGTTTCGGCTTTTTAGCCTTTAGCACGTTGTCGACATCGTTTACACGTTTGCACATTTTGCTTTACTGCTTTACTGCTTTACTCATTGACCGTGAATTGGTCGCTGATTTTAAGAGGACTTTACGCATTTGCATTTTTATTGTCAATCCGTACATTGAGTTCATATGTTTGCATTTATATACATGTACTTAGGTATTTTATTGTTGTTGCGTTATTGCAACCTTCGTAAATTACACAATTTACATCCTTATGGCGAAAAAATTACTTTTTGATTGAGTTGCTTTCAACTTTTATGATCATTGTGCCACTTCATCACAAACATGTTTCACTTTTATGCAGCATCATTTATTCGAATTTTATGTGAGTGTGTGTTGGTATCATTTTAGAATCCCTGAGCAAATGGCGAAATTTCGGTATATGTTACAATTTGGGAAGCTGTATTGTGTACATGATCTGAATACACGAAATAATGATTTAAAGGTTTGACCTGGAATGATTAAAAGTGGAGCAAATTATATTTTTTATAAGTTTTAAAAAATATTTTTTGTCATGGAAAAACTTCTATGGGACAGAATTAAGACACAAAAAAAAAACAATTGTAAGGTTCAAAGTAATCGATCCTAGAAACAGAATGAAAAATCTGGTGTTAAGACCTACACAATAAGCTAATAAGCTACAAGAGCCTAATAAATGCTTATTATTATACTAATAAATGTTCAACGGCGTAGCCTGAACTTTATGCTCCCGGGATGAATAATAATCTCCCACTCCACTTCATTAGTCTATACTCAAAAATTGTTTTGACATTCAAACATTGATAACATCCTTTGTAGTTTTGCAGATACTAGCATTAAAATATAATAATTCGGTGTTTTAAGGTTAAAAAAAATTGAATTTAAAATAATTGGACTTTGTCGAATAAGTACTTTACTTATACATTAGGGCGTAAATTTTTTTTAGTCAAAACTTTGGGGAGCTGAAGCGGAATTCGAAAATTTGTCACAACAAAAAACTTTTAGAATTTTTCTAGATTTTTTGAAAAAGGTTTAGAGGTTGCTCAAGGTCGTAAATCTTATAATAGTTACAATGGAAAAGCAATCTTCGATAATGCGATTTAAAATCTTATATATAAAAATGGATGTATGTATGTGGGTATGTGGGTATGTGGGTATGTGGGTATGTGGGTATGTGGGTGGGTATGTGGCTATATCACGTATAGACTCCAAAACCGCTGAACCGATCTTTATGAAATTTTTAGGGAAAATAAAGCTGCATCTTGAGAGTGTTCCTGTGAGGTTTGGTAACGATTGGAGAAGGGGGCGTGGTACTTCCCATACAAGCCAAATTTGCTCCATCGATCACAAACCAAAAAAAGGATATATATCAGGCGGTTTCAATCGTAAAAAACTAAGATTTGGTATTTTTGTTCAGATGGTTACTGTCGGTAACTGTACAAAAAATGGGCGTGGTCGTTATATAAATACGCCCACTTTTTCGAAATCATGGCAATTCCGGAGTTCTGCACATTTTTACAGTGAAACTTGCTCTTTAGGTGCTCCAAGAGACGAACACAATTTATAAATGTTTTCACGCCCACTTTTAACGCCCACAAATCAATATCTATATATATATATAAAGCAAAACGATGTGTGTCTGGCTGTGTGATGTCTATAGACTCCAAAACTACTAAACCGATTGACCTGAAATTTTGGCAGCCGATTTTTTTCAGGTACGAGATGGTTGAGGGAAAAAATGTGCCACACCCCCCTTTTAACGCCCCCAAATCAATAAAAATGTTATATTTCAGTCAGTTTGGGTCGTATAAGGCTAAAATTTTGCAATTTAGTATGTACGGTTACTGTCGATAACTGTACTTAAAATGGGTTTCCACGCCCCCTTTTACCGCCCACAAAGAAATGAAAATGCTTTATTTCAGACGGTTTTGGTCGTATAAGACTTAAATTTAGTACTTTGGTTTGTGTAGTTACTGACAGTAACTGTACGAAAAATTGGTTTCCACGCCCCCTTTTTCCGTCCACAAATCAGTGAAAATGCTATATTTCAAGCAGTTTTGGCCGTATGAGACTAACATGTGATACCTAAGTTTGTATGGCTACTTTCGGCAACTGAACTAAAAAAAAGGCGTCATCGCTATATAGCCACACCCACACCCACACCCACTTTTTGAGAAATCATTAAAATTGACTACTGGGTCTATTGAGCTAAAATGTTGCTTTAGTTTGTACGGTTACTGTCAGCAACTGTACTAAAAATTGGTTTCACGCCCCCCTTTTACTGCCCACAAACCAATGAAAACGTTTTATTTCAACGGTTTGTATCGTGTTGGACAAAAATTACTCTCGGCAAGTGCACTAAAAATAGGCCTGTCCCACTTTAGTTAAACTCACTTTTCAGGGAGTTAGCGTCGAGTGAAGTAAAGTGCGCCAGTCTTAACCTAAATTGAGCTGAAATTTGGGCAGTCGATTTGTTTCGATTACGAGATGGTTCAAGGGAAATATTTTCCCGCACCCCTTTTTACCGCTTGCAAAACAACAAAAATGCTACATTTCGCACGGTTTTGATCGTATTAGACTAAAATTTGGTTATTTAGTGCATATGGCTACTTTCGGCAGCTATACTGGAAATGGTGAATATATTTTGCATTTCTTGACATTTTCGTATATGGCAGTAAGGTGGTCTGTGGCAGAACAATGTCTGCCGAGGAGAGTGAGTGTTCCTGTGAGGTTTGGTAACGTTTGGACGAGGGGGCGTGGTACTTCCCATACAAGCCAAATTTGCGCTATCGACCACAAACCAAATAAAGGATATATATCAGACGGTTTCGATCGTAAAAACTAAGATTTAGTAATTTTGTTCAGATAGTTACTGTCAGTAACTGTACAAAAAATGGGCGTGGTCGCATTAAATATACTCCCATTTTTCGAAATAATGGCAATTCCGGAGTTCTACACATTTTTATAGTGAAACTTGCTGTGCAGGTGTAGCGTACCGTTTCAGTGATAAAATTTTATGGGAGTTGGACAAGGAGGAGGGGCACCTCTCATTCAACCCAAATTGGTGATATCGAATTGCTTTCAAGTTATAGGTTGACAGCGTCAGAATTTAGTATTCGCCCTCAATTTATACATGCAGTTTCATTAATTAAATTTTATGGGCGTACGAAAAGGGGGCGTGAAACCTCCTATTTAACCCAAATTAAAGATATCAAGCGACCTATAATCTTTGGGATTATAGGTCGCACAGTTTTTGAATTCAGTATTGGACCTCATTGTACACATGTAATTTAATTGGTTACATTTTATGAGCGTTGATCAAGGGGGAGTGGCACCTCCCATACAACAAAGGTTTGTGATATCGAATAGCTTTGGAGTTCAAGGTCGCACAGCGCCGGAATTCAGTATTTGACCAAAATTTACGCATGCAGATTTACTGATAAATTTTTTTAGAGTTTGTCGGGGAGGTGTGACACCACCAACTTAACCCAAATTTGCGATATCGAATAGCTTTGGAGTTATAGGTAACTCAGCCTCGGAATTCAGTATTCGACCTCAATTTACACATGCAGTTTCAATTTTATGGGCGTAGGGAAAGGGGAGTGGCACCTCCCATACAACCCAAATTTGTGTTATCGAATAGTTTTGGAGTTATATGTCGAACAGTTTTGGTATTCGGTATTCCACCTCCATGTACACATGCAGTTTAATTGATTACGTTCTATGAGGGGTGATCAATAGGGCGTGGCACTTCCTATACAACCCAAAATTGTTATATCGAATAGCTTTGCGGATATAGGTCGCACAGTCTCGGAATTCAGTATTTGACCTCAATTTAGACATGCTGTTTAACTGATAACATTTTATGGGCGTTTGACAAGGGAGAGTGGCAGCAACGCGCTGGGTTTCAGCTAGTATTTTATAAAATATATATAAAACCCAAAAATTAGGACTTGCCGTGGGCATAAAATCCAAGTAAACGACCGAACCCACTCAAAGATCCATACTAACATAATCCCTACAGTACCAGGTAATATCACTTTCGAGCTCATTTGGAGAAAATTCTAAAGTAACTGATGCAAAAATGCACCAGCAGCTGGAAATGGGTTAATTTCGTAATTATTTGGAAGATATGAGTTTTGGGCGTTTTTAGAAAATTTACAATTTTGAAGTTTAAATAAGTCTGATCGAGTTATGCAGTATCTTAAAACTTAAGAAATTATATATCCAATAAGATAAAGGAACTTTTATGTCCTCTATTTATTGGTTCCTTTGGTTTTTTGTTTTTTCTCTAATAAATGTTCTGTTGTGTAATGTTGTGGCTTATTGTTATGTCAGTCACGCTTGATAATCAATATGAAACGCAAGAAGTATTTAATAAATATTGTTGAAAAAAATTGATGGTAACATGTTTATTTTTTTGAATAATCAAAACGTGAGATAGAAGTAGCTTTTTGATGTAAAAAAACTTGTTATTGAAAGCAAGTACTGCTGTCATCTTTTTTTCTCTTGTTTACTCAATTTATGTTTTTATAAAAATTTTATATTTATTATGTTAATTTTCTATGATTTAAATACAAATTCTTATTGTTTGATAGTTTAAAATCGTTTATTGAGCTATGCTTTTAGGTCAGGTTAGAACAATTAATGGCTCTAACGAATTTTTTTCAAAGAAACAACAACAACAACATTTTCAATATGAAAAGGAAAACATCACTAGCTGATTTTATTGCAATTTCGGCCCTGCTACAGGCTTCATTAGAAATCTTTGTGATGCCACCACCTGGGATCGAACCTAGGCGTGGGACACCGTATTAGCGCATTAGCGCACTGCACCACAGAGGCGATGAAATTTCAGTATCAATTTCTCAGTTTTTCTCCCTTTCATACTTTTTTCATTGCTGTTCTTTTTTGCTTACCTTTGTTTTATGCCCACTCTCATATTGCGTAAGGGGTACGTGTATTAAGTTTGTCACTCCGTTTGAAACGCCGATAAAGACTCGTGGCAGGTATAGAAAAGTATATATATATTCTAGCTGAGCATCAGCTCCTGAGTCGATTTAGTCATTTCCGTCGGTCCGTCTATGATCAAGACTACATCCGCAATTTTAGAGCTATTATAATGAATTTCAGTACATAAGCTTTTTATTCAAAAATAGAAATTGAAAATGAGGCAAATCGGATGAAAACCGTGGCTATCTCCCATACAAAGTGACTTTTACCAAAACGGTAAAAATTCCACTAAAATTAATCAAATGACTAATAAAATTTTGCTCATAACCATTATAAGCAAAGGTATGAAATTTTTAAAAATCGAGTAAAAACTACTACTATCTCCAATAAAAAGTGACAATATGAAAACTGTTAAATCTCTTTAAATTCCATAAAAATGAGAACAATTGCTTCAAATTTTGCAAAAAAAGTTTTATTCTTAACAATGCACTCGATGTTTAACATTTGGTTAAAAAACCGGAAACTCAAAAAAATTAATGTTTAAACATAATACTTTACACATAAACTTTGATAGTTGCAATTAACTCTGAGCTTCAAAATTGAAATATTTGGATACAACCACGCCCTATAAAAGTGACTTCCTCAAAATAATACAACATTCAAAACTTCAAATATTATATGATAAAAGTCGAAGATTACTCCTTAACAGTTTTGTTTTTTTTGTTATTGTTTTAATAATGAATTCTACTGACAAACAATTTTTTCAAGATAATTCACAGAGTTTTTCTCATCTTTCCAATTGAATATGTTTGAGATTTTTCACATATTGCCCATAGTACTATGTCTGCACATACATAGGTTCAAACACACAATCCAGCCCATCCATCAAAAAATGCTGAAACTTATTCGCAATGACATCGAATCTAACGCAGCTACAATTGCTGAATATAAAATAAATGTTTCGCTAACTAGCTTTGATGTTTATGACTTTAACTGCTGGTGCCTTGGTTGAAGCAGCAGCGAATTTCAACGTTTTTTTTTCTGCAACCCTCCCATTGAGAACGAGCTATTTGTAGAGAGCAGTATTGAAATAACCCTCGAAAAAACTGAAGAATAGCAAATGTTGTCATATTTTGCACTACAATATGATGCAAAATTTACAAGGGTGTATACCAAAAAGTAACATAACAGCAACAAACATTCGAGTGCCATTTCTTCTCACTTGGGTATTATTTCCTTTTTTTTTATTTTGCTACTAAGCCTTGTGGCAACAATCATAATTTTTATATGCAACACTTTTTTCTATACCCTTGTTCAGGGTTGCCATTCGTTTGCAAATTGACTTGTTTATTAACAGGGTGTTAACAATGAGCATGGAAATAAAATTTATTGCCATAGCATGCTCATTAAACTCGTAGCATGCGGAAGGCAACCCTTGTTGGAGTGAGCTATGTGTTTTTTTTTATTGCGTTTGCCTTATTTTTCTGCAATGTCAAAAATGTACAGTTATAAATGTCACGCGCATACATCATTTGCATAGGATCTCTATGCGTGCTTGCTCACTCGAATGCTTTCCTTCCCCTTCGCTCTCTTTCGATTTACGCGCCAACACGAGATCCCTTTCTAAAGATGGTCGCTTTACGATAATGACGCTTGCGTAAATTATACCCTGTTAATGTTGCAACTTTACCCTCGTTTATTTTTTGCTCTCTTCCTTTGGTTTAATTGGAAACAAGATGGCGTATAATTTGATTGTTCTCTAATTAATTGTCACGTGATATTGTCGATTTTGTCGTTGTTTTCTTTGCTTTTATGACAGCTTATTTCGAACTGGTTTTCTCAAGAGTCGTTAAAAGTGCGCATATTTAATCATGTCAACGCAGCGGGTGCTTTTTTAACCGCATTCACCGAAGAGATATTTTGTTTTGGCGTTCCAAGTTTCACGGTCATTAAATTGAACTTATTTTTAAAGTCAAAAGTTATGTCTTCTCCAGAATTTGCGCTTGATTAAAGTCATTAAGTTTTTTATGGCTTGATTAGGAATAATAAAAGTTTCTTTATTGATTTAGGTGAAGCTTTGCTCTTTTTTAATTTGAATGTTTTTGAATTTTTTGTTGTGCTCGGTGTTCAGTTTATGGATCATATTAATTAATTTGAGAATTTAATGAAGGTATTTGAAGTAATAAAAAAGTTGTCTCAATTCGAAGTGCTTCCGATGTAGGTACCTAAATATGTAAACAAAATTTTCTATAGTAATTCAATATTTCACACAAAACAACATGGAACAAGTTACCAAAGTTGTTTTAAAAGTTATTTAATCTTTATTTTGTTGCAGTTATTTTCGAATTCATTATAAGAACACATCAGATAATTTGGCTCCTTTGCTATATTTTTGTTCTTTAAAAATTATTTTAATGAGTTCCAGGAACTTTAAAGAAACTGGATCAAAAATATTGCTAATGACAAAACAAAAATTTTCTTAAACAAGTGAATCTGAGAGTTTATAAAAATATTTGTCATAAATTGTTACTATAAGTCTGTGAAAAAAAACAAACTTTTCAAATGGATTTATTGAGTATTTTTCTTACTTTAAATTTTTTTTTATACTTAACCATTTTTTTAAATTTTTTATTTATTTTGTTTTTTATTTTTATTTTATTTGCTTTTCTTAGTGGCTTTTATAGGAGTTTGCTCCTTTAGAATCTTTTTCATAACTACCCGTAGTATGAAAATTATATAGGGAGTAAATTCGAGCGTAAACAAAATATTCCAGCGTTACGTTTTCCTATTCAACATTACGGGCCTTACCGATAGTAATTTTGTTGCTGACTCTAAATTTAGTATAAGCTTTTCGACAACAAATTCTACAGAAATAATGTCCGCCAAAATTTTTACAAAAAACTCGATTTTTAGAGGTTATTTCAAACCATTGCAGCTCAAGGATGGCTATCGCTAGAGTCGAAATATTTGGGAAATCATCATAACATAAGCCAAGGATTATTTTGAGGAACTAAACCGCACAACTTTTTTTCGTGAGGTGCCTTAATGTATATATATGTTTTTCTTTTTAAAATGCCTGTTTTCGTTATTTTACTTAAATAAATACTTGTCGTCCTGCTCCAAATGAAGCGATTGAATCGATTTTTTAAATTGTTTGCTTCCCGCCCCATCGCACATCAGAATCCACAGCTTTGTAAACAGCTCACATTAGTTTAAATATAAATTGAGTAGGGAAATTAATCCCATTGTATCACAATGGGCCACATTGGCTTAAGTGTGTCTCTGAAAAGTGACAACCACTTTAACTTAACCTAAACCCCCCCTTATGAAACACCTATCTACGGCGTTGATAAGCTTTATATGGCTACCAGGGCATAAGGGCATACGTAGAAATAAAAAAGCAGACGAGCTAGCCACAAACGGTACCTCGGTGACTTCAGTGGTCCAGAGCTCATCGCGTTTTCCGTTGGCAACCGTCAAATTATTGTTCAAAGAGTTTACCACATCTAAGGCCAACTCAATATGGCCAACTCAGACCTAAAGCGATCGAGAACCCTTTTCTCGCTTGGAAAATTTTACATGGATATCATGTGTAAAGTAAAATATATTCTGGTTCGAAGGGAAAAAATTCACCGAAATCGGGAAATGTATAAATATAGTGGTTTCGATTGGTCTGACGAGAAAAATGGTTTGGAAAAATTTATAAGATTTGATGGTATAAATTTTAAAACATTTTTGGTTTGGATTGATATGTATACAAAATAGTATACAATTTATGCTCATATTTTTTACTGTGTAGAGGTAGCTACACTAGTGGCCATTATGACAGGGCACTGCTTGATAGGCAGACAAGCCTCCAGACTGGGAGTCGTCGCAAATAACTTTAAAAAAGTTGCAGGGACGAGGACGAGGAAGAAACCATCTCCTATCTTCTATGTTCCAGTCTAACGCTCGCCAGAAGACAAACACTTAGGGTCGTTCTTCTTCTCGGAGAACACACGTGAAACGTCTAATAATCTTCGCCAAAAGCTCAATGTGGTTCCACTCGGACTGAATATCAGAAAGCGGTATCACAATGGAACTTATTGGTCTAAGTGAGCTGAGGTACGTGCGGTATGGTTTACGCACGTGCAGCGGCTTCCGCCTCAACCTAACCTAACATATGCATACATATATGTTTAACCCTTTCAATGGCTAGCCTAGAATAATCATGTTATAGTTTTTTTGAGCTAATATTCCCATCATTTAGTCCCTTAAAAGTTAAAAAACATACCTTAAATTTTTACCTGCACTACTTGTCCTGCACTACCTGGCAAAAGGTTGTCCAATATATGGATAAAACCATTCATTATCTGAATTTATCTGGAAACTAGTATATAAAGTTAGTGTGGTATGAATGTAAAAAAGTGTAATTTTTACACTTATTTAGCAAAACTTTTGTACGACCCAAAACAAAAAATTTCATTGCTTCTGTTCTGCACAAAATCGAAAATACAACTGAGTTAAACGTCAAATATCTCTCTAAATTTATGTAAATCATGTTGCTTTTACTTCATTCTATAGTACCATGTGATTTGGTTTAAAAATAAAAATAAAAGATATTCTCTGATGTGCTCAATATAAATCCAATGAATTTATTTATTCTTTTTACATCTTTGGTATAAGTGAATGCATAAAATTTTATTTTGTTTGTTGACGTAAATGAGCTGCCTTCTAGCCCTCTAACAAGTTTGTTGCGCTGAGGCATAAATACAATTATTGTTGTACATATTTTATGTCGAATAAAAAATAAAAACTTAAATTTTGCTTAAAATGTATTATTATATTAAAGTTTGAGTATTAATATTGTAGAATATTAATATTCAATTAAACACCAAATAATCACTATAAAATTAGTAAAATTTATATATATCGATAATGTTATGTAACAAAAAAAAAATCATATTAACAAAACACTCACATAAGTTTAAAATTGTTTATTTAAATATACCTTTCAACGCTATAATGCGGACCTCTAACATTTATCATTTTAATTTTGATATCTTAAGTTGTATTGTGTAAATGATTTCTATTATCATTTTTTAAATTTTATTTATTTCAAGTCGGCAAAATTAGTTGGCAAGAAGAATTATTTTAACTGAGTTTATTAAACTTCAAGGTAACCGTGTCAAATAAATTACATAAAAACACAAATACCTCAAGTGTAGTTTCAAAAACTACTGCGAAAATGAACATTTTATAGTTTCTTCCTTTTAATTTCATCGGAATTTGTGAAATCTTAAACTGTAAACACTTAATCTCTGCTCATCGTGACGAATCATGAATGTCACTGACCCTTGCAGTAAAAAAGTGCTACCTTCTCAAAACAATTTGGGGAAACGATACATTAAAACGCCATGATTTATAGCAATTTTAATACAATAATAATGCTTCGTTTTTATAATCTATGCCTCATAAACGGCTAATACGTTAAAAAGCGTAGATTATGGTGGAAACCGAAAAAAAAGACATTTTGTGAAAAGTCAAACAATGGCATGTCATATTTTCGAAACGGAACTAATCAATGCTGCCCATTACTCTTTACAAGCTCAACTAATTGATTTCGAGCTAACAACATATAATTATTTGTGAAAGTTAAACAGTTTTATTCATTCATATATTTTCTTTTTTGGATATTCTTAAAAACGAAATAAAATTAATTTTAGGCTCATTTTTAATGTGATTATGAAGGTTGTTTTCCTATGTTTAATCTAGCTAAAGCCCAAAAGCGGCGACATAGAAAAATTGTGTTGGCTTTGTCTGGTGCAACTTATGTTGGATTTTCAGCTATTATGTTCAATACAGTGTTTGTTTAGAGTGTTTTTTAACGACGGCATGGCAACCCCTGCGGTGTACATTAACCAAATAAAACAGTGGGCAACACTTTCTCACACAACTTTATTAGTTCGATGAAATCAAAGGCAACAAAAAGAAAAACTTATTAATTAAGTTATCAGTTTCTAATATTTTGGGAGCCTACACTTGAGGCTGTTATAGAAAAAGGTTGGAATTTGTGTAGACTGCTTTTCAAATTATTTTCTGTTTTGTTTAAAGTTGTGAATCGGGTGTCAAATTGCCGTACTCAAGCAGCACAAAGATCGCATACATTTATCTCCTTCATATTATAACGTATATCATTCTGGCTTAAAATTGTCGCCTTATAAATTAAATGCTCGTTACAAAAAGCATGGATTGTGTTGTCAGCCTCGTTGGTTGTCTATCCTGCTGTCCCCTGCACACTGCCATTGGATTCACAGTATGTAGCACAGCGCAGTAGAGCGCGTAGATAAAGTGGTTTTTGATTTCTTCACAGTTCGAACTGTGTTCTTAAGTCGCAAGTAACGAATTTATTAACGCCTGGGGAAAACGTGTGATAGCTGCATACCCTGTAATTTGCTTCTTACTAATTGTGGTGTAACAATGCTGACAATTGCATATCGCTTAACTTGACATTGACATTTTAGATAGGGCAAAGTTATTGTTTCAGATAAGATAGAAAGTCATTAGGAAACAGTTTTAGGTTTTTAGTCTTGTTGCATGAAATTGAGAATTAATGAAAGCTTTGGTTTTTTTCAAGATCAACTCAATTTCAAATGTAAATAACACAAAACAAAAACAAAAACAATAACGAAAGCACTACGAAAAGTAACGCTGGGGGAGGGGGTAAAAAAACCGGAAAACCAGTAACGTAGTTTATGGACGACCCCAAATCTACATATTTCTTTGAGTTTTTTTTTGTAAAATGCTTAGACAAGATTATCTAATAATATATTGACACTTTTTTCAATTCTTGGAAAATCTATTTTTTTTCTTCATTTTTGAAATCAGGGCCCTTATTCCGTAATAAGATTTGAATAGCGATGCAATTTGAAAATCAAATGCGATTAAATAAATAAATCGTATCTGTAAGCAATTTGCTAGAGTGTAAGCATTGGCAATTCATGCATGCATAAATTGTTTTCTAAAAAGTATACAAAACTGCTTTTGAAAATGTCAAAAAAGTAAAAATGTGAAAGAAAATGTCTAAGATCGTTAAAATTGAAAAGTCTAAATTTATATCTGAATATGTAGGTATTTGATTGTGTTTTATTTTAAATATGAGTTCAGTAGTGATTTGGTTCGATGACTCTAACTGTATTATCTTCTATTATTATTATTATCTATTTATTTTTTAATGTGTTTATTAATCTTAATACATAAAAGGTAAGCATGCTGCTCCACGTACTACAGTATCGCTCAAACTGTAATTATTTTCCATCATTATTACAGTGCTTTTAAAACATATCTGCCCAAAAAAACAAAAACCATTTAATGTGTGTTACATGTTTTTTACTTTGTACGCTTTTTTGAATTCTGCATGCTTTGCTTCATTATAATACTCTCTTCCTTTTTTAATTACATGTGTGTGGCGTCGAAACATCTGGCGTTTCGAAATTGGAATATATTTACATTTACACTTAACTACAGCAAAATGTTATAAATGCAATCCAAAAAACAGTTAATCGCCCAGTGTGCCAAACGGATCTGTTACGAATCCGTAACGAACTCACTTCTTCGTACATTTTGTCCGAAACGGATTGCGTTTCGCATCCGGAACGGATCCTTTTTCGTATGAAATTCCTCTCTCCGTTACGGACTTCAGTTACGAATCCGTTTCGGACCTCAGATACGAATCCGTTTCGGACTTCAGATACGATTCCGTTTCGAACTTCAGATACGAATCCGTTTCGGACTTCAGTTACGAATCCGTTTCGGACTTCAGATATGAATCCGTTTCGGACTTCAGTTACGAATCCGTTTCGGACTTCAGATACGAATCTCTTTCGGACTTCATATACGAAACAGACGTTCCAGACTCTTTTTTTTTAAATAATGCGAACTCGCAACGGACTCGTTTGACGCATTTAGCTACAGATGTTAAAAATATAGGTTCTCTAAACAAGTTTGACGCATTCAAATTCGAAAACTTTTTGCAGGAAATTAAATGTAAATTAAAAAAAAAATTATTTTGTAATCAAATTTATAAGAGAGAAGTGGAGGCTAGTTTAAATGGTAAAAAAAATAATTCAAAATATCAAACAAACGAGTACAATGTTGGTGAGTTCCAGGGATGGCTCATACTTGTTTCTTCAAACAGCTAAACATTATTTTTCATTGAAGCATCCCAATAACTTTTACTGCTATAATGACAAAGCGTACAAAATTCACGCAATTAAAAAAGTTTCCGAAAAATATCTTGTGTACGGCTATCCTATAGTCACATTTAACTTGATGACTAATGATAATTATTTAAAAATTCTGACAAGTACTTTTCTTCGATTTGAAGGAGAGCTTGAGGAGCACGAGCCTAATGAAATAAAAAAGTTGTTTAAAATAAAAATAAGTACACAATTGTATTTCGTATCCCTAATCCACTGAAAATAAAATAAGAAATTGTAAAACAAATTTAAGACTGTCTTTTATGTTAACGTTGTGGTATTTTTTTGACGGATTCGTAACGGGTTCGTAACGGGTCCGTCAAAACATAAGAGCGATTCCTCTCAAAAATACGAATTGCTTTTTATTTTTTCGGATCCGCCTCGAACTCAGAACGGACTTCAGAAACGAATCCGTAACAGACTTCAGATACGAATCCGTTTCGGACTTCATATACGAATCCGTTTCAGACTCTTTTGGCGGATTCGTAACGGGTCCGTCGAAACATAAGAAAGCTTAGTGCGTACTGACGGACTCGTAACGGGTTCGTAACGGATCCACATCCGTTTTTGTGCACATTGGGTCGCCATTAAACGTTTTTTAGTCATACGTATTCAAAGTTGAAAACAATGAGAGCACAAAATTATGCACACTAAAATCCATCTAAAAGTTTAAGCAAAACTCAAACGTCTAATTATCTCAAAACTAGAAAAATGCAGTTAACTGTTTTTTGCTTTGCACGGCAGATATACTGTCCTCAAAAATGTTTAGCCTGAAAGTATGCACAGAAAATGCATTTGTTACCTACTGCATTATTCTGTATCACGAAGAAGCACACCAACGATGAGAAAGACACGAGAAGCAATACTTTTTTCCATACAAAATTGTATTGCTTCTCGTGTCTTTCTCATCGTTGGTGTGCTTGTTCGTGATACAGAATAATGCACTTAGATACTTACTGCATTATTCTGTATCACGAAAAAGCGCACCAACGATGAGAAAAACACGAGAAGCAATACTTTTTCCATACAAAATTGTATTGCTTCTCGTTTTTTTCTCATCGTTGGTGTGCTTGTTCGTGATACAGAATAATGCAGTTAGTCAAAAGGAAACTTTTCAGTCGTGGTAGGATAGAAAATATTAAGTTGAATAAAATTTGTGTGTGTTGAAATAAATTTGTCTTTTTTGCTGTGTCAAATGGACGATGAAATTCTGACAATTACAAATTTTGACGTTTTACATTTCGGTCGTGTTTTAGCGCAAATATTTTATTTAATTTGCATTCTATTCAATTTGCGAAATATTTAATTCGAGTGCTTGTACTTGCGACTTATTTTGTAAACTTGTAATATTGTAAACTTAAAAAACTTCAAAAATAACAAAATAAAAAAAATAAAAATAACAAAAGTGCTTGAGTTTGAGTGTGCGTGTGGGCCAACGATCTCACGGTGCATTAGCAAGTGCAGCAAAGTTAAACTGGCTTTCTTTGCTGGCAAAGTAGCCCCAGGGGCTACTACAAATTTTGACAGTTATATTCACCGACTGATCATCCGACTGAAAAGTTTCCGATTGACACACAGCCTTATCAGTGACAAGATAGGTTTTCACAAATGTATGTTTATGATCTAACTACTTCTTTTTCATCATTTTTTTATAAATAACTTATGGCGAATTTATTGAAATTCTTTTGATGTATTGTACCGAAAAATATAATTGTAGCATCTGAGAAACGACACCTGATTTTCTACGTATATGATGGTTACAAAGCCAGTGTGTGAAGTTGTGTATAAATATGATTGTTACCAAACTAGACTTTTTACACTTCACTTGCACTACAGTTACTTGCACTTTTACACTTGAACTAATTTTTCAACGCTGCTTCAATACTTAAAGTGTTATATAAAGTAGTATTTTTGTATTTTGCAAAAATAAAGTGAATAAAAAAATAAAGCTTTAAAAAGAAAAAAATGCTTTCAGCAGAAATGGCTCTAAAAAAGAAGTGTGCGGAGGACCCCTATTTCAATTGGCCAAAATGGTTCAAAAACCAACATTTTGACAGAATCCCAGCTCAAGCCATAAATTGATATATAGAAAAGGCCAACACCAAATTTCAAGTTAACTGCTCGCTAAAACCGTGATGGAAAAAGTTGTTTCGAGATAAACGCATTTAATGTTTTTAAGTTAAGTTTCAAGCAGTCTTACTAACGAGAATAAAATGGCTATAACAACTTTTCGAAAACTCCTTTTAAGGAGATACTCTTGAACACACAAAATGTTGAAAAATAAAAAAAAATTTTTTTGATATTTTTTTAATTTTCTACACAAGAATACTGCCTTAAGAAATTCAGATTAAATAATAAGGTGCATACAAAAAGAGTTGCCTCTACCACAGCGCTCCATCTCAATTCAACAAATAATAAAACTCGCCGCCACTCTTAAATTCTTAGATCAACGTGGATACCAACAGCAGATCGGGTAGGAACGCTAGGTTCTATGCTAGCCATAGCACAGCAAAGTAAATCTAAATGCCTATTTGAGCTTTAGTAACGAGGTGGAAAAAATTAGGTATGAAAAAATAAGTCATAAATTTGTAAAAGTAAATATGCAAATTTATAGTTAGGAGCCCTAATTATGTGAATCTAAAAGGGTTTTGATATTGTATGTATTTCCATTTGTAGAGTTTTGATATTTATATGCTGCGTTGAAAATTAAACGAATTGTCAGTTTTTATAGTTTTGTACTAAATATTTTCCAAAACCACAAAAATTTTAGTACATTTCATATACGAATCTTTAAAATGATATATTTCACAAGTCTCTACTAAAAAAAATATAGTTAAAAATATAAATAAAAAATTTTCACAAACGGGGATTACAGTGATTTTCAACAACACTTTCAACCTAACCCTCTCCGATTTGGTTTAAGCTTTGTATACACGTAGTGTTGGCTACAATTTAGAAAATAAATTTGGAATTTTTATTTTTTTCGAGTGGTTATTGAGTTACGGGTACTCAAAAATTTAAAAAATTAGGTTTTTTCTTGAGGACTAATTTTCATTTGATCATAACTTCAGTTAAGTTTGAGATAGAGCAACGATTTTAGATTCATATTAAAGATATTTTCAAAAGGCTTATTCTTTAAAATTTCTCAAATATAAAAGTTATTTTTTTTTGCATAAAAGTTTTAAAAAAAAATATTTTTGTGAAAGACATTTTTAAAATTTTTGAAAAAAATATATATTTATTAATGATAATTTATCTAAGTTCTCTCAAAATTTCATCCTGGGACGACAATGGGAACACTAATAAAATAATTTTCGAAGAATAAGAAAGAAACAAGAACTGAACACACTAAAGTATACTATATATGTGTGTGTGTGTATGTGCACAGTCCCAGTGGGCACGCAAAAGAATGCATACTAGTAGTGCTCTTATTGGCATCAATATATATTCCATGATCGCTGCATTGATGAGTGCTTCTGTAAGGCCTACCTGTTGAAGGTTTGGAGTCTTTTCCTGTTATTTTATATGAAAAAAATTTTGAAAAAAATTTTGAAAAAATTATAAGTTCTTTAGTCACACGGATAAGTTGTGGAATAGTCTCCCTGCGAGCGTGTTTCCTGGCAGTTTTGAGCTGTGCAAATTTAAAACAAATATTCACCGACGCTACTCCATCTATCCACCCTCCAACTAACTATCACCTATTCTTCCGAATCAACACAATGCTTACGCACTTATAGGGGGCATCACCTGAGCGTTGGTTCAGTCTAAAAAAAAAAAAAGTGATCAGATCAATTAAAAAAAGTCAAATCATAAAGAAAAAAAAATTGCGCATCACATATTGCACATATTGCACATCACATTATATGAAAACTTTTATATGGAAAAATTCAAAGTCTTCCATTTTTTTTGTATGAAGAAATTTACAAAAAAATTCCAAAAAAAATTTTAAATGAACAGAAAAATTTGCAAAAAAATGTTGGTCCGAGCTGGGTCACGAACCCGCGCTCCCGAAAGCTTACTTTCATTTGTAATGATGCAAAATAAGCTGAAGTTTGTTAAGAAGTGAGATGGACGAGTGGGTAAGACGCCAGGTCGCCAGATGAGAGGACGCTGGTTCAAATTTGTATATTGTCAAAAGTTTTTTATTTCAAGTTGATATTTATGTTGCTTTTCTTTCTAATGTACATTCTAAAAAAGGGCTTCTAGCAGGCTTCTTTAGAGTCGCTAGAGAGGAGCGGGGTGCTTCATAGGCGCTTCAGTCTAAGCTAAGCAGAGTTGATAACCTTCTTCGAAATAAACTCTTCTAATAATAATTAAAATTGAAAAAGCTAAATTTTTGAAAAAAAAATATATATAAATTCATGATAATTTATCATAGGTATTGGTCGATGAGCCCAAATGAGGACCCTCCAGGATCTGGCCTAATCATAAGATTCAAGTAACAAAACCAAGAGAATGATTAAAAGTGTGCCGCCTCTGGTGGATGCGAACCAGAATTGGTTTGCTCCAGAGGAAAAAGGCACACAAAATAAAAAGTGTGATGCGAAGCAGATTGGTTTGCTCCAGAGGAAGAAGGCACAAAAAATGTGCCGCCTCTGGTGGGTGCGAGCCAGAGCTGGTTTGCTCCGGAAGAAGAAGGCACGCGAAAATTAAAAATGTGCCGCCCCTGGTGGATGCGAGCCAGAATCGGTTTGCTCCAGAGGAAGAAGGCACGCCAAAAATTTTCCGTGTGTTGACTCTGGTAGATGCGAATCAGCAGTGATTCGCTCCAGAGTACGACGCTAAAAAAAAAATCAAAAAAGTGTGTCGACTCTGGTAGATGCGAACCAGAGGTGATTTGCTCCAGAGTTCTGCGCACAGAACCAGAGTCCAACTCCGTGAGCTTACCTAAAAGGAATGCTGACTTGGTTGGTTTTGTGCCGCCCTTTTATATTATGTGGTTTGAAAACCAGTTAGGAATTACACGTTGGCCGTGTGTATTGCTGTAGTGTATTATTTGAAGCTACTCTTTTGTCATAAGTAAGTATGTGTGTTTGTGTGTCGTCGGTTTGTTTTATGGTGTCATGAAAGTAGCGTGTGCCTGTATGTATGGTTTAGTGACGGGTGCAGTAGTAGGGTATTTGTTGTCGCTGTTATTTTGTCATAAGTAAGTATTGTGTGTCGGTATGTTCAACAGCTGCAATATAACATTTAATGTTATTTATATAGTTATAATGATAATTATATAGCTTAAGTTATTATATAACAATTATTTAAATTAGTTTATAGATTAGTAATAATGAATTGTTTTTGTAGTTGAAATATTTGTAACGTCACGTTACAGATGTCACCACTGACTGAAAAAACGGGTCGACCCCGTTTCTAAAAATTTCAGGGTACATTGGGTATGGTCCGTAGATGATTTATGTCAAGTTTATACGAAAACGGTACATTGATTCCGGAGATATGGCATTTTAAAAATGTTATCATATACTCCCATACAAATCCTAAAACCTAAGGTCATTAAATTTACAACATTTGTTGCCAAGGCCCATATCTCAAATAATAATAAAAACGCTTTATTTGAGACGAATTCGGTTGCATTGGACTAAAATTTTGTTATTTAGTTTGTATGGTTACTCTCGGCAACTCAACAAAAAATGGGAGTAAACGAACTGGAACTACGCCCACTTTTCAGAAATAATTATAATTCTTGAGTTGTGAATTTTTTTATAAAGAAACTTAGTATATACTTGAAACTATATACATAAATGTTGCCTCGCCTACTTTTACCGCCTCTTCTTTACACACAAAATGGTTTGTGCAGTGTCTTTTAAGATCTCAGGAGCGGTAACATCTAGGCCACCAAATTTACAACATCTGTTATCAACGTTTATATCTCAAATAATAAAAAACGAAAGTTTCCACACCTCTTATTACCGCACACAAATCAATTGAAATGCTATATTTCAGACGAACTTTGCTGCATTGAGTTTTGTAATTAAGTTTGTACGATAACTTTCGGCAACTCAGGAAAACTGGGCGTGGTTGAACTATAACTTCGCCTACTTTGCAGAAACGATTACAATTCCCGAGTTGTGCATCTATACTATTATATAAAAGCCTTTCTGACACGCACGGATATTCCACAATCACACGAGAACCACTGAAGCGGTTTAAACAATACTGGTACAAAACCATTTTTGATTTTAACTGAATCATTCTAGGCTATGTGAGATTTTCCACGCCTACTTTTCACGCCCACCATATGCAAAAATTCTTTATTTAATACGGGTTTTGTCGTATTAGACTTAAATTTGGTAATTAAGTTAGTACAGTTACTGTTGGCAACTGTACACAAAATGGGTTTACACGCCCCCTTTTACCGCCCACAAGTGAATGAAAATTCTATATTTCAGATAGCTTTGATCGAATAAAGCTAAAATTTAATATTTTAGTTCATATGGTTACTTTTGGCAGCTGTTCTAAAAATAAGCGTGGTCGCACTATGTTTACGACCCTTTTTAATGGGATGAGCGTGGAGTGAAGCAAAGTGCACCAGGTATAAACTTAATTAATCTAAAAATTTGGCTGTCGATTTGTTTCGAAGATGAGATGGCTTAGGTAGAACATTTTTTTGCCACACCCCCTTTTACCGCCAAATCAATAAGAATGTAGTTAAAATCTTTTACAAATCATCAAAAACTCCTAAACCGCTCCTATGATTACAACGAAAATTTGTATTTAGGGGTTTCCAGATACAATAAATCTTGAAGCTCTATCTATTTTGATCTATTCTTAATGGCAAAGGGCACTGAACTACAAATATGAACATAATGCAAATCTAAACTACAAAAAATGGGCGTGGGCGAAATATATCCAAATACTAAAACTTGGTAATTTAGTTCATATTTTTACTCTCAACAACTTTTCAAAAAATGGGTGTGGCCACACTATATCTGCGCCCACTTTTATCGCCCACAAATTAGTAAAAATGCTATATATCATACGGTTTTAACCGTAGAAGACTTAAATTTAATAATTTAGCTTATATATCTTTACCGATTTTCATGAAACTTTAGAAAGTTATTAAACAACTTCAAACGAGGGTTTTTGCATTGGAAAATGAGGTGTGGCACCTCCAATACAGAACCAAATTGCAATATCGATTAGCTTTGGAATTAGAGGTCGCACAGCTTCCAAATTCGGTATTCGAACAAAATTTACACATGCTGTTTCACTGATTTACAGGTGTTGGACAAGGGGCCGTGGTACCTCCCATACAACCCAAATTTGAGAAATTGAACAGCTTTTGAGTTAAAGGTCGCACACAGTCACGGAATTCAGTATTCATCCACAATTTACACAAGCAAGATTATATTTGATGAGCGTTTGGAAACGAGAATGTGTCAGCAAAGCGCCGGGTTTCAGCTAGATAATTTATATAAAAACTTACATTTCAAATTTCTTCTCTACATATAATTGCCAAAAATGCGTACTTCCAAGAGGAATAAAACCACATGCAATTATCAAAATTTTTGATTTGAAAGTCTAATTGCAGAATTTCCTTTATACGAATTCAAATAATATCCAATTCGAATCGCATTCATGTAACCGAGCGTATCAAAACGTAGCGATGAATTCTTCGTTCGGTCACACAAGTTGCGAATATTGGTAAGTCGCCATCGTGATCGTTCGAGCAACGGAAACAACTATGGAATTCACAAAGGTTGATATTTTTCGTGCTGTTCGTTATTTGTGCTGTCCACATTATAATACTTCACAACGTGAACAGCAATGTGGTTAATAGTGTGAATTACAATAATGTGAACAGCACAAATAACGAATAGCACGAAAAATATCAACCTTTGTGAATTCCATAAAAGTTTGCAAACATCAGCGTTGATATCTTTTTGTTTGCAAAATCGTACTAAATCGGATTAATTTTAATGACTTTTAATACATTTTGATAAAATATAATAGTCATATTTTTCATATTTTCATATTAGGAACTATTTATAACACCCTGCATGATTTCTCCCTGAACAGACCAATAAATTATAAAAAATTTTTGGCAGACAACTCCATATATTAAAAGTATTTCTTTTGTTCTTTTTTGTTACAAATAAAAGAAAACTTATGGATAACTCTTTAAGAGGCAGCTCAAAAAAAAAAAAAAAAAAAAAAATTGTGTCATGAAGTCATGATTTTTTTACGAAAACTACTAAACTTCTTTAAACGATAAATATAGCATCTTAAAAAACAAACATCGAAAATCTCTCTGTAATTTTTTACTAAAATTTTAATATACTATTGTTACAAATGGCTGTAAAAATCGTGTTTTTATTTTTGCGTTTTCGATGACGAATATTTTGGCAAACTGGATCATCTGAAACAAAAAATGTCAATGGATTTAGTTAAATAACAATATAAACTAGTGTTTGATCGATGTATTTTGATCGATGTATTAATTTTTTATTCATTATTCATGTGTTATTCATTATTTTTTTATTCATTATTCATTTTTTATTCATTATTCATTATTATTTTTTTATGCTTTATTTAATTGTTATGAATTTTTTATTTATGGCTCGAGACCAAATTGAATAAAAAATGAATAAAGAATAAAAAATTAATAATGAATAAAAAGTGAATAATGAGTAAAAAATTAATAATGAATAATGAATGAATAATGAATAAAAAATTAATAGTGAACACAAAATGAATAAAGAATAAAAAAACGAATAATGAATAACATATGAATAATGTCTAAAAAATGAATATTGAATAAAAATAATGAATAAAAAATGAATAATGAATAACAAAAGAATAATGAGTAAAAAATTAATAACGAATTACAAATTGAATAATGAATAAAAAAACAATAATTGAAAATTCTGAAATTCTTTGTGAATAGCATTTAAATGAATAAAAAAAATGATACATTATTCTGAATAACGAAAATGAATAATTAATCATTTTTTTAAAAATGATTGTGAAATAAAAATTTTATTTATAAATCACTTTTGCATTCATTGAATGCATTCTTATGTAGTTTTTCAGTTGCATTTAAAATTCTGAATATGAATGCCGATTTTACAGCTCTGCCGTCTACGCAACGGATTGTTCCCTTTCAACGATCACAGCTCAGTCAATTTTGTTCGGATCGACTTGAATTTCAAAGGACTTTTAATTTAAGATAATTATACTTCAAAAATTTGCAAACAAAACAAAAAAAAAAAATCGAAAATAATTTTAAGTCACAAGTGGGCGTAACTCCTTAGGTGGCAGAAAACTTTACACAAATAAAACAAAGTTAAACAGTGTTAAGTTTTTAATATATTTTGTTCTTTTTTTGTTTTTCCTAAGTTATAAACTACCATTTCAACAAATATACTACTCTGTTCACAAAAAAACATTGGATTCGCCCAAAAATATCGAGTGTCGGCCGATCAGAGCGAACGAAGAAATTTTCGTTCGTTCGTGCTTAAAAAGTGTTTCGAATAGCGTTCGCGAACATTTTGAAAAAAATCAATGTTCCGAACCTTGGTTCGAACCAAACTGTTTCCACTGCCTGAATGAACATTGAATTCTTCGTTCGTTTGGGCAGTGGAAACGCTCGGTAAGGAGTAAAGAATCAATAACACAAAAATATCATAAGCCACACTAAAAAAAAAAACTGTTATGCCAACAATTTTGAACTTAATGGCACTAACTTTTATTAGTCATTTCGTTTTCAACAACGGAACACATTTGTTTTGTGTGCGATACTTTGATAAATCATTGCGATAAAAGTAATAAAAATTAAAATAGTTCGATAGAAACTTTCATTTCACATTGAATAATAATTGAATTTAATAAATCATATCTCCTTAAGTTTGGTTTTTTCGCCGTCATGTAAACTGTCTGAATTGATCACAATTCACGATCTTTTGAGTTTGTAATGTGTACGTGTTTTGCACTTATATGAGAAGAAATATCACCAAACCAATGTCAATTGCCCCAACTTGCCCCAATCTATATTGACCACGAAGAAGAAAATGGGATTTTATTGTGTGCAAAACGAATTATTGTGGCATTTAAGCATTCAAGCCATCAAAAACTGCTGCATACGAGTGCATCAAAGTTAACCATTCAGAATTTTGTAAAATTCGGATGAATTTTAAGTAAAAAAGGTTTAAAAAAACACCAATGCAAGAAACATGGAATCAACAAAAAACTTGACAAAAGCGCGATGAAATCACTTTGATAAAATTTATGGCTCGCCTGCATCAATTAGGGCGCTCGAGAACAATGGACGCATATTTTTTGCGTTTTTTCATCAGCCAGGCACCATGAGTTCACGAGCGATATTGCGAAGAAAAAAAAAACGTGTTGTGCAACGCAACTTTTGTCACAGACAGAATGTCGCTTTGTCCACAATCATACCACAAAATAATCACCGCAACTTACGGTAGAGTGTGTGGTACGAAGGAGCTACCGAATCTTTTTTGGCGCAGTAACAACCTCTAAACTTAATCATTTTACAGTTAGTTTGCGACATTAAAGTTTTACCAAAATATATTTGTATGTCTTGCCAACTAAGAAGCTGCTGGTTCTTTTTCTGAGGCCTGTGTCTGTTCATCGCTCACTCTAGCGCGTCCTTGGCCTCTTTGATTGACAATACAGAAAAATTTTATTTTTTTTTGCTGTTCTTATCCCTCTTCAGCTTGATGACAGCAGGCGATGATCATGCTCATCATGTTGAGGTATTTCTGTGTTTCTTGTTGAACAGCACCGAACAATCGTGTCTGATCCTCAGCGCTTGCCGGATAAAAGTATTTAGCTATATTTCTATATATATATACATATATCTACATTTTTTTCACTTATCCAAGGATGTTGTGGTCAGTGATGGATTAGCTTCATTTTTGTGGGATAATGTGATCGCATCAGCGATTTTTTGATGACACTTTTTGCTGTTGATCGTATTAAATTGTTATTCATCTTGATTTCATTTTTCGTGTTTTTTTTGTCTTCAACAAATATTTAACGTCACGCATTTTTGGCTGCAGTTTTTGTATTGCAGCAGCTTTTCTTGGAAATAATTATGTATGTTTTACAAAATTGCAAATTGTATTAAATTTAAATTGAATTTGAGCATTTTTTGACAATTTTATTTGAGTTATTTCGAGGTTGTGATTGTTTTTCTGCTGTTAATTTAAAAGAGGTAGAACGATCTTTTCATCAAAGATGCGATTACAAGAAATTTCATAAAGTATTTTTGCGTGGAATTTTAGTAGTGGTGAAATATAACTCTGATTGATGCAAGCACTACACAACAAATAAAATTTGGATAAACTAATTATATTATAAATAAAATCGGTATCCCGAAATCCGATCCCGATTTTAGCTCCTTTAAATACCGGGATTTTCTTTACGGGATCCCGTAAATCCCTTCATGTAAAGCAACAATAAACATAAAAATCTCTCGGAAATGTGTGGTACAAATACCACGGGCTTATAACTACTCTGAAAACAACGCAATTGTGAAGACCCTTAATGTGTTTTGTTTTTGTTGCTTAATAAATGAATTAATTCACATTTTTAAATTTCAAGTAATATATAATAAAAAATTGTATTAAAAATATTTCGAATTATTTACTTCATAAAGTTTTCAATCTCGAACTAATCCCGGAGTACCGGGATTGAGATTTTCAAACCCGATAATCCCGGAGTCGAGAAAAGCTTCCGGGATTGAACTCTCTAGCAAGCACTTAAAATTAGAGTTTTTTTTTAGTTTATGCTATTGTGCATTTTGAAATATAAAAAATGTACTTGGGGTGATTCGAGTAAAAAACATAAATAGATGAGAGCTATTATAACGAGCTAAGGCGTACTATAAGGTAACATAATATGTACAAAAAACCTGGCATTGGTTTTCGTTGCTTATTATAAAAATTTTAGCCTTGGTAAGGCTTTTTCGGAGTGAATATAAAGATATTCAATAAAAGATAATAAAATATTCTGCATCTTGAAAATGTTGTCTTCGTGTTTGCTAACAGAACAATAGATAGTATACCATCCTATTAGAAAATTGGATTATTGTTGCCTGGAGAATAAGTTAATTGAAACTAAAATGAATTTTAATTATCTGAGATGAAATAAAAACTTATTCTGAGACATGTGGATGGTAGACAAAAAACTATTAACATCCGACACTAAAAATGCGGTAAATGCTATTTTACCACTGAACTATGCAGAACAATCAAATTAAGATTATTCTCAACCATTGGATTCGAATATTTTTTATTACATATAAAATTGACAATTTCGAATATAATCTTTTACAAATTTTCAAGCTTTTGAAGGGACCAATTTGTTCCTTCACAAACGTTCGTAAAGCAATGAACGTTTGCCAGGTATTTCTCAGAATAAAAATAATTTTGAGAACTACAGTGGGCCACAACGAAAGTCGGGTAGGCATTTCTTGGCACTTTCGCATTGGTTCCAGAAATGAAAATCTAAGAAGAAACTTGTAGTAAATATTTTTTTCAAAACATTCTTTATTGGTGAGCAAAATAAAACAAAAACATAGTTAAAAAATTAGAACATAACGGTAAAACAAAATTAAATCAAAACAAAACTATAAAAACGAGCTTACATTGAAAGTCGGGCAGATAAAGAATTCAATGCAAAAACTAAGAATTTAATATTTTGTTGCCAATCCTTTTTCTTATATGACTGCCTGTAGCCTTTTTGAAATGGGTGAAACCAAATTCTTAAAAACGTCGGCTCCAATCTGATTTCACTTAGGATACTTTTTTTTTAGGATTGTGTCTTTAGTTGCCCATCTCTAATACTGCACTCAGGGTTCAAGGTCATCTCATAGATGTTCTATAACATTTTAATCTGGACCTTGTGAGGTTGTTTTTATGACATTTGGACCAATATTAAGTACACAATTCTTTACCAAGAGCATCGTATGTTTCAGGTCATTGTCTTGGTAAAACTAAAAATTGTCTGCAATTCCTTATTTACCCGCACTTTCTTTTACTTGCGCCATGAGAATGTCAAGGAACATATTTTTGTCTATTATACCTTCAATAAAATGAATCCTTCCAATATCAGACGCAGCCCCAAAAAATGACTGATCCTCTACCATGCTTGATCGTATGTGTATAATTTTTATTGCAAAATTCTCCATTCGGTTTTCGCTTTCCATCTGATCCATCTAATGTTTTCGGTTTTATTAACCTTGCTCCAGAATAGAAAGTCTTTGGTCATCTGCTCATGCACGAAATTGGGGCGTTCTATTACATTTTTCTTTCTAATTCAGAGCTTTTTTCGTGCTACTCCTCAATTTAAACAATTTTTTCTCAAAACTCTTCAAATTGTTTCTGAGTGTACACTCTTTTTCAAATTGAGTTTTAACATGACCTCTAGTTTTAGTGCAAATAAAAGTGGGTCTTTTATTATTTTTCTTAAAAAATACCTATCATCTTTACTTACTTACTTAGTTGGCGCTACAACCGTATGTCGGTCTTGGCCTCATCTAAGAATTTGCGCCAGCCATTTCTGTTTTTCGCTTGCTGGCGCCAGTTGGAAATTCCAAGCTTCGTCAGGTTGTCCTCTACTTGGTCTTTCCCACGAAGATGGGAAACGGTCGTCCTCTTCTGCGTTGACCGCCGCTGGGTACCGAATCGAATTTTTTTTTCACTGGAGCATCGTCTTTCATGCGCTGAACATGACCAAGCCAGCGAAGCCGCTCGATTTTAATGCGCTTGACTATGTCGATGTCAGCGTACAGCTCATACAGTTCATCATTCCACCGTATTCGGTACTCGCCATTGACGCAGATTGGTCCGTAGATCTTACGAAGAATATTTCTCTCGAATGCTCCTAAAGTCTTTTCATCTGAACTGCTCAGCGTCCAGGTTTGTGAAGCATGAAGTAGGACGAGCATGATGAGCGATTTATAGAGCGTGATTTTCGTTCGTCGAGAGAGGGCTCTGCTTCTCAATTGCCTACTGAGCCCAAAGTAACAACTGTTGGCAAGAGTTATTCTTCGTTTGATCTCAATGCTGATGTCGTTGGTTTAGTTAATGCTGGATCCAAGATAAACGAAGTCCTTCCAAGAAGGTATTGTCAACTGTAACGTGGGTTCCAAGACGCTGGGACTGTTTGTTGACTTGACTCTCTTTCTAATCTGGAAAATGCTGCACTGACTTCGCGCGTATTATGGCCAATGATATCGATGTCATGAGCATACGCAAGCAGCATAACACTCTTGTAGAATATTGTGCCACTACGTCTCAGATCAGCAGCTCAGATGATCTTTTCCATGATTAGGTTGAAAAAGTCGCACGATAAGGAATCACCTTGTCTGAAACCTCATTTGGTAATAAATGGTGGGGAGAGGTCCTTCCCGATTTTAACTGCGCTGCTGTGTTGCTCAGTGTCATCCTGCAAAGTCGTATTAGTTTAGCAGGAATACCAAATTCAGACATGGTGGAGTACAGGTGCTTCTTTATTGGGCTGTCGAAGACGGCTTTGTAGTCGACAAAAAGATGGTGGGTGTCGACTTGTTTTTCTTGAGTCTTCTCTAAGATTTGTCGTAGCGTGAAAATCAGGTCGATGGTGGACTTTCCAGGTCTGAAGCCACACTGATAAGGCCCGATCAGTTCGTTTACAATGGGCTTCAATCATTCACATAAAACGCTCGACAGGACCATATATGCGATATTAAGAAGGCTTATCCCACGGTAATTGGCACAGATGGTGGGATCGCCTTTCTTGTGAATTGGGCAGAGCACACTGAGATTCCAATCGTTCGGAATGCATTCTTCCGACCATATTCTGCATAGACGCTCGTGAATGCATTTAAGTAGAGCTTTGCCTCCGTTCTTAAACAGCTCAGCAAGTAAGCCATCAGCTCCCGCGGCTTTGTTATTTTAAAGCAGAGCTATAGCTGTCAGAACTTCATCATAGTCGGGCAGCGGAACCTCAACGCTGTCATCCAAAATTGGGGTTTCCGGAATATCATCTCTATTGGCGGGATTGTTGTCAGCGTCGCCTTTTAGAAGCTTAGAGAAGTGTTCCCTCCATAACGTCAGTGTACTCTGGACATCTGTCACTAGATTCCCGTTTTCATCCTTGCAGGAAGAGGCCCCGGTTTTAAAACCATCGGCAAGGCGTCTTATTTTTTCAAAAAATTTTCGGGCCTCATTCCTGTCACCATACATCTCAATCCTCTCCTGCTCGCGCTTTTCTGCCTCTCTTTTTTCCGTCTGAAAATATGTCTCTCTTCCCTCTAGCTTTCTCTGTGTAGAGTTGCGTGTATTCTTAGCTGCGCACAGACGTGTACGGATCTTGGCTGCAACAAGATAGTGATCCGAGTCAATGTTTGCACCACGGATCGTGCGTCATCCAATACACTGGAAGAGTGCCTTCCGTCGATCAAAAATCAAACGTGATCAATTTGATTTTTGGTTTTTTGATCAGGGGACATCCAGGTGGCTTTATGAATATTGAGATGCTTGAATCTAGTGCTACTTACGACCATGTTTCGTGCTACGGTGAAGTCAATCAGCCTCATTCCGTTATCGGAGGTGTTGTCGTGGAGGCTGAACTTTCCGACTGTTGGACCAAAAATATTTTCCTTGCCCACCTTAGCGTTGAAGTCACCAAGCACGATTTTAACGTCGTGACGGGGGCAGCGCTCGTAAGCATTTTCAAGGCACTCGTAGAAAATTTCCTTGATCTCATCGTCCTTGTCTTCTGTCGGAGCGTACGCACATATTAGGCTTATATTGAAAAAATCAACCTTGATGCGGATTATGGCAAGTCGTTCGTTCACAGGTGTGAATCGTAGGACGTGGGGCCGTAGTCTCTTGCCAACTACAAATCCGCATCCAAACTCGTACTTCTTTCTCCGCATGGCCGCTGTAGTAGATATCACAGGGTGCATGCCGAATGCAACCCTGTCCCTTCCATCGCATTTCCTGGATAGCAGTGATATCAGCTTTGTATCTTTCCAAGACATCAGTCAGTTGGATAGAGGCACCTTCCCAATTAAGGGTTCGGACATTCCAGGTGCATATCCGTGAATCATTATCAGTTTTTCGTTTGCGGAAGTCATCATCAGATTTGGGGATAAGTTTTCTTCTTTTCTTAGTTGTTTTCATTGAAAAAGGTTTTTACGGGTGGGCTTCAAACCCGATGCACAACCTATTTTAAGCCTAGGGGGCCCGCCGCTCAGATTAGCCGCCAAACTAACGGTTGTCAGTTTTGACGTTGCCCAGGAAACACTACGTGGAGGTTTAAGTCGACTTGAGGCGATTTCACAAAGACTGTGCTGGCCTCACCAGGTTGAGACAGTCAGACATGTTACATTGTAAAGGTTCGCCACAAGACGCCCCCAGAAAACGATGATGAAACATTAAAAATGTGACAACTCCTTAATAACATATTTGCCTTTCATATAGTTGTGTTCACAGACTTATTTTTACTGAAAAATATTTTTGTACAATATTTTAACACTAGGTCTGTTTCCGTACGAACTTCAAGTAATTGTGATAGAATAGAGAGTGACATTTGGCATGTTCTTCTTTTCTCTCGAGCCTCAAAAATTTCTAAAATAACGCTTTCAAGGAACTTCAAGTTACTTGAATCGAGTACGGAAACAGACCTGTTGTAACCTTTTTTATGGGTTTTTTATAATACATTTCAAAAAAAGCTTTAAAACCTACTGTTAATTACTTTACGAAAAAGTATTAAAAGACAGAAATCGTTGAGGGATAAAATGCTCAACGATAGCATTACTAAAACTATAAAATGAATAATATTATTAATTAATAAAATTTCGATACAAACAAACAATTAAATTGATTAAAAAATTTCAAAAATTTAATTTGTTAATAAATTTTTATCATCAGTCTAAAAAAACAACGATTAGGATTTTTCTAGAACAAAGTGTCGGAAAAATTATAAAAATGTGATGGTTATTTTATTTCACAGAGAAAATGGTTATTTTTATTTCACAACCTTACTGTAGATAAAAATCACGATCTTGCCATTTTAAGTCAAGAATCATGCTTTTTAATCCTTCAGGTAAGGAATTTGATTATTCACAGTTATACTTTGACAGTAAAGATGTAAAAATAATCTATATAGTAATAATATGTGCTTATCATCGTCTAATTTACAAACATATTCTTAAACTTGCTGCTGCTAATCACAATGCTTTGGTATTGAACGTGTTAGTTCCTTTAGGTACCTCGGCTTATTGCTGGATTATAAGATGAGTTGGTCGGAACATACTCGTGCGCTTAAAAATTATCTAATGGCTGTAACTAGACATCTATTTTTGTTGAAATAATTTTGTTGTCTCTATCTATTGAAGTCTATTTACTATGGTATCTTTCAATATATATAAAAGAATGTAATGTTGAATTTGTTTACTTACTAAAGTATTTAAATAAGGTAAATATACCTGAATTAACAGCTTTCCGTACAAAGGCAAATTATTTCATTATTCATGCAATAACAATAGAGTTCAGCTACAACAGCTTTTTCACACTTTCTCCGCAATAAATCATTTTAAGAACCAACCCAAATATCATTGAAATAACTCAAAGATATCGATAAAAGTGGTAAAAAAAAACCAAAAGGGAGAAAAATTTACCCACCATAATGCGTTTTACCAACTAATCATGCGTTTACATAAATCTAATCATACAATAGTATTCAATCTACTTTTGAGTTGACCTTTCGACAAGTTAACATCAAACACGCTACAGTTGTTAACAAAGATACTCATGCGATTTAATGGAGCAGTCAACATATAATTTGTTCTACTAAATGGTAAATAAATCAAGTTGTTAGAGTTTCTACTGCTTCTACGGATAGTGTTAAAATTTATAAGAGAAAGAAGTTCTGGAGAATCGAATACAGCAGTTATAAGTTGGTGTAAGTATACGATAACAGATTTCCTTCTCTCACTTAAAGATTGCATCTTTAATAATTTTAAACGATCCTCATATGGAGGAAGATTAAATGTGTCAGTTCCACTCAAGCCTCTCAGAGCAAACCGAACAAAACGTTTTTGAATTCTTTCCATACGATCAACATGCACATTGTAATGTGGGGACCATACTTGACCGTTTTATAAAACCAAGCATAGAAGACAAACGCTATCAATATGCATGATAAACGATAACTTAGAATCCATGCATATACCAAGGTCTCTGACGGTAGTTACACGACTTAAAGCAGTATCTTTAATTTTGTAATCAAAAATAAAATGGTTCCTTTTACCCGAAAAGGTCATAGTTTGACATTTATCTGGATTTAAAACATCTTATTTTTAGAACACCAAATCTCAAAGGATTTCAAGTCTGACTGGAGCAGGTCTGAATTGTCGTTAGAATCAATGGTTCTGTATATTTTCATATCATCTGCATAAATAAGCAAATGAGAGTGTTTGATGATGTGGGTAACATCATTAATTGCCAAAAAAACAGAAGTGGACCCAGATGGCTTCCTTGAGGAACACTCGATTCTGCAACAAATTCAGAAGACAACACGCCTCGGAATCGTATTTGATAAGATCTCTCCATCAAATACGATGTGATTCAGTTTACAAAATATTGTGGAAATCCCATTAATTTAAGTTTAAATAAATTGGATTATGTGGTAATTTATCAAAAGCTTTGCTAAAGTCAGTGTAAATACAATCGACCTGGCTACCAGAATCAATAGATTTTAAGCAGAATGTTGTGAATTCGAGAAGATTAGACACAGTGGATCTGCCAGTAACAAAAACATGCTGACGAGTTGTCATGACTTGCCTACAGTGAATTTTCTCTCGATCATACACTATTCGCTCAAAAAGTTTCGGAATTGAAGACAGCTTAGCGATAGGCCTATAATTAGTGAAGTCATTCCTGCAACCTTTTTTGTAAATAGGACTGATATAAATTTTTTTCCAGAAAAGAGGAAAATTACTTTCATTAATTGACTTATTAAAAAGAAACGAGAGTGGTTGACACAAAATGGAGCCGCATTGTTTTAATACTGCGGCAAGAATCCCATCTGGTCCAGCGCTAAAATCTTCATCGATTGATTTAATGTACTTAAAAATATCCTCTGAGGTAAAAGATATATGCTCCAAAGAAACTTTGGGTGCGATCTTCATATAATCAAAATACGCTAAATCAGGATTAAAAGAATCTGAACAAAAGGATTCTTTAAAAAGATTGGCAAATAGGCCAGAAATAAGAGTGGAATCGTCAGTAAATTCATCCCGAAATTTGAAAGAAGAAGGAAATCCATCAGTCTTCTTCTTAACATTAATAAATCTCCAAAATTTTCTTGGATCAGACAAAATACTCAGCTTCATATTATCCAAATACTCATTATATAATGCAGCTGAGCGATTCTCAAATTCCAGAAACAAACGTTTGTATGTTTCTAGGTCATTTGAGTCAGAACTACAAACATATTTCTTCCATGTCCCATTCCTATTGTTGCGAAGAGTCTTTAAATCCTTTGTGTACCAAGGTTACTTAGAATTTTTCGCAAATTTGAGACTATATGGTACAGACTGAGAGAACATGGCAAAGAGCTCAGTATAGAAAAAATTTATTGAACTATTAAGACTATTATTATTTATGTATTCTGTAATTATATTTAATTTACTATGAAGTAGATGATTCAACCTCAAAAAGTCAGCTTTTTTGAAATTGAATTCATAAACTGTGTCAACAGAGCTTGAATTTACCATATTCTCCATATTGGATTTATACCAAATACTCAAAGGTGGATGGTAATAACCAATAGTTGTCAAGGCATGAAATGCCTTCTGAACAATGACATTGTAACTGTCTATAGTTAAGACTAGGTCAAGCAGCTTTTCCAGGCTAGTATAAATACAACTAACTTGTTGTAAGTCAGAACATATATTGTCAACAAATATATGTTTTTGGCGTGTCTTCGAATTAGATGCACAAAAATGTGTTTCATCGTCAGAAGAATGCCATTTTTAGTCAGGCAAATTAAAATCGCCCAACAATAAAATGTCGTCACTAACGTCAAGTAAATTTAATATAAATTCTATGCAATCAGCAAGGCTTGCATATACCTCTACACTGCTTTTGGGAGGAACGTATGCATTAATAACATATACATTAGAATTGCAATGTACAAACTTAACGCATATAAGTTCGATATTAGCAGAGCAGGGAATATCAATAAATTAACTAACGCAGGAGTTCCTTACAGCTAATAGGACACAACCACCAACTGCTGAATTATTGTCAGCGTGTCTGTCCTTCCTATATACTTGAAAACTATTGTCAAACAGTTCCAAGTCAGTTCAACCTCCGTTCAACCAAGTTTCAGTTATCGCGATAATATCTTCAGAAAAATTTTGAGTTGACAAAAAAATGTCGCGCGTCTTTGACGCAATCCCCTTATATTTTGATAGTCAAGGGAAAGCCTATTTAGTTTTTTTGGGTCTGACTGGCGATATTATTCGTCCTTCTAGACCTGTGTTTAGGCTTAAACTTAGAAACAAAGATATTATCAGCCCACAGATTAGAGCTCAGAACAGTTGCAAACTCTTCAGCAGGCACTGTGAGAATAAATGATGCGTGGGACGGTTTATTGCCAATTTTTTTGCATGAGCAGAAAGTAGTCTGACTTACTAATTGGTTATGTTTGACAAACGTCAATACATTTTCACTTGTTGTGTCGGGCTGAAGGCGTGAAATGAAAACCTTTAACAAATAAACAAATTTATTTGCCCTTGAACAGAATGGTGATAAAAACATTAATTTTTCAAATAACTATTTGCTAATTTACCTAAATGATGGAAGAAGGAAGCGCCGGTGCTATGAAAAAACGCCTAATGAAAAATCGCCCAAAAAAAAAAAAAATTAAAAGTCGACCAAATGAAAAATGGCTCAAAAAATTAAATAAAAATCGACGAAAAAGATGACAAATCAACTAAACCTTTTTTTAAAGAAAATGAAAAATCACCCAAATGAAATATGACCCAAAAAATTAAACGTAAAATCACCCAAAAAAATGAAAAATTACCCAACTTTAAAATAATGTTTCAATGTTTAATTGTTAACAAAAATAGTATAACAAAAATTAATATGATTATTAATTTCCTAAATTAAAAAGCACTGCTATATCAACACAATTTATCAATTTGCACACAGCCTTAAAACTTTATTTTAAACTTTTTTAAAACTTTTTACTAATTTTATTTAGATTTATCTTTTTAACAGGCGGCCGCTGCTTAAGGATAACAACCCAGTAAGTCCAACACCGGCTTCGCTGTCTACAAAGGCAAATTATTTTATCATAAAAAAAACATAAAATTGATTTGACCTCGTTGATGTTGTTATCACCATTTCGTACAAGTGCATATAATTTTCTCTTATATCTGTATTAAGAAAAAATAGCTTAAGTCGACTTAAGACAGATCTGGGATAGCACTACAAACAAACAAAATCTGGAGCTGTTGGCATGACCTTAGCCAAAGTTATGACACACAATTAAAACACCCTTTCATATTACTTATATGGCGATTGAAAATTTTGAAGCAAGATTTCTCGAAACCTTGGAATCAGACTTAAGCTGTTATTGCTTATCGACACAGATATCAGTATTTGTTGAAACCACTTGGGGTTATGACCTCTTAAAAGCAGACATAATCCCAAGGGGTCAGAACCCCCATTTGGGATTATGTCCTCTTTTAAAGCGGTCATAATCCCAAATTACAAATTTTATTATTTATTATTTTAAATTACAAAGATTATGTCCCTTGAGGCTATGTCCCTGCACCTGATGTTGATTTTCTATTCACTGTTGGTTATTAGTTAAAACCTTTTTGTGTTTTTGTTTTTTTGAGTTTCTTTATATCCACTAAGTCTCAAGTCCACTAAGTCTCATTTTAATATCTATATTTATTACTATATTTTTTATTTCAATTTACTTAGTCTTTTTGACCCCACTTTACTTTAATTCATTTCAGCGTTTATTGCTTTTTTGTCATTATGTACTTTATGTCACTGCAATTGCCTCTAGTTTCTTGTGAACTACAGATTGTAGATCTTTTCCTTATATATATTTTAAAGACAACTAATAATAAGATTGTAATTTTATGTTATGTTGTACTGTGTATTTATTGAAAAAGATAAAATAAATTTATACTACTACTATATATATCTCAGCATTCGTGTTTTGTCATCAAATTAAAAAATTCAATATTAGTACCAGTGATGCCGTTTGGATCTTATTGGATACTTTTCTCCTTCAAAAATTGATGGAAACTTTTCTAAGCCTCTGTGTAAGTTTGGATGCTTTTTAAAAATCTTTGTTAATATAAATATATGTTTTTGTTTGCAAACTATAAATAGTAGGCAGTCTCTTAAAAATGACAAGAACGTTATGATTTAAAACATGTTGATATTGAGACATTTTTGGGTAATATTTTCTTATCAAAAATGCATTAAAGTATATTTTAAGTCTACCTCATGGCTCAGCGCTGCTGATTGCGTTTTTTTTTATTTAAAACTAACTAAAAACGATTATATTAATTGATTTTCTTTGGAAATAGAAGAAAATATATTGTTTCCTAAAATGCTCGCAAATTAATAAATTTAAGCTTCTAAGTTTTAGGTGATATTGCACGTTGAAAAAAAAAAAATTAAAAAGACTCAACTTAAGACATTTATTGTGAGTTTGGCCCAATAGTAAAAAGTAAGTGCGACTTTTTAAAAAAATCTGTAATTATGTTGACTTTATATGATTTAAATACAAATTCTAAATGTTTGATAGTTTAAATCATACTTGGTTTTAGAATTTGTATTTAGAATTTGTATTTAAATCATATAAAGTCAACATAATAAATATAGAGGTCATTTAGAAAAACTTTAAAATCTGTAATTTTTAACTCTTAAGATACCCGTAGCGATTGTAAATTGTAACAAAACTTAATTATTCTAGTAAAGATTGTAGCAACAATTACCTTTATTAATATGCACTTTGGATTTTTTTTGTTTCCTATAAATTGTGACCAAAATATCTTGACCCTGGCTGAAAACGACTACTTTTTTATGCCTCCTAGCGAGGAGAAGATGCATTAAAACAAATATTTTTTTGGAATATGGTTTTTTGAATTATTTACTTAAAAAAAACTCAAGTCTTTATCTCTTATAATCTTTTCACAATAAATGTTTCTAATGAATCTTTTTATTTTTTTTTTCAACGTGCACTGTTAGCTTAATAAATTTAAAGGGCAATAGCAATACATATAATTTATTTTACTCTAAACTGAACAAGCTATTTAATTTTTTGTTCCTTTTTTTATGCAATTATATATTGTTTTGTATATTGCTTTTGTAGAAATGTTGTGCTTATAAAATCAATGTAATCAAAGGGCAATATAAAATACTAAAATGTATGTCCCTTTTTAATATTATTATACGTGTTTTGTTTCTTATTATTATATTCTAATAAAAATATTTGTTATTCTTAAAATTAAATAAATAAATGGAAGCTTAAAAAGTAAGTTTTATTATTTAAATATATTAAAGTCATATTTTTGTGTTAAAAAAATCAATATCGTATAATTATTTGGATTTTGATACAGGGATGCTTTTTTTATAAAAGTTCATACTTTTGGATATTTTTTTGACCTTTTCATGAATACTTTTTATAGACTCGTAGCGGCAACACTGGTTAGAACATAATTTCATCAAATCAGTCAACTCCATTGTACAAACGTTATTATAATAAGCCGGAGAGATTCATAGGTAACATTCAATATATATTTTTTTTGTATTGAATTGAGTTATCAATTTGGATCATAATATTATGCACTCGCTGATAAACAACATTTGAAGAAATATTTGTTAACAAATTCTTTGTTTCTGTCCACTTTTTTATATTTAACATCTTCCTTCTAAGCAAATTGACATTCAACGCTGTTTACCGATTAAAGCTTTAGAAGTTTTAAAGCTGAAGTTTTTTTTTTTTAGTTTATAAAAACTGAAATTTGACGATGTTTACCAGTTTGTGAGAACAATATCTGTATGAACAGAATCTTCAGAATCTTCAGAATCGTCTCTTAGACTTACAGAGTCTCCATTTAAACTGTTTAATAGCACAATATAACTCGAACGACCAAATCGAAGCGCATAAAAAATAGAAGCAGAAGAAGAAGGTAGATACAGGGAAGAAGAAGCAAAACGATTTTTAAATGCAGTATAACAGATGGGCGAGTACGCAAGGTAATAAGATTGTTTAACGAGGGTTTAATTTATGATTTGTTTTGTTTCCGGTTCATTGTATCAGAGGCATCAGAAAGTGATCGTTGTTTTAACTGAAGATATGTTTATAGGAAATTTGATTGTTAAAAAAATATATATTTAAAAAACTTAGAATTGCCTCATACAAGTTATAAAAAAAATTAAGAAAATCAAAAAATATGAACATTAGGGTGTATTGCTTTTTTTTTTAAATTCACTTCTTATAGAATTTTTCTGGTGCATTATTTATAAATAAAAAGTGTGCAAGAAGAAGGTCAACCATTGATTTTTTCAGGAGGCGCCATGCCCTAGAAAGTCCGCATATCGTGAAAATTTGACTTTTTCGTAGCTATTTGATAAATATTGATTTCTTTAAAAGTGCATGAGCTGAATATAGTGCAAAAATTTTTTTATTACTGAAGTACATGTAGATTATGTTAAACAAATCGAAATCATAAAAATATATACAATTCAATTTTTCAGCATGTTATTTTGAATGGTTTTTAGGAAAAAATTTTTCAAATTCGTGAGAATATGGCACTTTCAGCTCATACGCTTTCATAGAAATCAATTTATTAAATAACTACGAAGAAGTCGAATTTTCACGAAATTTGGACTTTCTAGGGCATGGCGCCACCTGAAGAAATCAATTGTGGACTTTCTCCTTGCATAGGTTTTTTTTTTTATGAATTAAAGCACCAGAATAATGCTATTAGAAGTGAGTCCAAAAAAACAAAACGATGCACCTTAATAAGCATATATATATATAATATATTATATTCAAAAAATTTCTTTAATCTTATGATATTAATCTCAAGATTCTTTATAAAATTTGATGCCATGATCGAGATCTAATGTTGCAAAAGAGTCAACGGATGAATTATTATTTGTATATAATTGGTCAAAAATAATAATAATCTGTACAAGCATCCTAAGAGACACTTCTGAACTTGTTGTGCTAATAGTCCTTAATCCTTTCGCGCTCACTGCAAATTGCAAACGTTCCTGCTCCGCGCTCTTAGAGCTCTAAGCTCTATGAAGCTGCGTTTGGTTTGCGCTGAAAATCGATTTGTAAAGTTGCGCCTGCGCAAACATCCCATCAACGGATAACAGTGCAAAGCAAGACAAAACTACGCCATCGACCATCTCAAGCACCATAAATTAGCTGCTTAACAAGGAGTTCAAGACCAAGTTTAAGGAGCAGGTCCCGAGGTTTCCATTCAATACAGCGCGACTGATGATTCTACAGTCGTCCATAAAAAGAGAGCGCAAAATTAAAAGCAATCGCAGCGCACGATTAAGTTAATTCTTCAGTCTTATGAGTATGTGTGTTGTGCACGGTGGAGACCTGCAATGTTCGTGAAGCAGTGTGGAAGCATTGCAGAGAAGAGTTAAAAATCAAATTAGCGAATGTGTTGAAAATTAAAAACAAATTCACGGATATATTGCACCGGCAGCAGGAGCCGCAGATAACAACGATGCAGACGATCGACTTCGTTGTATGAATTAATATAAAAAAGCACATGTTGTATGAGCGAAGCATAGGAGAAGGAGCTGGAAGAGGTGATGGTGGCGGATAAGTGCAAACATACAACTCGAGTTATTATTTAGGAATTGGATTTGCAGCGCAGCTTCTCTGCTGCAACTGCTGCTTCCTCTGTTGCTGCCTCTTCAGCTGTAGTTGCCATGGAATTCGCCCTTAAGGTGTTGCAATTTGACGTTTAACGCGTTTACCTTTGTGTTTTTGTTATGGTTTCAATGTGTTTCACCACAGCAAAGGGCAGCACAAGAGAGGAGGACTTACTACAGAAACAACAGGAGGTTAAGATGTATAGCTTTTTTCTTGGCTTCGTGCAAATATATGCTTTAAAGCGATTTCTTGGGAAAAACATGTCGAATTAACACGCGTTGAGATACAATAATCGAAATTAAATTTTCGTTAGTGTAAATGTGAATTAGTACACCAGAACCGGTTTAAAACAAGTGGTTAAAATGTTTTTAAGTGTGGTTACAAATAACCCACATAACTGCCAATAATGATGCTGATAATGAAGGGACTGATACTGGCACAGGTACTGATACTGACATAGTTACTGAAACTGAAACTGATACTTAAACTGATACTGATTCTGATTCTGATTCTGATTCTGATTCTGATACTGACACTGACGCTAACACTGACACTAACACTGCCACTGCCACTGACACTGACACTGCCACTGACACTGACACTGACACTGACACTGCCACTGACACTGACACTGACACTGACACTGACACTGACACTGACACTGACACTGACACTGACACTGACACTGACACTGACACTGACACTGACACTGACACTGACACTGACACTGACACTGACACTGACACTGACACTGACACTGACACTGACACTGACACTGACACTGACACTGACACTGACACTGACACTGACACTGACACTGACACTGACACTGACACTGACACTGACACTGACACTGACACTGACACTGACACTGACACTGACACTGACACTGACACTGACACTGACACTGACACTGACACTGACACTGACACTGACACTGACACTGACACTGACACTGACACTGACACTGACACTGACACTGACACTGACACTGACACTGACACTGACACTGACACTGACACTGACACTGACACTGACACTGACACTGACACTGACACTGACACTGACACTGACACTGACACTGACACTGACACTGACACTGACACTGACACTGACACTGACACTGACACTGACACTGACACTGACACTGACACTGACACTGATACTGAGACTGATAAACACTAGGGTGTCCCAAAAGAAAATTTTTTCCAATTTCATAGTTGCTCAATCTTTATTTGAAAGTTTATGGGGTAAAGAACTTTTAAAATTTTTTCCAAATTTTATGGAAAAGGCTTAGAGGTCGCTCTAATCGAATTTTCCCTACAAATAAAGTTTTTTGGAAATTTTTCGACTTCCAAGCATAAGTTGGGCAATAACAGGCATTTCTCAAATCTTTGAGTCGTAATTTCGAAAAAAAAAATTTCCAAACTTTACTTTAATGTACATACATAAATCATAAGTTTTAACCATTTTTTTGGTCATTTGGGCGTTATATTGCTAAAAACATTCAATGTGTAAACTTTGAAAAGCCCTTTCAAAGAGCTGGGGAGAACATGCAAAGTGAAAGCCTGCTCTAATTACACTGTACAACAGAAAAAAACCGTGTGGCTTAGCAACTTTATTTAGTATTTTGGAGGGCGCTAAAAACGAATTTGAAGTCAGTTTCTTCAGGTCACTTAAGGTTTTTGTGCTAAATCGGGAGGCGGCTCAAGGACAAACCCCAAGATCCTACCCGTAATTAAATCAATATTTGCCCTTAAAGGAAGTGCCGGAGAGGTTAAATATGTTTGATGGACCCCATTACTTTCCAAGATGATTATTTTTCCCTTTGAGACCTATCCGATAAAATTGTTATGATTTTTGTATATCTAATAAATATTTTTTTAAATAAAAAGTTTGTTTTTATTTTTGTTCAAGTTTTTCGAAAATATGAAGTCAGTTTTTTCGGGTCACCTAAGGTTTTTTACTATATCGGGAGGCGGATCCAGAGCAAACCCTAACGCCCTACTGTTTATTAAATATTTTTCATATATTTATCAATTTCATAATCAATACCACTAACCACCGATTTAACGATTCAATCTAATGTTACAAAGCTTTAACGCCTATAACTTTAATACTTACTTACTTACTTAGTTGGCGCTACAACCGTATGTCGGTCTTGGCCTCATCTAAGAATTTAAGCCAGCCATTTCTGTCTTTCGCTTGCTGGCGCCAGTTGGAAATTCCAAGCTTCGTCAGGTTGTCCTCTACTTGGTCTTTCCAACGAAGATGCGGTCTCCTCTTCTGCGTTGACCGCCGAATGCTTTCTTCACTGGAGCATCGTCTTTCATGCGCTGAACATGACCAAGCCAGCGAAGCCGCTCGATTTTAATGCGCTTGACTATGTCGATGTCAGCGTACAGCTCATACAGTTCATCATTCCACCGTATTCGGTACTCGCCATTGACGCAGATTGGTCCGTAGATCTTACGAAGAATCTTTCTCTCGAATGCTCCTAAAGTCTTTTCATCTAAACTGCTCAGCGTCCAGGTTAGGATGGGCATGATGAGCGATTTATAGAGCGTGATTTTCGTTCGTCGAGAGAGGGCTCTGCTTCTCAATTGCCTACTGAGCCCAAAGTAACACCTGTTGGCAAGAGTTATTCTTGGTTTGATCTCAATGCTGATGTCGTTGGTTGAATTAATGCTGGATCCCAGATAAACGAAGTTCTTCACAACCTCGAAGGAGGTATTGTCAACGGTAACGTGGGTTCCAAGACGCTGGGACTGTTTGTTTGTTGGCACTAAGTATTTCGTCTTATCTGCATTCACTGACAGACCGTTTCGACTTGACTCTCTTTCTAATCTGGAAAATGCTGCACTGACTTCGCGCGTATTATGGCCAATGATATCTATGTCATCAGCATACGCAAGCAGCATAACACTCTTGTAGAATATTGTGCCACTACGTCTCAGATCAGCAGCTCGGATGATCTTTTCCATCATTAGGTTGAAAAATTCGCACGATAAGGAATCACCTTGTCTGAAACCTCGTTTGGTAATAAATGGTGGGGAGAGGTCCTTCCCGATTTTAACTGCGCTGCTGGTGTTGCTCAGTGTCATCCTGCAAAGTCGTATTAGTTTTGCAGGAATACCAAATTCAGACATGGTGGAGTACAGGTGCTTCCTTATTGGGCTGTCGAAGGCGGCTTTGTAGTCGACAAAAAGATGGTGGGTGTCGACTTGTTTTTTTTGAGTCTTCTCTAAGATTTGTCGTAGCGTGAAAATCTGGTCGATGGTGGACTTTCCAGGTCTGAAGCCACACTGATAAGGTCAGATCTGTTCGTTTACAATGGGCTTCAATCTTTCACATAAAACGCTCGACAGGACCTTATATGCGATATTAAGAAGGCTTATCCCACGGTAGTTGGCACAGATAGTGGGATCGCTTTTCTTGTGGATTGGGCAGAGCACACTGAGATTCCAATCGTTCGGAATGCATTCTTCCGACCATATTCTGCATAGACGCTCATGAATGCATTTAAGTAGAGCTTCGCCTCCGTTCTTAAACAGCTCAGCAGGTAAGCCATCAGCTCCCGCGGCTTTGTTATTTTTAAGCCGAGCTATAGCTGTCAGAACTTCATCATAGGCGAGCAGCGGAACCTCAACGCTGTCATCCAAAATTGGGGTTTCCGGAATATCATCTCTATTGGCGGGATTGTTTGACAAAGGTTATGCTGGCCTCGCCAGGTTGAGACAGTCAGACATGTTACATTGTTCCATCGCCCCCAATTTCCCTCAGTTTGAAATTGCTAAAAATTTTACCATATTTCTAACTGCATCATTACATTTTTTCATTTTGATGGCATTTTTAGAGTTATAAAGCGTTTTTTAAAAATTTAATAAAATTTCACTAAAAAATTAAATATAAGACACCCGAATGACAAAAAAAAAATTTTCCAAAACTTCTTATTCAAGTACATTAAAACAAAGTTTGGATATTTTTCTTTCGAAATGATGACTCAAAGATAAAAATATGTCTGTTATCGACAAACTTATGCTGGAAAAAAACTGATTTTTAGGGAAAATCCGATTACCACGACCACTACCTCTTCCAAAAAGTCTGAAAATAAATTACTAAAATACTTTTCCTTATAAGCTTTCAAACAAAGCTTGTTAAAAAAAATATATGGGACACGCTAATATACACCCTCTGCCAAAAAAAGACTCATCACCAGATATGTTTGTTGAAGTGTTAAAAAATCACCCAAAATTAGCATGTTCACAAAAAATTTGGATAAGGTCCGTTTGATGGATTCATATCAAACTATCAACACATCTTTAGAACATTAATAAGTTCTTCAAAAAATTTTTCTTTTTTTTAATGGCATATTTTTGATATATTTTAATGGTATATAATGGTCCTTTGAAAATGGTACCTTTTGAATCTGGCCTCAGTGGCGGTAACAGCAATTCGTGGATCATGTAACGTAACATGGATCATCTGAGAAAAAAAAAAACGAAAAATATTCTAGAAAATATATTATTGGCCATAGCCGGACGCAAGAGATTTTCAAAATATTATTTTAAAAAGGCGACTATTTAAAAAAAAATCAACATTTTCGAATATCATCCGTTTTTACCAATCACCGTTGATGAGAAGACGTAATGTAACCACAAAATTTGGAGGATTACTTTTATTTTTGGTCTAAAATGAGAAAGAAATTGTAAAAAAATATCGATATATTTTTATTGTTGTATAAGAAATATGCCGTTTTGGGCTCAAGATTAATTAAATTGGTCACTAATTGACGGGCATGAGTCATGTTAACCGTCGGATTAAAATTTATAAGTATATAATAGGGTCGATAGACACATGGCGGATCCTTGAGAATAAAGACTATAAAAAAAACAAAAACCATAAATTCTACTGTAAAGAGTTCATATAAAAAATTAATCAAGACCAAGAAGATGAATTGAAGTTTTGTACCATTTAAGCATCTGTATGATTCTGTGATGGCAAAAGAGAAGAAAGATGGTTGAAGTCAGAAGAGTTAATATTACTCTGGTTTCTAGGCTTTTCATTTTACTTTTTACTTTTAAGATACCTCTGCAACAAAATTCAATTTTTTTGTAAAAATCATTGAACTGAGCTACAACCACTAAATTATATAAATATTATTGATTATCAAAATAAAGACGAAACCTTCTTACAATCCTTTTATTCACCAATTTCCTGGTTTTACTTATTTTGCATAGTTTTTACTTTTTTTGGTTTAATTTGGGCCCAAAATCCGGTTTAAATGGTGATATTTTTAGTATATCTTTAACCCGCCGTTAGTGTGTTGGAAAAAAGTCACGCCATTAGTGTGGTGGGGTATAACATACCCCAAAAGTAAAAGTCGTATAAATACAACAAACAAAATTGTATCGAAAAAGTTCAGATCGCTTCTGATTTTTTGATTGAATTACTACTAAAAAATAAAAATTTAGTGCGTTGCAATTTAAACAAAAAAATAGTTTTGTTGAAACCTACAAAAACTACTTACAATATATTGAAGAAAATAAGGTCTCTGGAGTATGTCATACCCCAGAAATATTGGGTAACATTTAAAAAGTTAACAAAAGTTCGCGATTTAACCGAAAAATTTGTTTGTATGGCAATAACTTAAAACTGCGATTATATCAAACATGGCCATTTCTAATTAAAGACTATAATTCGGTCATGCTTGTGAGTTCAAAAAAAATTTCTGCATAAGAAACAAATTACAAAGTGTTATGTTTTTTCAATTCTCTTGACATTTATTAACTAAAAAAAACTTGTTAAAAATATTAGTATGTTTTGACTTTTTTGACATAAAGCAATCTACTGAGCAAACAACTAATAGGAAAAAAAGATGCCAATAAACACATCCATATCAAAATTTTTAGTATAAAAGCCAATAAAGAGATTTTGAACCATTTCTACAAATATTTCTAAGTTATGCGTTTTTTCTTTGCATGGACTATACTTATCAAGAGAAACAAAATATCTAGAATACGGTTACGAGACGGTTACTTTCTCGTGTACCGAATTATTTTATTGAACGTTACTATATTAAGGTTGCAACAAAAAAAAAAATTCTATGGTAGAGCCTGCAACATCAAATTTGTCTGTCGTTCCATTAATAAATCGCCATATGAATTATGCTGCTGCTGGCCTTTAAAATTCTCCAAAATCGTTTGCTACGTTTCTGTTTATGAATTTTTTGTTCTAAAGAACTAAACAGAAACCTTTACTCCACCAACAAAAATAAAAACAACATTAACAGCCCCACATAAACTAAAAGTACCAATACATTGGTCTGTTTGGCCAATGCCAGAAAATATTCATTCTCAAACATATAAAATAAACGCCTCTGTCTCTGCCTTCTCTTCATAAAACCCAGAAAAAAAAAAAACAAAAAAAAAGCAACGATTTTGCACTAAAGTAAATTATGACCATAGCTTGAAGGAGAGTTCGTTTCCAATTGTTGGCTCCAACAATATTACGAACAACGTTGAGGCAAGCGTGAAAAAAGAAGGCAACTAAATGGAATTTTATGAGCGCATCGTTTAACAAATGAATTTACAACCGTGAAACGCCCAAATGTCTGGCGTTAAAATTCAAATGGCCAAAAAAGGCTGCGCTGAACAATTACAAAAAACAAAATATAACGATTGCACAGCATTGGCAAGCTGATGTTTTTGAAACATGTAAATAAATAATTTTATTTTAGCTGATCTGCAGTGTAACTCATGGTTGGGCGTTAAAGTGAATAAGGCATAAATATTGTCCTACATGTAATAAAATCCTTTGGGTTTTGGAAGGAAAAAATATAGAGTACAAGTGCCTGAAAATACAGAATTCGCACCAAGTTAATGAATTTTCCGATGTTAACGACTTTAATAGCTTTTGAGCCAACTTCTGTTTGAATAAACACTGAACATATTTACATAGCTTGCACTCAGACTTTATATGAGTAAAACTAACAAAATATGGCTTCTTTAGAACTATGCGTGATCAATAGTTTTTCATTATCTCAAGCACCAATCTGTATGTGTTGCATCGAAGTTAATTTTTAATCTTGATTCACGACGCAAGCAGTCATTTGTTATAATTTGGCTGCAATTTTGCATTCCTGTTGATTGCTAAATGATTTTTAATGATTGGTTTAGCGAGTAAAATGCGTGCGTGCTTTAGTAGAAATTAGCCAAAAGGTTGATATAATTATAGTTTGAACTAAGAAATGAGAAAAGGAAAGCATGAAATCCTGCCAATAATAATACCTACTATTTAGCAGCACTCGAGCGCACAATTTTTGCATAAATGGAAACAGTTATCATTCTCGGAAAAAAGAAACGTATAATAGCGAGGAAGGTTTTAGCTTTTGAGTTTGCCATAAAAACTAACTTTGTTATGGGGAAATGGAATCTAAAGCTACATTCGCTTATTACATTTCTTACTTAAAAATACTAAAAAGTAGTTCTTGTCGTTTTCGTGGCAAATTATTTGGGCTAAAATATTTAATAATAAAAACGTGACACTGAAAATTTCTTAAATGTTTCAGCAATTTTCAAAATGTTAGCAGAAATTATATCATTTGAATGAATATATATCGCTTATTTCGTGCAAGACTGTCACAACTAAAAATGTAGTTTTTTTCAGGAGAGCCTTATGAAATTTTGAAATGACATCATGACCATTAATTGTAAAGGAAGACTATAAATTGTAAAGACTATTTATAGGCCAATGAAGTTTCTACCCAAAATGTCATAAATTTTTCATTTCCGGTCAATAGTGAATTTTTGAGCAATATTTTTGCAAGTGTCTTTTTGGGTTTTGACATTATTACTACAAAAACTTATTTTAAAAAATGTTTCATTTTGAGTTGTGACGATTTTGCTACAATATGATAACATACTTTTGAGCTAGAGAGAATTCACATTTTGAGTTGGTACTTTTTACTTCATAAAATATAAGGTCACTAGCTTGGGTTTTTATTTAAAAAATGTTTAAGGTTATGATATAAAGTCGTTGTTGTTGAAAAATTATGAAGAAATCTATCTATATATATATATATATATATAGATTACGATTAGAAAAAGAAGTGTATATTTTGATGTCACCACTAACTGCTGAAACAAGTCGACCGATTTTAACCAAAATTTTAGGGTACGTTGGGGATTGTCTGTAGATGGTTTATGTGAAGATTACATTTTTGAACATTACTTCTTATAAAAATTTTCATAGCCAATTAAAGTAATCAGTTCTTTTTTTCTCTTATCTAATCCATAACTTTCTATCTTTACTTTCGCTCAGTTATTTTTCAAGCTTAACTCATTCCTAAAAGCTTTAAATAATATGATTTTTTTATCTTCTTTTTAATTTTGGTTTCTTTAATTTAATATAACATTTGTTAAATAATGATGTCTCTATGTATTCAAAATGTGAAGTCTTGAAATCAAAAGTTTTTAACAATATGATTTTGTATCCTCTTTTGAATTTTTGTTATATGATTATTAATATTTATAGTTTATGTATTCAATATGTAAAATTTTTCCTACTTTGTGCCTTAAAAGAACTTAGTTCTTAGTGTACTTATATACATTAATAATAAATAATAACACGAAACCGGCTTAGTGGCTCCGGAGATATAACATTTCAAAGATTTTCCCATATACTCCCATACAAATCGTTCGTGCGCGTTGGTGTCCGTTAAGATCTCAGGAGCGGTAACACCTAAGGACATCAAATTTATAACATTTGTTGCCAAGGCGCATATCTCAAATAATACATAAAAAATTGCCACACCCCCTATTACCTCCCACAATCAATAAAAACGATATATTTCAGAAGAATTCTTTCGCATTCCACTAAAATTTTGTAATTTATTTCAATTTACAATTAAATTGTAAATGGGCGTGGCCTAGCTATAACTACGCCCAATTTTCAGAAATCGTTATAATTCCTGAGTTGTTGCTGAGTTGAGTTGATTTTATATTGAAACGCGTTGTATATGTTTTATGAGACCAAGTGGTAATCACTATATACATTAATGTTGCCACGCCTACTCTTACCGTCCCTTCCTTACACACAAAACCATTTGTGCAGTGTCTTTAAAGACCTCAGGAACAGTAACACCTTAGGCTACTATGTTTACAACATCTATTATCAATTTTTATATCTCAAATAATAAAAAAACGAAAGTTGCCACACCCCCTGTTACCACCCACAAATCAATTGAAATGCTATATTTCAGACGAATTTTACTGTATTGGACTAAAATTTTGTAATTTAGTAATTTTGTAATTGGTTACTAGAGGTTACTATAATATATAATATGGTTACTATAACTACGCCCACTTTTCAGAAACCATTATAATTCCCGATTTAAGCATGTTTTATAATGATACTTACAGTCCTATTCTGGCAAATTAACAATTGTTTACAAGTATTTTGAATATATCTATGTGTTTGTTGTAATTTTTTGATTTCAAAACAAAATTTGAAGCTCTTAAATCACGAATCGGTTTGGGTAAAGATCCGGTTTCTTCGGTTCATAAATACTTAGGGTTGTTCTCGTCTTACTGATACTAATTCTACTTACCCAAATACTCATGATCGACACAAACACTCAAAGCACTCTGGCCATCAGCGATGCCAGATGGACGACGCGGTCGTCATTTGGACGATTATGAAGTCCTTGTGACGACGGGACGATTTTACAGACAAAAATTACGATTTTTAATATTGCTCAATTTAAAAAACTGCACACTATTTTTGTATTAAAATTTTTGCAGCCCTGAAATCTTGTAAACGGTGTTCTTTTTATTACAGGTGTTCACATTCATCACATCAGTAATGTACATGGATTGGATGGCAATTTGGCGAATACGAACACTTATCAATGGTTTTTCTGCTTGTTTGACCAAAGATTTGACCAATGCTTTAACGAAAATTTGAAATATGAATGGCGCTATTGTGAATTTGATTGAGAGTAGCTCGATCTTAGTTAAAAAAAATTTCTTCTGAATAACATGTTTAAAAATAATACTTCAAGCTAAGTATGTTGTTGAAGCGAAAAGAAATCTTCCGTAAGAAATGCGTTGCGTTTTTGACAGCGAAAAGGTAGCGAATTTTTTTTCGTTGGTAAGTACGTTTTTTTTTTGTTTTTTTTGGTTTCGCCCGGAGGTATGAAATCTTCCAAAGATACGTATACCCGTCCTATACGCATGCACGATTCACATTCTAAAATATGCCCGAATCAGCTGGGACAGACAGAATGCACCTACGTACTAAAACATACCCCCTATTGGCAATTAGGATTTTCCACTAAGCACATTAATTGGCTTTTCAGCGGAATTTAAAAATTTAATATAAAAGAAACGCGTATTTAAGTATATTTGATTCTATATAAATCAGCAACATCGAATTAAATAATATTAATTATCAATTTAAGGTACCCGAAAAACAATCAAAAACACTAAACTCATTTTAACTAGTTTGCGGCCATTTTCCAACCCAAGGACCAACGTGGAAATGAGATAAATCTCATATCCGCCAAATCAAAATCCCAATTAGTTGGATATGCATTTGGGCCAACGCAGGCATAAACTTGTATGGAAAAGAGATATACTCTGGCACACCAATCCAGGTGATAGTGTGAGTTCAGTCTAATTTCAAATCAGGAAACCACATGAGCACTTAAATCCCAATTCGATTAAAAATTAAATTATTGAATAATTAAAAAGTAAGTTTTAGAAACGATTCATATTTGATGGTGCTTACTTTATAAAACATAATATCGAGGCAAAAAAGAGAAACAGAACAATCTCAATTACCAATATTATATTGTTATAAAACTGCGTTAGGTATAATAGGATGAAGTTAAATTGATTTAATTATTTAAATGTAATATAATTTTCCGTTTTAAGACGTCTACCGAATCAGAAAAATTAATCATGTTGAGGTTATCATTGAAATCACTGCACATACATCGTAAAGGTTCATGAAGAGCGTAATTAGAACTGCACTGACTCAACTTGAAAAACAGAAAATGTTTATTTCTTCTCCTTGGGATGTTAAAATTTAGAGCTGAGATGAGATATTCCGAATTAATCTCACCACGAAGTAATTTATACAGAAACATGACATTAAGCATCATTCTTCTGCTTCTTAGGGAAGGTAGTAAAATAATTTTAAGGCGTATTTATTTCATACGACGGAAGCATAATATTGGGGTTCCAACGACTATGATGTAAAGCAAAAAGTAAAAACTGTTTTTGAACGGATTCTATGGCGTCGATGTAGACATTATATTGTGGGTTCCATACAACTGATGCATATTCAAGAATTGGCCTTACGAGAGAGGTACTATTTCTGGAAACTATTTCTAAGTTAGTGTTATTTATAGTGTAATATATGTTACTAGCAGATCTTCGCGAGAATGTCATTTGCTTACATTTTTTTAAGTTGAGATTTAATATATTTAAGCTACACCAGCCCACAAGTCTATTTAGATCAGATTGTAAAAGATGTCGTTCTTCGGGTGATTTGTAACAAAGAAAAAGTTGTACGTCGTCAGCGTACATTAAGACGTTACAGTGTTTTATTACCGAAGGAAGATCATTAATGAATAGTAAACACAAAACCGGTCCAAGATGACTGCCCTGAGGAACGCCAGAAGTGACCGAAATACTTTTTGAAAGAGAATTCTTATATAAAACCTTTTGAGTACGTCTAGATAAATACGAATTTATCCAATTTAATAATGTGACAGGAAATCCAATAACGTGGAGTTTTTTCAAAATAAGATTATGATTAACACTGTCGAAAGCTTTGCTAAAGTCCGTATAAATAACATCAGTCTGCAGTCCCAAAGTAAAACCATTTATAACACGCGTAGTAAACTCTAAGAGGTTTGTTGTAGTGGGCTTACCCTTCAGAAAACCATGTTGCAAGACAGAAATGCTGGAAGACACGGAGTGGGTTAATTGATCAGTTATGATTTTCTCAAATAACTTAGGGATTGCACTTAATTTTGCAATTCCTCGATAGTTAGAAACATCTATCTTGGAGCGAGATTTATGAAGGGGTATAATATAAGAATCCTTCCATATAATAGGAAAATAACCACTATGCAAGGAAATATTAAAAATGTTTGCTAGAGGAGTACACAGGTTTGTAGCACATTGCTTTAAAATACAGCTTGGAATTTTATCAGGGCCGGTCGTAAAAGAAGATTTTACTTCGTTAGTTAGTAAACCGAAAAATTTGTTCAATGCAGCCAAGTTCACAACCATGATTGGAGAGTTAAAATTTCAAAATTTCGTTGTGTTTTATATGTTCGTACATTTAATTGGCGTGGAAATTTGACATTCAACAATAATGCTCAACTAACACACTCAACAAATACGTTATGGTTAGTATGTGTTAGTGTTGAGTCTAAACCAAAATTTCGTGTGTAGAATTAAATGCCTAAATATTTCGCTCATACAGCATACTAAAGCTTACATTTCCATTTTTAGTGAACTAAGCTTTAGTATGCTGTATGAACGAAATATTTAGGCATTTAATTCCTCACACGAAATTTTGGTGCATTGAACCTGACTGCATTGAACAAATTTTTTGGTTCTGCAGCATACTAAAGCTTAGTTTTCCAGTTTTAGTGAACTAAACTTTAGTATGCTGCAGGACCAAAAAATTTGTTCAATGCAGCCAGGTTCACAACCATGGTTGGAGAATAACAATGTCAAAATTTCGCTGCTTTTTATATGTCCGTACATTTTATTGGCGTGAAAACTTGACATTCAACAATAATGTTCAACTAACACATTCAACAAGCAAGTTATAGTAGTATGTGTTAGGCCTTTTCCACACTTGGTCAACGCAATTCCAACACAACTTCAACGCAACAGCGAAAAAGTTGAAAAGCAATGCAACTATAAACCGAATGCTTTCAGACTTGCTTCAAAAGTCACGCAACATATTATAATTGTTATTATATAATAACTCATGTTTTTCGACTTCTTGCACTAATTTAATATTTAACACTTGCTCATTCATCTTGCAAACTATTTCTTCTTCTCTTAGATTCAACTAAGAACTAATTAATTAGCTTATTCGCCTTGATTAATATAAAGCCTACTGCACTACAAATACTTGAATTCACAAAACAAACAAACTGATGCAACACGTCGCCGATGAAAATTGCGGAAAGCCGCGTTGCGTTGAACAGGTTGAGAACGTGTCGAGAACTTGTTGCGTGCAAGTTGCTTAATCTGAAGGTTCCGGTATAAATACACAGGCTAGCAACTTGAGTTGGAGTTGCGTTGACCAAGTGTGGAAAAGGCCTTAGTGTTGAGTCTATTGCACTTTGTGAAATAAAATTTTTTTTAGTTATCGTATAGGTTAATCTATCTCCTGATTAAGATCAAGAGTAACCGGACATTGAGAAAACGGACCTGAGTGAAATTTGACAATTTAAAGCAATTCTACTTTTTTATATATTTTTTGTAACACTTTTAATTTGTTATAAATCATGATTTAATTATAATATAATTATTATAATAATTACTATAGGTTGTCCATTCGTTTGATAACACCCGTAACTATGTAAACATAAATATATTCTCTCTCAAATATAAATGACAGCCAGGATTTTGTGGTCTTCTCTATTTCTTTTTCTTCTATTTTTTGAAAAAAGTAGTTATTAAATATTATTTTTAAAAATAGGGTACGATTACAATAACTGGGGCGCCGCGATTTGAAAATGTTTGTTTGTTCATGGCAGAAAAAAAAATATATTTGGTCGAACAAGAAATCGATATCTCAACTAGTTATCGACATGTCGTTTGAAATATAATTAAATTATCTGTTACAAAAATATAAATAAAATACTTTTAAACAATAATTTGAATATTGTTAGCAGTTTTATATTAAGTATTTATATTAAGATTTAATTAGTGATAACACTGGTATTTTCTTAAAAACTTGAAGCGTTAAGGTGTCTAAAATATATTTTATATTTAAAACCTTCAGTTTTATCTTTCATTTAATAGGTATATAGAAATTCTATTTTTAAGTTAATTAACTAATTACTTATTAAATAAAGTTATTACGAAACATAGCGAAGAATAACTTCAATCTTGGAATTTCTTTGAATTTTTCTCAAAATATTGAAAGAGTTTTACAAGGGATCGAAGAACGCATATATTAATGTTCTACTACCTTTCGTTTCGCAGCTACCTCAATTATTTTTAACCAATTATCGGAACAAAATTTAAAGATAAATAACTGCAAGTTCCAACGAGTGGAGCAGTGGCCGTTTTTGAGATATTTTTCAAGCATATGATGAAGATTTGACTTTTGGAAATATTGTACAAGATTTTTGCACAAATAAAGCAATTCCTTTAGCTCTCTTGTTGAGTCAAATGCAGAATCTAAAATATTTGACAGCAAATATTAAGCGCCGTACATTTTTCAGTACACTTTTAATATTAACACCTCTTTCCGTAATAAAAACTATTTTAACTAGGTTGTTAACACCAAATTCAGCAAATAAGATAAGAAGCTTTTCATAAATATTTGACCCAGTGGATCGCATAAAATCCATAGATTTTATCCCTAGAATAGTGACTGCAAGCTGATAGTTTCTGCAATAGTACAATGTTGCACACGAAAAGTTCCTTTTGACATAGTTGTCCATCCACAAATCCATGGTGAGGGAAGCTTCATCATTATTAATAGTTTGTTGAACATGTTATTTTATTTCAATTTTTGTTTCAACCACCAATGTTTTACTTCGACGGGCAAGCATTGTTGGGTCCGGAAGCAAATTTATAATATCAGTGTTTTCACCATACTTCGCCCCATTTTCAATAAAAAACTTTGCCCTTTTGCAAAATATACTGTACCTTCTATAGCATAAAAAAACCGGCAGTCCTCTACTCTCAATTCCAAACAATGGCGCTGACCACCTTTGTACTACTTCCTGTGTAAAGCACTTGTAACATTTAGATTTGGTGAACTTTTTCCATTGTATTTTAGTAAATTTTTACAAAATCTGCAACACACAATGCCTTCTAAAATGATCCCATTTCCTTTTTGTATCTCCGTAAATAAAGTCCATATGGAGCTCTTACCTTTCCACTTTTACGATAGGTTGTAGCATTCATTAGCAATTTTTTCATTTATTTCTTGCGTATTCATTTTCTGCAATCAGCAATAATTATAAAATGTGTAGTCTATTTTGTGAAATGACATGTGTACAATGTAAATTTAACTTTTATTTTCCCGCTTGTTTACGAATAAGAAGCAGACGATCACTGGCACCGGCCTTTGTTTTCTCTTTGTTTATTCAAAAAAAAACTTTTGTTAACTGTTAAAAAAAAGCTGTCTTAGAGTGCAACAACAAAATACCAACAAGCGCACGGTTACTGGCAACGGGACTTTATTTTTTGGTTGTAACTATTTAACCAATTTAAATTTGTTCTGGTTTATTTTCATTTTGGGCTGTTTTGGTCTAACTTTTTAAAAAATAATATTTTTTAAAAGAATTAACACCTTTAATTGCATTATTATTTTCCTGCGACGTTTCGCAGATTTCTTTTCTGCTTCTTCAGGAATTTGAATCTGCGTAACACTTAATTTTGTTTTTGCTAATGCGTTCTTTTCTTTGCAACATCCGAAAGTGCAACAATAATATACTAAAAACAAATGTATGATAAAAAATAGAAACGAATTATGTGAGCTAACATTGCCGTTGTACATTGAAAGAGTAATGTTCTGAGTACTCTCATGATATACTCGGATCGAGCGCCTTTGCTATATACTAACTCGACTCACTCATTGAAAAGGAATCTATGTCGTTCAGGTCATGGCGCGCTCGGATATAAGTATGATTCGATTTTATAATAATAATATTTCATTGAGTATGAATAGGGCAGAGATCAGCAAGACACTTGGGTATCAAAATTCTGTCGGATACTCATTGCAGTTCTCTGGTTCAAAAGGTGTTTAACTGTTGAAGGAATAACTTTATAGTTACTTTTACCAGGCTCATATTTGAAAATCAAAGAGTTTTTCATAACAGAACAAGTATAATTCTGTAACAATAAAAATATTTCTAATGAATTCTCTAAGTGAAAAATACTGTTATTTTTACTTATTTTTAACTTGATTTCAACCAGAAATTACATAAAAAATTTAACAGATCGAGGTGATAGGAAACCGTTAAGATTTTCGATATGAGACAGTACTTAAAAATTATTTTTGTTTAATAAATTTTTTGACATGTTATACCTTTGCATAAGGAGCCCAAAAATAGTATTACAAATTATAGATCCATAGCAAAACTGTCCTGCACTCCCCAAACATTCCAAAGTATACTCTACGGCTTTATGTTTTCTCATTGCAAATCTATTCCAGTAAAAAGCATATCTGACGATATTTTGACAAAAACTTGATTGAGCTTTAAATTTGTTCGAATTTCGGAATTAGCAAACAACATAAAATATTTAAAAAAATTGGATAACTAACTTTGTGGATGTTCACCATTTGAATGCAATAAAATCTTTGTTTACGAACCTACGTAATGTCATGATTTCAACTTTTAAGAAAGGTACGAATGTGGTCTATTTTAGTGCTCTTGAAGATGTTAAATTTTAAAAAATTGCGAAAAAAACATTTTTGAGCAACTACTGCCTCATGTCGGAAGTTTAAACCATAACTGGAATTTTTGACTTTGTATTTTTTAGACATGTTTTAAAAACTTAAGTTTTTACGCTGTGACACATTTATATTTAGCAAATTTCGTAAGCAAGTTTCACTTAATCTTCATTAAGTTTATAAAATTCAAAATTTCTGCAACTAAATACCATATAAATTTAGCACTTTTTTAACTACGTGTAACCTTTAATTTTTCTTTCTTCTGTTTAACATTGTTTAACTCGTTTGCATTGATTTGTTTGCTCTTTTAATATCCTTACATTGTTAATACATTTCAATGTCAAGAAGTCCTTATTAACACTCCACATGCATTGTTCGAACAAAACCGCTAAAGAAAATAATAAAACTAATACATGAGCAGCGGTCAAATCGAACAAAACTTCAAAATAGTCAGACAAGCGTAACTGCCGATAACAAACAAGAGCAGCCAAGAATAACCCCTCTGCCAAATAATTAATATAATGTCCTTTAAATTGTTGCTTTTGTTAAAATTTTTCATTTGTTCTCCTGCAATTTTTTTTTCTTTTCGCAATCTATTTGAAAGTTATTTACTTAAATAAACTGCTGCCGTAAATGCGCCTGCGCAAATGCCAAATGTTGCTACTCACACCGAGCTGCAGCAGATGTTCATTGATCACATGTTGCTGGACGCTTATGCAATATATTGTGCACAGCAGTGTCAAGCAACAGCGCATGCAAAGGACATTTGCTGTTAATTTCATTATGATGAAGTGTATTTTGCCGCCCGTTATGCTCTGACACAGACACCTTTGAGTGAAATAAATGATCGATGCAGTATCGATGAAGTTGTCAAGCATCAGTCGTAGGGGAGGGTGTGAAATAATTTTGTTATGTTGTCGAGTATGAGTTGTTTTGGTGGCTTATAGATTTTTTCAACGATGCTGCTAATTTTTTTTGTCCTTTAATATATTTTGTAGTTTTTGCAAATGAAAACTTTACAATTTTACAAGTTCAAAGATTCTATAGATTCTATAAAGAGCGTCATAACAATGTTTATATTTAATATCCAAGCACATAAAAGAGAATGTTGCCTTGGATATCCATTAAAAAAAGATGAAGTTTTTTTCAGTTTCAGCACACATTCATGATCTTCAAGATTATAAAGATCAAATGATATTGAGTTCAATTCTGTTAAACTTGGTGCAATCGTTTTGATCTAAGCAACTAACTAAGATGCAATCTTGAAGAGTTAAACCTCGTGCCTTGAGTCGTTCAATTGCTTCTGTCCGATCGTCATCTCCTACTTTCACTATCTTGTTGTTCAGCGCATTTACTTTAACGATCAGTATGTTTCTCACTCACTGATTATTATATTGTTCGCGACGCATGTTCCGCCATTATGGAGTTATTATGATCAATAAGACGAGTTAAATGCTGCAATTAAGTCAGTTGAAGTAACTTTTGCCTCGTTGCTGTCTAAGCCAGAACGCTTTATTAGACTGTGTAACAATGTCTTGTGTCCATCTTCTTCCTACCTCACTCCTCTAGCAAAGTCTTTCTCACTCGCTCACTCACCGTGACTGCCTTTTGGCTGTTTTGCGTAATTGCGCTTAATTTTCCTGCGAGATCATTTAGTTTTACGATCAAGGCAATTGATTATAATGATCTCCGATCATACTTTAACAACATGCTAAATGTACGCATGTCTGCTGGATTTTCTTGTTGTTGTCGATGAATAACAACATCGTCTCAACTGTCGATGTTGATTGAAGATCATTTTTGCTGAAAGCCTATTAAGTAAATCAGCATGTGAAAGAGTCGGCGATCAAGCAATCGAACGATGAATGTTTCCAGCAGGTTTCACTTCAAACAAACAGCTACAACAACGTTGTAGTATTTTTATAAAAATATGTTCCTTTTTTTTATGCTTAAAAGCAGCAATTTTCAGTTACTTGTGAACTACCTGAGAAGCTAATTTAATGCAATATTAAAACAAAAACAACAGAGTCCTATCTCATCTACTCCTCTCATCGCTTACCAATTTACGGTATACTATAGAAAATTGCTTGTTTATTATTAATAACCACAAAATAACGATTGATTGTGGTTATTAATGGCAATTGGCAAAAACTTTTATGAGGCTTTGATAAATTGTTCGAGTAATGAACTGATGAAAAAACACAAGAGCAACGGGCACTTACAGCTAAATAGCCAATAAAATTGAGTTAATAACATTATATATATTACCGAATGTGCGTGGCTTGAAAAGAAGATGTATTATGGTTGATCAGATAGATATTCCATCCCGAAATTTTGATGTACATACAAAATGCCAAGAAAGTACAGGGAGTTGGTCAATAAAACACAGAGTGAAGGGCTTATTGCAAGAACATGATAAGCATAAATATTTTGAAATAATTGACTCTTAAGTTTTGAAAAATTTTTAAAAATTTTTACAAATAGGTTATAAAATTAATAAGAAATAGCTAAAATCTCTTTAATGGTTGTTTGTAATGCATTTTGAAATGTATTCAGCCAAAAAATTGATTTTTTAGATCATGTGGCTTATCACTTTATTGCAATAAGCCCTCCAATTATTTTTAATTCACTCAAGTTTATTGTATCGCCTTCAAAGTAGGCCCATTCCAAAATAATACACTTATGCCAACGAATAATCAAATCTTCAAAATTTTTTTAATACATTTCATCTGGAATTAACTTTAGTTCTCGCTGCGAATTCTCATTTATGTCGTCTATCGACTGAGAACGGGTAACTCCAAGTGGTTATTTAAAAAAAAAAGTCGGCCTGAGCCATATCAGGATAATACTGTGGTTGAAGGGCTGCCATTTTATATATTTTTTGGGTAAGACCAACCAGCAAACGCAAACTAGTGAAAAGAATGACTGATAGGCACGATCAATGAAAATAGTTTGAAATCATGCGATAGGTTGCGGCCAGAGTGAACGCCGATTTAGACAGGCAGGCAGACAGGCACAGGCAAACTGTGTGAACAAGCGAGATAAAAGTTAGCTTGGCTTTATTTCGCTACCGTTTATTCGTAGAGTCTGCCTGTATGAGTCGGCGTTCACTCTGGTTGCAGCCGAAGTGCAGATACGCATCACACTTCTATTAGGTTTGATTCGTTGCGTACGGAAACATGCCTATTGCGTGGAGTGGAAAAGCTTTTTACTTTTCAGAATTTAAAATAGTAGAACAAATAAAATTTAGAAAGTACGGTTGACTAATTGGTAGTACATGTACTACTATTGTAGAGCGTTTGGCAGCACTGGGGGGTTGTTTCTCAGCAAATCAGTCCGTTTTCTCTTAAACAACACAACAACTGTCAAGAATTCCGAGTACACAACATCGCGATAACAAAAAAAAAAACAAACAATATTTTGACTTTTGACTATGACGAGGTTTTTTTGGTTTCGGCTCAGTTGGACATCGCGATTCCAAAGCTTGTTGACTGGTTTGCATATTAAACTCGTTTACCAAGGTCTCATCACTAGTAACAAAGCCTTTTATGAATGTGGGGTCGGAACGTACTTGTTCTGGTACAACTTCAGACGGCTCATGACTTTTATGCGATTAAGTTTTTAAATAAATTTTTTATCTTTTGAATCTGGTTTCAGTAACCATTTCCTTAACTTTAGCGATGTTAGCTTCGACCGCTTTTGAAGGCACTGTACCACTCATAAGCAAGTGTTGTTGATAAAGTCGATATTTTCAGTGATTTTCAGCGCCTGTAATAACACACATTGGACTCATTTACAATAAACTCGACTCAAAATTTAATACAAACTACAAGTCAAAAGTTCAAAAGTTTGACCACATCTCAAATTTCAAGAGAAGTATTCTTTGTTGCGAAATTATAAGTTATCTGAACGCCCGAAATTGCAATTTCTTACATAAAATTATTTATTCCAAAACTCCTCGGTATCTCTTTGAAAAACTGCAATTTTGCCAGTCGGTTAGAAACAACACAATTATAACTCCCAATTGGGAGTATCTAGATTCCAGGAGGCTGTTTTCATTAATGCTATTAGGTTATGGAATTGTTTACCCAGACACATTAAATCTATGGTTTGCAAAGGTGGCTTGCGGCAGGCCGTACTTTATCATTTAAAATAATTTTTGTGAATACGAACCAGATTTCTCTTTCTCTTTTCCTTTTTCTCTTCTGCAATCCAATTTTAATCTCTACTTACTTCTTGTTTTAAGTAACTTTACTTTTTAAGATCTTATCTCCACTTATAAGCACTTAAAATGTTTACTACTTTTTCAATGCATAACTCAATTCAAACAATTAAAACAAAGTGTGTAATTAACAACTAATTGCAATATTTAATGTGAATAACAGCCCTATTCTGGCAAATTAACAAATTGTTAACCAGTATTTTGAATATTTCTATGTGTTTGTTGTTTTCAATACAAAATTTATAGCTCAAAAAACCAAATTTGTAAATGAAATTGTCAATAACTGAAAAGCAGTTGACAGTTTTTATCAAATTTTTTATTTTTGAGCTTCAAATTTTGTTTTGAAATAAAAAAATTACAACAAACACATAGAAATATTCAAAATACTGGTTAACAATTTGTTAATTTGCCAGAATAGGTCTGTAAGTCTAAGGAAATTCATTATTCTAAATATGATCATTTGTATAGCAAAACAACTTGTTTTGTAATAGTCTACTAATCTTTTCTTTGATAATAGTCTACTAATATCTGCAACAAATAAATAAAAAAATAAATAAATAAATAAAGAAATAAATAAATAAATAAATTTTAATAAGAATACTTGTCTTATACTAGAAATATTAAGAATAACCAAATCATAAAAATTTAGCACAGGTTTTGAAAAAATCAGTAATTTTATAACTTTTTAATGCTCGTAGCTGGGCAAATTGTAACTAAACTTAATTATTCTAGTGTAGGTTGTACTCTTAATAATATATGTCTCGCGTCTTAGAGCATAATCCCCTTACATTTTGATAGTAAAGGGATAGCCTATTCAGTTTGTTTGGGATTGACGAGCGGCTTGAGTCGTCCCTCTAGGCTTATTCTTAGGCTGAAACTCTGTAACGAGTATATTATCGGTCCACAAATTAGAGTTTAGAACAGTTGCAAACTCTTCAGCTGGAACTGTGAGAATAAAGGAAGCATGGGAAGCAAAGATTATATAGTATAAAAATGTGCCACGTAGATAATTAAAAAGTAACAAATATTTTTCAGATCAATACGTAAGCTTTTGTGAGCGCGATGAAAAAGCTTTCTTGAGAGAAAAGTTTCCAATCCTTGCATGCACATTTTCTCTGCAATGCTCTTTCACTCTTCACTCCACAATGCTTCACAGCATAGATCCAGGGTTGCCAGTTTGGTAATTAATTACCAAATTTGGTAGATAATTTTTGACTTGGTAATTTGGTAATTTTTTTATAGTTTTGGTAACTTTTTGCGCTTTAGTTTTTCCAAAAAATACAAAATAATCAGTTTGTTGGCAAGGTTTATATAAAAAATTGTATTTCAAATTACATTAAACATTTTTTAGTACAGCATAGCCTTTATGTTTTGTATTGAACATTTTTCTAAGTTTTCCAAACGCATCATCTGAAAGTATTGTGAATATGTAAAAAGAAAATGTCAAAATATTTTAATCTTGAAATTTAACGTTAGGCTGCCAGAATATATTTCTTGCGAAAACTGCCCCAAAGATTTTATTTAGTAGGAGGATTTGATTTATTGTTAAGATGGATAAGTAAGTAAATAAAAAACACAGTTTTATTTTATAAACGATGTTGTTATTCTATTTAGATTTGTGATTAGAAAGAAGGCCGCAGTGGAAAATGATTAAACATCCTCCAGTGGATCTGAGTCTGATAGCTAGTAGGAATTTGAAGGAGTTGGGGCAACGAGGTGATCCACTAAGTTCCGCGTTGAGTTTTGTTAAAACTGATATATAAAAAAAGTCTTCCAGTTTTTAATTGCGTTAATATTGAATATTTTTCTGTGTGGGTTGTCATCTTATTGTCCCGAATACTTTATTTGTTTAAATTTATTTAAAAACTTTGCAGTTCTTCTTGCGCCCCTACAAAAGCATCGAGTAAAAAGAGTGAGCCAAGTTGAATTTGCTGAGTTGACGTTGGTGATGTTTTGCATCCATCACAATCTGCCTTTCCTGCTTATGGACTATTTGCCGCTGCTGCTGGTTAAGTGCCGTCCTGATTCGAAACGTGCTTTGTAGGTGAAGATCGCCAAAACAAAATCAACTGCAATAGCTAATGTTTTAGGAAACAAAGCAAAAGAAAAAATTACTTCATTTCTTAAAACAACAATACTCTCACTAATTATTATCATAGTGACCGATTAAACAACAAAGAAATCTTTAGTGCTTATTGTAAGGTATTACGTCAAGATCGCAAATATTATAAGAGATAGGTTTTTAGGGCTTATTGAAGTCAAAAAAGCTGATGCTGCTTCTTTATATAATTATATAAACAATTTTTATGAGACCGATATTCCTCTCCAAAATGTCTGGCAAAATTTCAGCAGGATGTAGATTTATTTTATTTAAAAAGTTCATGTCATTCCTTGCATCTTTGCTCTGCATATGCTTGCAAAAAAAATCCAATGCAAATTGAGGACCTTTGCCGTAAAATTTTCAAGTTTTTTCGGACAGCTCCAAGAGAATAAATGATTTTAAGGAGTTTTTGGACTACTGCCTTACAATCTTACAATCTTAATTTTGTACAATCTTACAAAATGCTTGGTCTTTCTTACAAGGTGGCTTGACTTGGAAAAAGTTAGAAATAGAATTATTGAGCAATGGGATGTTCTAAGATTATATTTTATTTCTTCTCTTTTAGAGTGAATGGAATAAAGGCAGGTGGCTTAGCCGAGGTAATGGACGTTCCATTGATAAAAGTTTACTTTTTATTTTTATCACATGTATTAAAAATAATTAATGATTTGAACTAAGAATTTCAATCGGAGAAAGTCCGATTTTTCATAATAAACATATTTGCTACCGTGAATTGACTGAATCATTAAACTATTTTTTGTCTTTGGAGTTTAAGCATACATTTAACCTTTGCAAATATTGCGGATAACAATTCCAGATATATTTTGAAATAACGAAAATTGATCGCATGAAAAATTTATAGGAACAATTTCAAAAATAACTTACTAAAAAATTAGGGGCTCCCAGCCGCTTAGAATTGCTTTGAATAAATTTAATTAAATTTTCGATCTTCCACAATATGTTTTTCTAAAATGTAAAAAGATATTAAAAGCTTTAAATACTATGAAATAGTTTGTGATTAGGAGTAGTTATTGGAAAAATAGCTGTATATCATATTTTTTCATGACTCCTTAACTTTGAGGTAGTTAGAATTGATATCCTTCAAAACAAACGACCCGTGATCATTAAAAAATCATCAAAATCTAAACTTAAGGAAACCATTAATTTTTTTAAAGCATTAAATGCCATATCATTGAATTTATTCATTTACTTTCTTAATCCTTTCAGTGGATTTGCCCTATATATTGGACACGTCAGAAAGTAATTTTTATATTTATTTTGCAACGTTTTTTTTAAATCAAATCATTTGGTTATATGAAAAAAAGATGAACCAATATGACAAAAATAAATTTAGAGAGATATTTGACATTAAAGTCAGCTGGATTTTCGATTTTGTGCCGAAGAAAAGCAAACATTTTGTTGTTTTTGCCTATTTTATAAGAAAACATCAACCGGACAAAAATCAAATTTATGTTTTTTATCTTTTTATTTTTTAATGAAAATAATATTAAGAGGGTTTAAAAAACAAATATCTAAAGGGCTGGAAAACCTTCAAGAGATTACAAAAATAAATTTTGTGCCGAACAGGAGCAAAACATTTTTTCTTTGTACAAGCTTGCAAAAAGATAGTAGCGATTTTTAGGACCTAAATGATAGGAATATTACCTCAAAAAACTATTTTATTCTAAGTCTAGCCTGGGCATTTAAAATTGATATTCATTAACAATGAATGCGGTATACTTTTTAAGTTCCTACTTATTTCAAATAAGAAAGAAGGATCTCATTGTTATAATTTCTCATTTTTATAATACCATTAATTTATTTTTTTTTTTGTTTTGTGACAAAAAAATTACGTTTACCTGAATTTATTACTTAATTGTGATTTTTATATTAAAATAATAAATAAATTTTAAACAAGAAAAAGTTATACTTTTTTATATATGTATTTATTTATTTTTATTTAATTCAAACAAAAGAAATAAACGTCTAAAATTTATAAGTACATGAGTTTCTGAATTTTGCTTATTTTGTGATTTGTAGTTATTAAAAATAAGAAACTATAAACGAGAAAAATGTAATACTTAATAATATTAATTAAATTTATTTTAACACTATTTCTGTTTATTAATTTTTAGTATTTTAATATTGAACAAATGTATACACAAACATTATAAATTTATTGATTTTATTACTTTAAAGAAATGTTTGTTCAGTTTGGTAATTTTTATTTAATTTTGGTAACTTTTTGATAAAATTTTGGTAACTAAATTTTTTTACAAGTGGCAACCCTGCATAGATCACCACTGCATGATTTCTCATAGCTAGCGAGAGTCATGAAACATGATACAAAAAACTACAGATAAAGTATTGCGCATGTCCGCCATCTTTGCTGTGACGTGCAAGGTGCTCCTTGGTTGAAACGTAGTCACAATTTATTGATAGGGTATAAAGATTTTAAAATGCCTACATTTTCTTATGAAAACTTGTTTCACTGAAATGAAATAAATATTGTTATATAAAGCACATGTCCAAAATAAAGTAAATTTATTTTTTAGTACTGTTTGTGAAGAAAAATTTGCATATTTTGTAGGGGTGCTTTTTCCCCTTTTTACCGATTTACACAAAAAGCGGCTACGTTGCTTGATGTGCTTGACAGAATTTTGACTATTTGTTCGTTTTCATTTTGCTATCTTCGTCACTTTTCTACATTTTCTTTTGAATGTATTTATCAAGTGCCACATTTGACGATCACCAATGACGTGGTGCGCAGTAAATTTTGTTTGTTGCGCCGGGGAATACTTTACCTGTAGCTCTTTGTATCATGGTCATGAAATTTAATGTTGTAGTTGTTTTTGTCCGTTGTTGTTGTTGGAACCAAGCAGTTGTGATCTCTGCTTGACAGCAACAAATATTTTTGTTTGTTTGCATTATTTTCATGATGATTTCCTTATTATGTGTGAAGCAAATTTTTCTTATTCACTGCTTGCTATTAATATTGACTATTTATGATTGACTCAGCCAGAGTAGTAAAATCTGCATATTTATTCAGAATCTTAAGGAAAACTGAATAACGACATAGAAATCCATCCAATGAATTCAAAATTGTTTATAAATAAAATTTTTAATTCACATTGACTTTTAAAAAAATTGATTAGTAATTAATTTCAATTATGTTTTTTCGGTATTCAGAATAATTAGTTATTTTTTATTCATATGAATGCTATTTACAAGGAATGCAATTCAAAAAGAATTTAAAAGTTTTGAATAATTAATTTTTTGTACATTATTATTTTTTGATTCATTGCCTATTCATGTGTTATTCATTATTAATTTTATAGTCATTATTAATTTTTTATTTATTATTAATTTGGTTCATTATTCAAAAGTGAATAACAAAATTTTTTCATTTTATTTATTATTCCAAAGTGAATGAAAAATTAGAAGTGAATACGAAATTTATAATGAGTAAAAAATTAATAATAAATAAAAAAATAATAATGAATAAAAAATTAATAGCGAACATTTTATTCACAGAATAGTAGTGAATAAGAAAATTTTTTTATTCATTGTATTTTTTATTTAAAAGTGAATAACAAATTAATAACAGTGGTAAACAATTAAAAAAAAGAGTTTGCGCGACGAAAACGGCATTGCTAGTTCGATTGAGTATTTTTTTTTTAGATAATAAAAATCATTAAGACTTTTCCAGGTTGACTCGTATATTTTTTAGAAGAATTTTTCGATTTTTTTGAGTTTTGAAAAATATTTCCCCAGTTGTGATCCTTTAACTCGAAAAGTATTCATTTATTTTACAAGTTTTATAAATATTTACAAATGAGAAGTTTAAACCTTTTATTTAAGTTTTTATTTATATGATTACACCGTGTTACACACATTCTGTCCTATGAACCAAATTTACTTTTTCGGAAAGGGGATAAAAAATAACAATACACGTGTATCGGCGATTTTCATGTACACGTCAGAATTTTTTTTTTAAGTTTGAAGTATACATTTTTTTTAATGGTTATCGTTTTTTTTAAGGTTTCAGTTCGTTAAAAAAACAATTTTTTTATTACTATTGTTTTATAAAATAAAGAATTGTTACATTAAAAATTTTAATGTTTTTAAAGAAATTTAGGCCTTTTATTTTTGCGGTTGTAAGCATTTGCTTCAGTATCGCGACAAATAGACCAACAGTATTCGCCAAGCATATGCGTAATGTCTTTTCCTTTAAAGCGCTTTTCAATAGCCGCAATGTCCTGATGGAACCTTTCGCCATGCTCATCGCTACAAGCTCCTAAATCATCAGGGAAAAAATCTAAATGATTGTGAAGAAACTGGATCTTTAGCGACATTTAAATGCCCATTTCGCCATATGCCGAAATCATTTCTGCGACAATATTTTTATAATTGGCAGCTCGTTTGTTGCCAAGAAACTGCTCACTAACGGCAACTGTACCTTTCCATGCATGTTGTTCGATAGAACTTTTATTTTGATGAAAATTCAGAACTTGCAATTATTTGTTTTATCTGCGGACCATTGAAAACACCTTAAATCAAAAAAATCACTAAAAAACATAAAGTTACTGAATGACTTCTTAAAAAAATACCTGCATGAATCTTTGCGCCGGTCAATTTCGGGAAAATGTTGCGCAAAGTTGCAATGGCCTCGCCATCACGATCCAGTTTTTTAACAAAATTTGATACGAGACCGAGCTTAATGTGTAATGGAGGCAAAATGATTTGAGACGGCTGCACCAATGGTAGATTCTCAATACTTTCTACGCCTACTTTGTAGCATGTTCGCGGCTTCCACTTAAATTCAGTGTAATGCTCATCTCTTTTTCGACCTTCCAATGTACACAAAAAGCACTGGTGGGTTGGAAATCCACGCTTAACACCCATGAGTAAACCGACCACTTTCAGATCGCAGCATATTTTCCAATTATGCTCTTTGTACTTTATCAACTGTAATATTAATTCCATGCCTTCGTATGTTTCCTTGAGGTTTGTGGCATATGCGATCGCGACAGATGGATGTGTGTTGCCGATATGAAGCAGCACGACTTTAAGGCTGTTGACCGATGCATCGATGAAAAGTCGCCACTCCTCTGAAATATGTGGGTAACCGATTTTTGCAAACAGCGAATCAATGTCACAACAATGTCCCGATCTTCGTGCAATCTAAAAAATTGGTCATATGGAATAGTGCTACCTCGATCACGAGCGGCTGTTATTTTAAAATCAGCCGCCACTATATTCCACTGCTTAAAGCGTGATGCAAAGAGTTCTGCTGTTCTCCTCGACAAATTTCCGTCGCGTACGAGGTCATTGAAGTCGGCTTGCGTTATAAAATGCGGCATTGCAGTCCCAATCTCACTGGGTGTTGCGACAAATTCCGATACTTGTAGACTCTCGCATCTCGCATTCGATGGAAGAAAAGTTGATAGCGTTATATAGCATTTAAAAAATTTATACAAAAATCGTTAGATCAATACAAATGATAGCTTAAATTAAAGATATAAACGCCTCATTTGCAAACATGTATAAAATTTTGTAATATGAAAAAAATACTTTTGAAGTTATAGCATCATAACTGGGGACATATTTTTCAAAACTTAAAAAAATCTTTGAAAATTCTTCAATTCTTTTCGAATTGCATTCATTCTATAATACTCATACAATTTAACACAAAATCTATATTAATAAAACTTTTTTTCTGGATTGTTTGTTTAATTGACATTTATACAAATCTAAATGGCTTAACGGACTTCGCTAAATTTGAGTACACATATTGCGTGCATCCAGGAATAGATTGTAAGATACTTAGTATTGATCTCGCTCATTCCACCCATTTTCTCTTACGTAAATTTTGATATTGAAAGTCTTTCTTGAAAATTTTTTTTCGCAAAATAAAAAATAAAAAATTTCAGTAGTTTTAATACCAAAAACATTCACATATTTTTAGAATTTCGGAAATTTTTGGTACAACGACTTTTTCATTAAACATCGTTCCCCAAGAATGAGAAAAAACAACATGAAAATCAAAACTTTGACTTTCGATGCAAATATATTCGCTATTTTTAAATATATTTAATTCAATTTTTTTGATCAAAGTTAGCGTTAGTTCAGTGGATATATTCTTGATTTTTTTTTTAAAACGGTCCAAAATATTGAATTTTTACTCAAAAAATGATTAAAAAAATGTTTTTGTTGTATAAATAAGAACAATTGAAAATTGCATTTCTAAGTACTTTTCATATAGTAAAGCATGTATTTGCAATAATATAATAAAAATATATAAAAGTAGTTAAATAAAAAAGTTTTCCGCAAAAAACAACTTAAAAAATATTGTAGCTGCTACTTTTTGTTGGCAGCTACATCGTTTATATAGATGTTTCGTGCATCAAATCCTTACATATCATTTCTATTGCTTTTCAATATTATGCTCACATTGTCGCTTACTTATTCTCTCGCTCTCAAAAGCTTTAAATCGTTCGCTCACTGACTCTCATAAAGCTTTTATGTGGATTTATGATAAATCCACATTCAAATTTTACTGTGCGACTTGCTTGTATGGCGGTGACACATCTTTCTATTATATTATCTGTGATGGGAAGGTTTATTACCTATTTTTTTGCATGAACAAAATGCATTTTGACTCAACAAGTTATTATGTTTGATAAAAGTCAATACATTTTCAACAGTTGTGTCGGGCTGAAGACGTGAAAGAAATAATTTTTTTTTCCTCGACACTGCCCTTAAACTTGATAGATTTCAATAGGACTCAAAAGTGAACTATTAGTCAAAGAAGGAATGTTAGAAGGTGACGAGGAAGTAACTGGAGTGTTCCTGTACAAAAGCGGTGCTGAGGGCTGTTTGGCCTGAGAAGCAGATCCAGATGATTTTCGCTTCTTATTATTTTTTTTATTTTTCTCTTTCTTTTTGAGATAATGTGGTCTTCAGATGAAAGGATTGTTTGTGTTCCGGAAGAAACTGTCTGTGACAAAACAAGCGGGATATTTTCCGAAATGGAATTTTCATCATAGACGCTGGTACTGGGTGCGGCCCTAACTTCACTAAAAAATGTTACAATTTCTCGAAAATTGTTGTTTAACGAGTTATGACTTCCCCCAAAAAGCTTAGTTTTTGAATAAAGTTCATTTGGGGAAAGTGCTCTACACGAAGCACAGTACCAGCGAAGACCTGATCGCAGAGATTTTAAGTCGTCAAGGCATGACTTGGAAATACCGGCACAAGATGCATGAAACATTTGCTCACATGGACCAGAACAGCTGAACATGGGGTTCAGAATGTTTTGGCTTTTGCAAAGTTCGTCCAAAGAACAAGCAACGATATTTTCTGCAGAAAAATAATCCATTTTTAATTTTTTTAAAAAATGAGCAGATGCAAAATGTGCTTTCAGGTTTATTTTATTCAGACAGTGTGTGCACAGTTTAGTAGAAAACAAAAAACAACAACAGCACTCACTGAGCTGAAGATAAACAAATCACAGCACAAAGAAGAAACTAAAACACAGCAAGCATGCAAAAACAACAACAACACTGCATTAACTAAATAAGTTAAACAAAGTTAAAATGCAAGAATTAAACTTACACAACTTAAATGCACAATTATTATTTAAGCGAACAGTTTTATATTAATGTTGTTAGTATTGTAAAATATGATATTTAAATAATTACAATATTGAAACTATTTTAATACACTTACGAATATAACAAACAAAGGCTTTTACATAAACGATAAAACACAACCGACACCAACTAATAGACGAGATCAACTGATGAAAAAATTAAGATATTCATTACTTCCTTCTATGAAAAAAAAAAAATCCAGAACATCACCGTGTTTTTGGACTTCTAGATGAGAACCTGCCCTTAAAAAAATAGTATTAAGCATTGACCGATTGGCCTTGCGAAAGGAATTCCGAGTGCACGACACCTTGAAAATTGAAGAAAACAGTCAACATCACTTAAATTTTACTAGAAGGGTGAGGCAAGTTGTCAACTGATGTATGACCCTTTTTAAACAATTTGTTAAACTCAAATGCCTGTGTACCTGATAGAGCAGACTCCCAGTAGGTCTTCTGTAACATTTTCAATGCATCCGGAGAAGAAATTCCATTTGTAAAACCCAATTTTCAACACACTCTTTGCTGAACTTAATGTTGCTTAGAAATTCACATGTCACACTCGAGGAGAACTTGTTTACAAAGCAATAAGAAAAAAATACGTGACAGATCGTGCTAAAAATTAACGCCCAAGCCTACAAAATTGTTATAAGCCTTAAAAAAAGATATGTTAAAATATGAAAAAAATATTAAAAAAACAACTAAAAAACTAAAAAATTCCAAAGTTGGAAAAATCTTGCTTTATTCTTTCAACGTGGAAAAATCCAAAAATAATTTTTCTATTTTGGCCTTAACCCTGTTTCGAACCTGTGGCAAATATCTTATATAATATTTGTATCATTTATCTGCTTAAAAGACATTTTTTGAAAAAAACATTCTTTGTTTGCTATTTGCTGGAAGTCTTAAAATGTTTACTTGAAATTTAAAAAATTTCGAATTTGAAAGGTTAAAGAAAAACCATGAAAACTAGTTTTTCGGAAATAGTCCAAAAAAGGTTGATTATAAACTTCAATAACACTACTCAACAAGTCTGACTCTCTTCTACAACATACAAGAAGTTCATTGGCTAATAATTAAGTTTTTATAAGCACTAATGTAACTGTGGATTTTTTAATTTTGCCAATTACATGCAAAATTGATAGAAAATGTTATTGCCATTCATTGTAGTGAAAATGTTCTTAAATTTGCGGAGTAGTGTAATCTTTCAGTATCTATATTTGGTTCTATAAAATTTCAGTCAAGCTGCTGGTATTAAAAGGTTAGATACTGCGTTTTTTCGGGAATGTGTTTTCAACTTTTTAGTTGAATTTTATTTGGAAATTCTTTTTAAGTGCTTACATGTGGTTAGAAGTAGAAATGAGAAGGATTTTTTACATTACTTTTTTTCTGAATCATTGTGGTTAAAATATTATCTAACTATTTGAGTTCAGGTTTTCTAATTTTTAACGATAGCTGTGTACTAAACCTAGTACAAGAAAATGTCTATCTATGTTTTCTCATCAAATGAATGCGAATGAATATTCAAAACTTTTTCCTTTTTATTGGGTCACTCAGTAGCTGCAAATTGTAGAACAATTTATTTGAAAAGGCCTCTATTTGCTCTCCAGCCAACGATCGTCGATAGCAACACTCACCTCATGCATGAGGAATTTTGCCACTGCTCGGACGAGTGCGCGCTTTAGAAACTTGATATTGGAGTGACAAAAAGAGCAAGCCATGTCCTTTTAAATGGATAGTAATTTAAAGTTCAACGGGCGTAGACCTGCGATGCCAATGAAGTTTGGAACGTGGTTTTCTAATCAAGTTTGAGTGGTTTTTGTGTTGTGAGCTGGAGTGGAGTCTTTTTAAATGGTCCACGGCTTGATAGTTAACATTGTCTGGCTAAGATGCTGCATAAAGTTCTCTAAAACTTTCGATTGATACACTTTCGACAAAATGTTTAATCCTTTTTCGTAAATCTAAGGCTCGGATATGACACAGCATACTTTTGTTCAGCTCAGTTTGCTCTGTTTGTTGAATGATTTTGCTATGATTTCATATCATTCATACTGATTCTTACAATGAGTATTTGTTTCAAACATTTAGTTTTTATTTATTTGAATTAAGAATTTATTTATTTGCACCATACTATTTCAGGTAAGTTTATTTTACAATAGTTGACAGCTGAATCGAACTAATACTAAATATATGTGGTTGTAAATCTTGCATTCGGATTCCAATAAGTACGATTACCGTACTTAAATTTAACTCTTGTATTGACTATGAAAACGATTCGTCAATATCATCGATTTCAATTTCTAATGTTTTCCTTCCCTTGAAGTCAACATTATTTGCCAATTAATGTGAACAATAAAAACAATTTGACTCTTGTTGTTGGTTTTTGTTCTTTTATTATTGTTCTATTTGTGAGTTTGGAGTGTCTTTTGTCTTCATCATAAATGTACTATTATAACACCTGAGCGCCCCCTCTAAAACTCGACTACAACAACAAAAGCGAGAGTGCATTCAAGTGTCACAAAATAATTGCAAGCAAGGATAATGAGAATCGAACAAATAAAACAGAACCATCAAGTCAAATGTATTGGAATTTTCATTACATTGTTGCTAGTGTGGCTCTATTTCTTTTCTTTTTTTTTCGTTTATTTCGTAGGTTTAAATAAAGGAATTGTTATTATTTTGGCTTTTGTTATTGCATAAAAGCAGTGCGAAAGTAATTCTACAGAAATCAAAAGAAAAACCTAAAAAATGTGTTGTCGACAAAAACTCATTAATTTCAAATTTTTACTGCTGATTATGAGAGAAAAGTCCAAAAACTCAAACAAAGGACACTTAAGTGGAAAATTCTATTGGCTGGAAAAGTGGCAAAGCACGCGTGAGTTTGTAATAAATCTGTCGCAGCAACAACAAAGACGAACCAGCAACAGCTGCTTGCGTTACTATTCGCATGGCAATCGAAGCAATCATTGAGATTTAATTAATTTTGTAGTGTTGGTTTTGTTTTTGACAAAGTTTTTTCTTTTTTTTTTTTGCTTGAATGTTCCTAAGTAGCCACCTTGAAAAATTGAGTTTTCACAACTAACCAATTCGAGAAAAGAAGGAGCCCTGCTGCTGCCTTTTATTATGTTGCCTATCTTGAATGTCCCTTTGATTGAGCTGTATTGCCTTTGTTAACGATGCTTTGTATTTTAAAGTGGATGTCGTTAATAAGGATTGCATTTCCTTTGAAAATTAGTTGTGCTATTCAAGGTGTAACGACATTTTTATTGCGCATGCGCAACGACAGAAGTCAAGATGTAAGCGTAACAAATTAAAGTGGTTGGCACATTGATAAAGCAAAAATAACTCTATATTTTTCGAAGATTTTGTAGGATGTGAATGGTTTTACAAAAGAAATGTGAATATATATTTATGTCTATGTGATTCTTAGAAAAAATTGTCCAAAAGTTACATATCTTATACAAGATAAATCAATTACATGGATATTAATGAAATTTGAAATTTTAAATAATTATTTTTTTTTATTTTTGTTTAAAAAAATTTTGACTGTAAAAAATTTCTATGAAATATATTAAAAAGTTTTTATTACATATCGTCGCCCTATTTCTAATAGGACGTATGTCAAAATTGGTCAAAGTAATGTTTATTAGCGGTTTAGGTAGATTGGTCAAAACTACATCTATGTCCTTTTCTTGTTTTTAATGTTTGTATGAAAACAAGGGAGGTAGAACGTTTGAAAAATTACATTATCGTATGAAATTCATACAAATAATAAACAGTTTTCTTTGCCTCCTGAACAATAGATAATTTTGACTTACGTCGTATTAGAATAAGGCCGACGATATTATTAATATCTTGGTGATTGCAAGATATTCTACAGACACAACTTATATTAATTATGAAACCGAAACAAGGACTGCATATAAGACTGTGTAAATGCTGATTTTTTTATCTTTTCGTACACGCTTTTAAACTTTGTCCAAATTCAAACTTGCCTCCATTTAACATCGCCCTGAATGGCAATAAATCCAAGCAATTAAGCTGAAATTGCTAACAAATAAAACTATACATTTTACCAGCCGCAACTCCGCAGGTGCTAATTCAATTTTCAATACTTTACTACCTTAATCTGTGTATAATCTAAGCGCAATTTATGTTATTTTCAGTAAAACATCGCTGCTGGCAGCTTGCTACGCATGCTCTAATATTTGCCTATCAATACTTTTTATTCACCGTTGATTTGATAATATTTCAATTTTGTACTTTTTTATACAAAAAATTGTTTGCGAATTGGTGGCAAAAATTTTGTTTTGTGACACTAAAACTTTATTTTGCATTAACTTTTCTTTTCTTTAATGTTCTTTTTAATAATATGTACAATTAGTAAATTATACAAACAAATAGAAATGAGTAAATAGTATCAGCCTTATACCATGTTCTCACTATCGTAATTTACGGCTCATTCTTAATTTATGCATAAATAATGACCAAATTAAGTAATTTCGCCGTGGAAAAACTGTCTATGAAATTACTTCAAAATTGAGTAATTTATCATAAATTACCATTTAAATTAAGATGCAATCGGTCTCACCACTAGTTTTTTCGATAAATAATCGAAGAAATCGCACCTGTCATTTTTGTAAATAACCAAACTCAAAGTTCACAAAAATATTTTGTTGTTCTGTTCGACTTGCGGTAATATTTTAATGGCAGAGGAAGATACTACAGGTCATCGCTTTTCATGCAATACGTGTCCTTACATTTGCAACATCAATTAAAACATTTCAACACTTACCTTTCCACGGCTAAAGGTGATTAGTGCTCCAAGTATTTGAGACGAAATATTATTATTATTCCTACAATGTTATAGGAAGTGGATCATGTTATGGGCGGTGCAGCTGCTTGGGAGAACGTAGATTCAACTGATGCTGATTGTCCGGCTTGTGCTCACAAACAAGCTTATTTTATGCAGATGCTCGCTCTGCTGATGAACCTATGACCACATTTTACAAATGCTGTAATCAAGCGCGAAGTTGATTAAAATCGGGCGAAGTTATTGCTCTGCCAACCGACACTGTTTATGGTCGAGCCTGCAATGCCAACAATGAGAAGGCCATACAAAGGTTGTATGAAATCAAAGGACAAGACTGTCATAAACCAGTGGCAATTTGCGTGAAAAACTTGGATGCCCTTCGTTGCTATGGTAAAGCTGAGCATATAAACGATGCGTTTTTGAAACGTTTGCTGCCGGAATCCAGAACGATAGTTATCGAACGTTCACATAACTTAAGCAATCGTTTCCTAAATCCAAGTACTAGAAAAATTGGTATTCGTATTCCCAAATTCCAATTAATTCATCAGCTGTGCTTTGAGCATCTATTAGCTCTGACTAGCGCAAATCGTTCAGCGAACCAAGTAGTCTGAATGTTGAAAAGTTTTCGTCGTTGTGGCCTCAGCTAGGGGGTGTATTTGATGCTGGCCAGCTGGGACTAACACAAGTGTGTCGTTCTGCATCAACGGTTATTGACTTGTCACAACCGGGAAAATTTAAAGAGCACGTGCAGGATGTGAGCTTAAAAAAACGCTCGAAGTTATGTCTGAATTGGGTATTAGAAACCTTGAACTGCTAAGATGGTAAAAGCAGCGTACTTTTTGTTTTTTTTTCCATCGTAAAGACCTCATTCCCATATATATTTCTGCTGTCATACAAAGTGCTCTCATTTCGTCCAACATTAACTATATTAAATCTCGTTGGAGTGACAATAAGATAACCAACATGTTACAGTATACAATTTTGAAAATTAAAAAGCAACTATGGAACGTTTTATTTGTTTTTTTTTTAAATTTTAAGTACATAATGGGACAGTATATATATAAAAAAATTGAAAAAAGTGGAAACATCACTTTTTCCTGGTCGGACGCACTAAATAAAATAAAAAATGTTTAAATTCACTTTAATGCTTTGCGATTGCATGATTACTTTCTTTGCTTTACTTACTTTTGCCAAAAAATAAGCAAATATATGAGTTGCCAACGAACTGTCAAAACAAATTACGAACAGCTAGTTTGAACGCAATTCATTTAAATGAAATAATTTATGGCAAATTAAGTAATTTATGCCGTAGTATGAACGTGGTATTAGGTAAAAGTTCCTTCTTGATAAGGATAGTGTCCGAACGAAACCGGAATTTTGGCCGAAACCGAATGTTAGGCCATTTTATAATATTCGGCAGAAAAAGAAACTGGTTATTAATATGTAAATTTAAACCTTTAATGAATTTTTTTTGTTAAAAAAAAACAAAAATACTATTTTAAACATATAAGAAAAAAAAATTTAATATAAAACAGTATTATTTGAATATTATAGCTTATAGCAATTAATTTAAGTTTATTATAATAGTAAAAGAGATATTTTTTTATTTTTTTTCCGTACACACTCAAAACAGTATGTATTAAAGCCCTGCGTCGCTGCATCTATTTGAACGTACACACACTGTGATTTATTGCATTGCTCACAGTTGACTGTCTTCTAATAACACTTGAGAGTTTGACTTGCTCAACACCAAACGAAGGCCTACAACGACAAGCAATACACACTTTCTCTCTCGGCAATCCATGCACTACGTGTTTTTTAACTAGACATTTTTCTTACACCAACTTCAAGATTTTCAAGATTGACTAGGTAAAAATGGGTCGCTGAATCCGAATCCAATGTCAGAATTTAAAAAGTATAAAATTTTGAAATAATAGGGTTGTCACCCAATAATATGTATTTTGAAGAGTTTTAAACATCATTTAACAGTGTTAGGGAGTCACTGACTTCGAATCTGAAGTCAGAATTTTAAAATTCAAGATGGTGGATAGGGTTGCCACCTTAATCTTTTTATTTTTACGAATTTATTTTTATTTAAAAAAGTGAATTTATTTCAAAATTTTATAACTTTTAAATTGTGACCACGGATTCGGATTGAGCGACCCATTTTTGGTATACCATTTGTTTTTTGCCAGCCCCGAATTTATAAAAATACAAAAAATTAAGGTGGCAACCCTATCCACCATCTCGAATTTTAAAATTCTGACTTCAGATTCGATATCAGCGACCCCCTACACTGAAAAATGATGTTTAAAACTCTTAAAAATACATATTATTAGGTGGCAGCCATATTACAAAAAAATTACATTATTTTTAAATTCTGACAAGGGATTCGGATTCAGCGACCCATTTTTACCTGATGTTCACACCAGCATCGGATTCGTAAAAATAAAATAAAAATAGGTGGCAGCAGCCCTATTACCCATTTTTATTTTTAAAATTCTGACTTTAGATTCGAAATCAGCAACCTCCTAGCACTGTTAAATAATGATGCGTGACCCATTTTTACCTAGTGTTCGTGCCAGCACCGTATTCGTTCTCTGATATAAATCATCTATTGCCAGTGAACAAGCTTTCGTTGCATTGACTGCAGCGAGCTCTCTGACAACGATATCATAGATCAACAATATCAATGATCTGTTTTGTATTGCTCTATCATGTTTTGTTCGTCTTCGCTGCAATCACACACATGATTTCTTTGCAGCAAGCAAGACAGTGCAGTGTAGTGTGAAATGAACAAATGTTTTGAAACCGGCTTTAAGTGCACCTGCGCAGGGCTCTAGTATGTATATACCTACAATTTACATTTTTATAGATCTTTGTTTAAAGTATCTTTGTTTTTTTTATAGGTTTACTATTATCAGAATAGACATATTTCGTTTTCTTTTCATTAATTCGACACACACAGAGCTCGTTCGTCAGTTTAGTTATCACGTTTTGGCGTCAGTACCAGGCTTGCCAACTCGGGGGAATTCCTCCATTTGGGTGGAATTCTGACTCGATGGGGGAATGAGTTCATTTTGGGGGGAGTTAATATAATTTTGTTTCTTAATTTATTAAAAAATCATAATATATTACAAAATTTTCCGTATTTTTCATAAGAAAAATTACCTAAGACGAATTGAGCGATTTTGCATTTTTGTTGGGTGAAGTTTCGTTTTTTTTTATTGAAATTTGGCCGAAATTTCACTTATAGTTTTTGGGGTTCTAAACGATATCTGTACTGATTAAGAAACATTCAAAGACACTGGAGCCGTTGATGAAGAGGAAAATGAAGAAGAACATAAACAGGAAGAACAGGGACGGAACGTAGAAATTACGGAAAATGTTTCAAAATGCATAATTTGCGTGAGTTTGCCAGTCCAATACCGCTTTGCTGCCGTGCAAACATTTGAAATATTGTGAAGAGTGCGTTTTGAAACTACAAACGCAAAGTTAAGCAGATTATTGCCCTTATTGTAGAACGGAAGTTAACGGCAGTGGAAAATTTTTTCTATAAGAAAACATTTGCTGCAAAACCTTATGTTTTTAATATTGAACAATTTTATTTGTATAATTCTTACAAAACATTATTTTGAGCAATACATTTTCAATTTCTTCCTTATAATAAAACAAGACTTCGGACATATTTTTAAGTTTTTCATGTTTTTTCTTTTTTTTTTTTTTGGTTCAAGCAAAGGAAATATTTGCGCCCGTGCCCGACCCCTCAGCAAATTAAATGCAAAATACTGAAGAAGATATTTCTTGTTTTTTCGATATAATGAATTTTAGCAAAAAAACCTTTTAGCTTTGAGCGCAACCATTTACCCATAATTAATATTAAAGTGTTATGTACAAAAATTCATGTTTTTAAGAGGAATATCAGAAATCTACGTCTCCCGGAAACTTTCCGAAAAAGTGAAAAAGTAGGACGGTCTAATGTTTATACTTAAATTTTAAAATAATATTATTCAAGTCGTTTCTATTTTATGTTATGTTTTTATGTTATTTTTTAAAAATGTTTTGTCAAGTTTTTTGTGTATAGAAATAATTTACTCAATAAAGACTGTTTTGAAGTACATAAATTTTTTTGGGGGCAATCGGTTGCAAAATGGGGGAATTTGATCAACAGATTTGGGGAATTTGATTGAAACGAGTTGGTAGCCCTGGTCAGTACCTACAAAACTTTGATATTATTAGCAACGAAAATGATAGTATTGACCGCATAAAATTAATCAAAATTTTTGCGTTTTTACGATAAATTTAGTTATGCACGAATTCATTATTTTAGTTTTGTGGTAAATATTTTGATTAAAGTAAACTTATATATTTGAATTAAATGATTGATGCAAGAAATTTTTACCAGTAGTTTCGGTTTCAGTTCGGGGTTCGGCCATATTGAGGTTATAGCCGAAACTAGCCGATGCTGACAAAAAGGGCCGAAACTGGCCGTAACCAAAACTGAATATACCACCATCCAGGGTTCAGCCTGCGCAGGTTCTTTCATTGATGTTGTCTGATGCCCAGTTTAAAATGCTGCTAGACTCAAGAAATTCTTCATTGGAAACATTGAACAGTTTTTTGGAAAGCTTCTATGGAGAAAAAGATCTCGATACTGTTGATTCGTTTATAATGAACTTCAAAATATTTAAAATGTGAAAAGCATATCAGATGAAATTGCTCTCAAGGAGTTATCCCTCTTACTAGAGGTGTCAAACTATCGATAGTCTCACCATCGATAGTTTCGATAGTTTCGAAAAAACTATCAATACTCATGATAGTCTCCTAAAAAAAGTAACCATCGACAGTGCTATCGATGGCACTATCGAATTTTTTGTCTTTGGTAACAGTATAAAAAAGAAAACAATTGCAACAAACAAAATGCCTTCCGATAAATTAAACTTCTTTCATATTAGGTCGGTTTGCTTACTTTTCTGGTAAAGAAATGAAAAACGTCAACAGTAAAAAATGTGAGAGAGAATTAACTTGAACTTTAAAAAGTAAACGATTGCTATTCTGGTGATATAATGGAAAATGTCAAATACGTCAGTTAAACATAGGTCAGGTTAGGTTAGGTCAAAGTGGCTGCCTGAATTAAGACACACTTAGGCCAATGAGGCCCATTGTGGTACCACGGGGTTGATTCCCATTCTCTATTTAAACCAGCTTGAGCTGTTCACAAAGCTTAGGATTCGTTATACCGATATTTCCGAGAGTTCTTCGAGGTCTTTGAAAAACCAGTTGTTTAAGTGAAGAAAACGTTTTTGAGTACTGTAGATTCTTCCTCCTCCTCATCTCTACAGCTTCTGCAAATGTCATTGTGGGGTATGTTTAATCTTTGAGCATGCCTGCCAATAAGGCAGTGCCCTGTCAGGATCCCTATCATGGAAATGAGTTCTTTTGAACGCTTAAGATTGAGTTTAGGCCAGATTTGCCGCGTTATATTACACATGTTACCTGCTGACTATCTGTTGATGGTTTTGATGCTCAATAACTCGTGTGTAAGGAGTTTACATGTGGTTAGAGGAATGCCAAAGCTTGTCTCGATAGCGAGTTCATCTGCTTTACAGTTACCTAGAAAATCCTTATGTCCAGGAATCCAGCATAGAAAGATTTTGAGCTGCTCTGCCATCTCGTATAGAGATCTGCGGAAATTGAGAACAATTTTAGATGTCATTTCAACAGTTCCTAGGGTTCAAAGCTTATTGACCGTCAGAATGTATGCAAATATCCATGGCAGACATTTCATTTACCTGAAGTTAACGCTTCATGTATAGCAGCGATTTCAGCTTGAAATACACTGCAATGATCAGGGAGCCTGAAGGCTAATTTAATGTTTCTGAGTAGACTTCTCCAACTACTTTGCCATCTAGTTTTGATCCATCAGTAAAGATCTCAATGATATTGTGAGGAGAACGGTTTTCTAGTTCTTACTCTTCTCGAGAGGGAATGGATACATCGAACTTCCTTTCAAAGGATAGTTTTTGTATGATATAGTCAATGGACTTAGGTAAGGGAGGGAGAAATTTTCTAATGCAAGAATGTCCTAGTGTACCTTCTTTCCACTGGGAGGTGGCTTCTAGGAATAAAATATTACGAGCAGTTCATGCTAATGTTCATGCATTTTTCTTTATTTGCATTTATTTTCATATAAGCCCAGGGATTTATTATAATTCCTACCTCTTTGTTTCCACTTGGTTAGTTGGAGTTATTATTTTATTTATGGTTATAGGAGCAGCCTTTATGGGATATGTTCTTCCATGAGGACAGATATTTTTTTGGGGGGCTACTGTAATCACTAATTTAATATCGGCTCGTAATAGCTAGGATATTAAGGGGTGTAAGATGGAGTATTGTGTCTAATGCATCTGTCGGAGTGGTTCTTAGGGCTCCACTGATGCACAATTCCGCTGATCTTTGAACTTTACGGAGAAGGTTAGAGTGAGTCTGTTTTTCGAGTGCATGCCAACAAACAATAGCACCATATAGCAAGATTGGCCTTACAACTGCTGTATATAGCCAGTGAGTAACAATTGGTTGTAAGCCCCATTTACTACCTACCGCCTTTTTGCATGAGTATAAGGCAATATTCGCTTTTTTGGCTCTCTCGAGCAGACTAGGCTTCCCGTTTAGTTTCCTATCCAGTATAAGGCGCAGGTATTTTGCTTGATCTGAGAAGGTAAGTCTTGTGTTTCCCAGTTTAGGGGGACTAATTAGGGGTAAATTCTGTTTTCTGGTGAAAAGCACTAAATCATTTTTATGAGGATTAACGCTGAGCCCACAGCTGATAGCCCAATTGACTAGAGTATTTAGGGAGTTTTGCATAATGTCTCGAAGAGTGGATATATATTTTACAGAGGTAACAATGTCAACGTCATCGGCATAAGCTATCAATCTGCTCCCTTCTAGTTCCAGTTTAAGTAACAGTTCATTTACTGCTCAATTCCAGAGTAGAGGCTAAGGAACCCCTCCCTGAGGGGTTACTCTTGGTACAGATCTTAACGTGAATGCCGCTCAAAATATTGCACTTATAATCCTGCCAACCAGCATTTGATTTACGAGTGCCATCAGTGCGGCATTCACCCCAAGCTCCGTCAGCGCATTGGTGATAGCTTTTGCCTCAAGGTTATTTAAGGCTCTTTCTATATTAATAAAAGATATCATTGTATATTCCTTCAGATGGAGGAATTTGGATGGAGATTATGGAGTGGAGAGCTGTTTACATGGATTTGCTTTTGGTGTAAGCATGTTGTGCTATGGAGAATGGCTTCTTTTCTATCATGGATATTAAGTGAATGTCAATTTATCTCTCGAGGGTTTTTAGAAGAAAAGATGAGAGACTAATCGGTGCAAGGTCTTTTGGGGTAACGTGTGAGCTTTTGCCTGCCTTAGGTATAAAGATAACCTTTACATTAAACCATTGCTTAGGAATGTGGTTTAGGTCAAGGCAGCTTTGGTAGATCAACAAAAGCCACTCCTTACTGATACCATACCATCTGGTCCTGGTGACTTAAATGGTTTGAAGCTACTGATTGCCCATTCGAGCTTTGTTTGTGAGCTAAATGAGTCCAAATACATGTTTGTGGGTCGTAAAAGGGCTTTGTTCGCTGAACTTCCACTTTTCCCTACAGTTATTCAAATGGACATGATATATGTCTTACTAACGCTTGACATTCAAGAAAACGTTAAACGTATAGAAGTTGAGACCTTTGCTGACCTTTCGTTCAAGACACGTATCTATGAATCCCATTTAAAAACAAAATTAGATTCAAACCTTGAACTTGATGCAATGGTCAAAGGCTCGGTTGAAAGAAACAAATCTGATGACAAATCCAACCGCTGCAAGCTCTGTCGTGCAAAAAATCATACCGTTCAAACTTGGCGAAATGGCTTAGCAATTCTGATTCAGGAAAATCCTCATCGTATAAATACAAATAACGCCGAACCTGTCAAGTGTCACAAATGTGGTACTTTAGGCTATTATAGATCAAATTGCCCTCACTGCTCTCAATATAGACCCAATATTGCATCAGTGACCAATTCATGTAATTTCATAAATACATCCTCTGATAATGGATTACCAAAAAGAATGATAACTTTTTAAGATAGCCATGAGATGGCTTGTATAGATTCAGCTTCCAGAACCAGTCTTGCAAGCTATGCATTTTCAATCGGGTTCAAGCCGAAGTAACTCTCGCAGATGGTGTTATACGGGTACAAGATTTTCTTACCACAGTTGTCAACATAAAATTCGGAAACAAAGAAATAACAACCTTTTTATGATTCTCCCAGATGCAAAATCGAATAATACCTTGTTGGGTATTAATTTTTTGGAAAAAACAAAACTAATCATCGATGCAGCTCAAATGGAATGGTATTATGTCGATACACCAAACACAAAACATGACTACTTTCATAATTCCGAAAATAACAAGGCATCATTCAATTTGAACTCAACAAAGAATCTGTGTTCTATGAATTCCAAAAAGCGATGCCTAAATGAAAATCAGCCATGCGATATAACTGAGCTTTATGATATGTGTCGTCATTCTCTTCCTCTGCATGTGGCTAGTCCACATAAACATAGCACAACAAACGTATTTTTTAAAGAAGTTCGAGGATATACTTTATAAAAGGACGCCCAACTATGAAGCTTCACTTCAACATGGTAAATTCGAAATTACGCCTTGATGAAGCTGTTGAATTTAACAATTTGCAAAGAGAAAAACTGGATCATACTTTCGACGAGTATCAGCATCTTTTTGACAATGTAAGTACATCACAGACAAGCATTTTCCATTCAATAAACACAACAACGAATGAGCCAAGAGCGTATCGCCTTTCACCAACAAAGAAGATGGAACTTAAAAGCGAAAATTTTCAAAATGAACAATAAGGAGTTCTTGTTGAACGCAATGGGTATCACAAGTTATTATGGTACCAAAAAAAGATGGGAAATTCGTGTCTGTGTTGATTACCGCCAACTTAAGGCAATAACAATCTCCGATCGCTATTCTTTACCACGCATCGACGATATTTCACACACCCCAAAATGCATGCCATATATGTCAACTTTTGATTTGCAAAGTGGTTATTTGCAAATAAACATAAAAGAAGAAGATATTAATAAAACTGGTTTTATTACACTGTTTGGTACGTATTGTTTTAAACGTATGCCGTTTGGATTACGCAACGCTCCCGCTACGTTTCAACGAACTAGGGATAGATTTCACAATGTCTTACCTAATATTCTTATCTTGGTTTATGTAGACGATATAATTATATGCTCCGAAATATTTAACCAACATATCATGGAACTAAAAGTGTTCCTGCGCCTTTCTAATTTTGGATTACGTGTCATTCGAGATAAATGCAAATTTATTTGCCCAGAAGTAAAGTATCTGGGACATGTTTTATCAAATGCAAAAAAATGGTATAAAAGTTGATGAGATGAAAACACAAGCAATTTTAAAAATGCCTGAACCAAAAGATATAAAGCAACTTCTTTCGTTCTTACAGACTTGCTCTTGGTATCGCTGATTTATTCCAAACTTTGCAAATGTGAGTAAGCCGCTAAGCCAACTAACAAAAAAGAACATTCAGTGGAAATGGAACGAAAATCAGCAACAAGCATTTGATACGCTTAAATATCTTCTTTCCACACCTCCAGTCTTAAAACAAGCTGATGAAAAGAAAGCTTTTTATTAAAGGCTGATACTAGCAGTTATGCACTCGGTGCAGTTGATAATCGTAGAAGCTCAAAAAAACTACTCAACAATAGAGCGAGCGGCTCTTGCAATAGTTTGGGCAGTTAATAAATTCCGTGCTTATTTTGAAGGATCTAAACTTGTTCTTTTAACGGATCATCAACCGCTTAAATGGTTAATGAACTTAAAATCCCCCCACTGGTCTTTTAGCAAGATGGGCCTTGCAATTGCAATCGTTCGACATTGAAATAAATTTCATTAAAGGAAGACTAAATAAAGCTGCCGACAATTTATCAAGACCTCCCATTTCATCATAGCTATTTGTGTTCGAAGAAGAATTCAGCGAAAGAATTAAAAACAAAACGACTTAAGGACACCGAGCTTGCTAAAATTATTAACAAACTTGAATGTATGAGCTCCGAAAATGCAACAATGGCAAAGAAGTGTATTTCTTTTGGTTATTTAATAAATATTGGAGTTCTTTATCGTTATGCAAACACCGAAAAAGAAATTGCACAACTAGTGATACCCACTTACAAACGAAATGAAATTATTGAAGTATTTCATTGTGCTGATTTTTTCGGATACTACTGTATTGAAAAAACTTAATTAAGAATAATGGAACACTTTTCATGGCTACGAACGACAAAGGACATTTAAAAATTCGTTAAAAACTGCGAAAAATGTAAACGTTACAAACCTTCAAATGCTAAACCAGCAGGCCTTTTACAAACAAGTCCCATAAGTTCATAAATGTTTTGAAGGTTTAGCCATAGATCACTTTGGACCACTGCCACCAAGCGATGAGTTTAAATACATATTTATAATTGAAGATACAGCAACTCGCTGGATCGATATTTTCCCTTTGAAGGACGCCACTGCAATTATTTGTGCAACAACTTTGTTAAATGAAGTATTTTTACGTTATGGAATACCAAGGAAAGTCATCAGCGATAATGGACCGCAATTTATGTCTGGAGTTTTGCAATATTTAATTAAATCGATAGGAATTAACCAACAGTTATATCATCCTCAAGCAATTATTGTGCAACAACTTTATTAAATTAAGTATTTTTACGTTATGGATTCCCAATGAAAGTCATCAGCGATAATGGACCGCTATTTATATCTGGAGTTATGCAATATTTAATTAAATCGTTAGGAATTAACCAACTATTATATCATCCTCAAGCAAATATGGTAGAACGTAAAAATTTGGATTTAAAAATACGATTATCAATATAAGTGGAAGATAAGCACATTTCTTGAAATAAATATATATTAATATTAGCATAAGATAAGCACAATTCTTGGAATAAAAATCTACCTGCGATTCGCTTTGCAGTAAACACCGTAGTCTGTAGTCATACTGGTCACACAGCAGCTTATCTTAATTTTGGCAGAGAACTTAGTACTCCAGTAGATATTTCACATTATTTATCATTTGATATTAACAATGAAAATTTTGTAGAAGAAATTACTCCAAAACTGAAAATCTTTTCTAACAACTTTAAGTAGACATAAAAATGATTGCAAAATAATGTGTTTCTTTCAGTTTTCAGAACGTTTTCAATCGTTTTTTATAGAAAACGAAATTTCAGAATATCTAATATATAAAAATGAATGTTTGTTTGTTTGTTTTTTTGTTTGTTCGTTCGCTATGCTCTGCAATACCGTTCATCCGATTGCGATAAAACTTTGTCAACTTATTGCTTGCACTTACGTAAACAATACAGGCATGTTTAAAATTTGCCACACCCCCTTTTACTGCCCACAAATATATAAAAAATCTCGATATCAAATTGCTTTGGAGTTATGGGTCGCACAGCCTCGAAATTCGATATTCAAGTACAATTTACACATGCCGTTCCACTGATGACATTTTATGGGAGTTAAACAAGGGGGAGTGGAACGTCCAATACAACCAAAACTTGCGATATCGAATAGTTTTGGAGTTACAGGTCACACAACATCGGAATTCAGTATTGACATCAATTTATGCACGCAGTTTCATTAATAACATTTTATGGGCGTAGGAAAAGGGGACTGGCATCTCCCATACAACCCAGATTTGCGCTATCGAATAGCTTTGGAATTATAGATCGCACAGCGTCGGAATTCAGTATTCGATCCGAATTTACACATGGACTTTCATTAGCGGGGTTCACATGGTCCTATATGTTGTCACGCATTGTAAAACAAGCCTAGTATTTGACCGTTCGAACGCTCGATACAGCCGACTGACAACATGTTATCTTGAATTTGAAATATTTCAAATTCGAGGCCATCACACCAGGCGCGACAACATGTAGAATCATGTGAACCCCGCTATTGGTAATATTTTTTGGGCGTTGGACAAGGGAGAGTGACACCTCCCATACAACCCAAATTTTGCGATATCGAATAGCTTTTGAGTTATTTGTCGCACAGCGTCGGAACTCAATATTCGACCTAAATGTACACATGCCATTCAATGAGATTAAATTTAAATTAAAAAGATTAAATCAATGAGATTAAATTTTATGGGCGTTTGCCAAGGGACCTCTTATTTGACCCAAATTTGCGATATCGAATTGCTTTGTAGTTATAGGTCGCACAGCGTCGGAATTCCGTATTCGACCTTAATTTACACATTCAGTTTCATTGATCACATATAATGGGCGTTGGTCAAGGGGGCGTTGCACCTCCCATACAACCCAAATTTGGGATATCTAGCAGCTTTGGATTTATAGGTCGCACAGCATCGAAATTCAGTATTCGATCTCAATTTACACATGCAAGGGAGCGTGGCAGCAACGCGCCAGGCTTCAGCTAGTTATATATAAATATATTATATTATATTTTATACATATTCTAATATTATTACCTAATAAATTATAAAAACATCTTAAAAAATATATTTTTCCTTAATTTTATAGGCAATTTAAAGTAACTTTATTTTTTTTGGTTAAAGGTTAATAAGGTTCTATTTTGCTTTAAAAATTATTAATTTCAATAAGACATTTTATCAATTCAATCAGATTTGCAAAAAAAAAAAAAAATTAAAAAAATTCTTATTACTTCAAACAGATTTCCTTATTCAGTATCAAGAAGATAACTTTTAAAATTGATCACTTTTAATATGTATCATATAATGATTTGAGGGACTTGAATAAAATTTGTTCTCATCATCACCACAGTACAGGAATAAGTATCCATCTTTACAAGTTGTCGTATCTTACAGAATAAGTATAATATATATTCTTTACTCATATAATTTGTCATATCATGACAGACAGAGATTTCGGCCCAATTATCTTATCTCAGCTCGACCCACTTAATTTCAAATGTTAAACATTTACAAACAGTAACATTTTAACCTACCCCATCTCTATCTCGTACTCGACAAAGCCCTCTGCTAGAAATGCTGTCATGTTCTCAGCATGTTCCTGTGGTGGTGGTGGTGGTGGTGACGACCTTCTATCATGAACAAGCAACCCTCTGTCGTGTATCTCAAACAAGGCATCAGAAGTCATTTTCCGCTCCTAGTCTCAAGTGTTCAGGCTGATGTAGATATCAATAAGTGTGTGGTTTTTGTTGTTTTAGATGTTGGTTACCGTATCCTAAGTGTTCCCTGGGGTCGAATACGTTTTCGTTTAACATCACAAAACTCGTCAATGTTGCGCTGATTTCAGTGGTTAAAATAAGTTGAAGAAAGTGGTTTATGATAGCATTACTTAAGACTCAGTTCGCAAGAATGAAAAAGAACGCTAACAGAAAATGAGTTAGAAAGAGTCGAAAAGAAAGTTATGTGCGTATTAAATTACGCTTGTTAAATTGTCTTGTTAAAATCAGCTCGTTGAAAAGAAACCATTTGTCATATTTTAATAGGCTTAGAGAAACTTTAGGACAAAAAAAAAATAGAATAAAACAAACAAAAAAACAAAAACTTTTTTAAATTGCAGTTTAAAAGAAATCATATATTTTAAATAGTTCACACCAAAGCCTATTTATTACAAAGACGAACTGATAATAATACTTCAATTGTCATTTTTTTTCAACACCTGAAGTTAGACTCTGAATTCCTATTGGGAAAAAATTTAAAATTTTATTTTGAAATCCTGCAGCTATCATCACACCAAAATTTAATGGAGCAATTTAAGCCAACAACTTAATAACCTCAACCAGAGTGTTTTGGAGGTGCAACAACAACATCCAGAACAGCAACGCGTAGCAATGAGATATAATGCTGTTGCCCCTGCTGCTCCAGTCGATAGCATCTTGTTAAGTTGAGACCATAATTTATATGTGGACTTAGCTGTTGCTGTTGTTTGTATTTTGCTTTGTGTTGCTTTGCAATGCAACATTTTTATTCGCAAGGATATAGTTATAAACATGTTTAACACACACATACATTTGATAATCATATTATGATGATTTTTGTTTTTATTATAATGCAGTAATAAACTATTTTTGTATACATTGGACATAAGCGCAAGCGCTATTGTTGTTGTTGTTATTGGAAGAAAAATCATTGCATTGAACTTAACCTCAAACAGACGCTACAGGATATCGTTGCGATATATTGTTAGGAAAGCGATAAAGATCATCACTACAATAACATTGAATGTATTCTTAAAATGGTCTGTGCCAAATTGTTAGGACTTGTCTTGAAAATCTTACAAAATTAGTTAGGTAAAATTGGCTGCATTTATCAAGCCAGTACCCACACTGAAGTTTTTCATTAAGTTTTTAAAAACACTTTAAAAAATATGCTTAACTGCAGTTTTAAAAATTTTTTTTCCTTCGTATTTTAACGATATCATATTGGGAAGTGTTGATGATATGATACCTGAAGGATGAATGTTCTTCGTTAAAATACGTAGGAAAATAATTTTGAAAAACTGCAGTTAAGCATATTTTTTAAAGTGTTTTAAAAAACTTAATGAAAAACTTCAGTGTGGGTACTGAAGTTTAGTTTCAACAAATTTATCAAAGCTGTAGCCAATTCAGAAATTAATAACCAAATCTTAGACCCTAGAAATTCAAAGACACAGGGTGCGCCTTTTTTATGTCCACCTGCTTACATTGAAAAAATTTGACATTTATCAGCTGATTGACTTGAATAAACAGTTTTTTAAACATCTATTACGTAGAATTTTAACCATGAATAGCTTTACACAGAAACAATACCCAAGAGGTAAATTATGGAAAAAAAGGAGACTAATTAAAAAAAATTTAAGGCGTATATAGTGATGTTTTTACCCTATTAAAGAAGATTCTGTATTACTTTGTAAAAGAATTGTTTAAAATATTGTACCGCTTACCCGCAATGAACATTCATAATTATTTTTCACTTTGAGTGACCGCAGCGGCAAACGTGTTTATCCGCAATTCTGAAAGTTTTTTGTACATTATTTTCAACAAAGTGCATAAAACTATAATGGAACCTTCTTGTTCAGATATTTAAGCAACAAAAAATCAATTTTTTTTTTTATTGAAATAGTGTTTCTACATATTTGAATTCATTAATTTTAATTTACCTTAAAAAAATATGTATTTTTACTATGTTTATAGTTCAGTAGCGAAGATAGATTTTGATTGTGGGGGGGATATTTAGATAAAAATAAATATAATAACCTTAAAAAGTATACTTTTGCATACCTGATTATATGACTGTTTTGTGAAGCCAAATAGCTTAATCCACAGCTTTACTTTATAACATGCAATAACAATAGAGTTCAGCTACTACAGCTTTTTCGCACTTTCTCCGCATTAGATCATCTTAAAAACCAGACCAAATAACATTAAAATATCTCAATGATATTGATAAGAGTGGTCCAAAACAATCTAAAGTGCGAAAAATTTACCCACCATAATATGGGTTGGGCTCAGGTACAACACAAGACGTAACAACTAACCATGCGTTAACATAGATCTAATCATACATTTGTTTTCAATCTACTTTTGAGTTGACCTTTCGATAAGTTAACATCAAAAAAGCTACAGTTGTTAACAAAGGTACTCATGCGATGTAAAGGAGCAGTATCCATATAATTTGTTCTACTAAAAGGTAAGTAAATTAAATTGTTAGCATTTCTACTGCTTCTACGGTTAGTGTTAAAATTTATAAGAGTTAGGAGTTCTGGTGAATCGAATACCACCAGTTATGAGTTGGTGTAAATAGACGATATCTGCAGACTTCCTTCTCTCATACAAAGATTGCATTTTTAATAGTTTTAAACGATCCTCATAAGGAGGAAGGTTTAAAGTGTCAGTTGCACTTAAACCCCTTAGAGCAAACCGAACAAAACGTTTTTGGATTCTCTCTGTACGTTCAACATGTACATTGTAACTTGGGGACCAAACTTGACTTGCATACTGTAAGTGAGGTCGCACAATTGCATAATACAGCGTTGTAGTTGTGATCATACTATTAAATTCTTTGGCCCAGCGTTTCATAAACCCGAGCATAGAAGATGCTTTTTTACAAATGTAATCAATATGAACGTTAAACGATAGCTTAGAATCCATGCATATACCCAGATCTTTGACAGAATCTACATGACTTAATGCAGTATCTTTTATCTTATAATCAAAAATTAAATTATTCCTTTTTCGCGAAAAGGTCATAGTTTGGCATTTATCTGGATTTAGAAACATATTGTTTTTAGAACACCAAATTTCAAAGGATTTCAAATCAGACTGGAGCAGATCTGAATTGTCTTTAGCATCTATTGTTCTGTATATTTTCATGTCATCTGCATAGATAAGTAGATGAGAGTGTTTGATGATGTGGGTTACATCATTAATGGCTAAAATAAACAGAAGTGGACCAAGGTGGCTACCTTGAGGAACACCTGATTCAGCAATAAATTCAGCTGACAATACGCCTCGAAATCGTATTTGATAAGATCGCTCTGACAGATACGATTGAATCCAGCTTACAAAAAATTGTGGAAAACCCATTAACTTTAGTTTAAATAGAATTAAGTTGTGTGGCAGTTTATCAAATGCTTTACTAAAATCAGTGTAAATACAGTCGACCTGGTTACCTGAATAAAATGAATTTAAGCAAAACGTTGTAAAATCGAGGAAATTAGACACAGTGGATCTGCCAGTAACAAATCCATGCTGACGAATTGTCATGACCTTCCCACAGTCAATTTTCTCACGATCATACACGAGCCGCTCAAAAAGTTTTGGAATCGACGAGAGTTTCGCGATAGGCCTGTAGTTGTTTATATCGTTCTTACAACCTTTTTTATAAATAGGACTTATAAAAGATTTTTTCCAAAAAAGTGGAAAAATACTTTCGCTAATTGATTTATTGAATAACATGGACAGTGGTTGACTTAGAACGGAACCACATCTTATTAACACTGCGGCAGGAATTCCGTCAGGTCCAGCATTAAAATCCTCATCGATCAATCCAATATACTTTAAAATATCCTCTGAAGTAAAGGATATAGAATCCAACGACACCCTAGGTGTAGAGTTCATATATTCAAAGTACTCTCCATCAGAATTAAAAGAGTCTGAACAAAAGGACCCTTTAAAGAGATTGGCAAATAGACCACAAATTACGACAGGATCGTCAGTAAATCCGTCAGAGGTTTTAAATTATGAAGGGAATCCATCAGATTTTTTTTTTTGGTGTTTATAAAACCCTTAGAATTTCTTCGGATCAGACAATATTCTCAGCTTAATACTGTTGAAACGTCGAAAAACGGTAAATGGGTATAAAACTTATAGGCTTGTTGAATTAAATCTAAGCAACACCGTAATTCTGGAAACTACACATGTCACTATATCGCTAGTAATTGTTGACCGTTTTAGAAAAATAAAACACTGAGCTAAATCAAACTTTGATAACTCTCTTGAGAAAAATAAGAATTTTTGGCCATACATATTCATTTGGATTCGTGCCTAACTTATTATTAGAATCAATTCGCAATAAAGTGAGATATTTGGTAATGTTTCCATGGCTCTGGAAGGGGTCCAGAACCGCGGACGCCCCCATATCTACGCCACTGTAATATATATGGGGCATTCCATGAAAAATTTGCCACCAAAATTTTTTTTCAATAAAAGTTATTTTTTATGGTTCATTATTCAAAAATATTTGATACGTATTTTTTTATTTAAAAAATAAAAACGGCTTCACGAGAAAATAATTTTTTTATATTGTGTTTTTAAAAAAGGACCTTTTTTCAATCGCTTATACTGCAATAACTGAAGAAGATAGAAAAATTTGTTCTAAAGAAGAAATATGCGCCTTTTTTTTAGCTTTCGATTGATGTTGACTAAAAAAACCCATGCGCACACGGCTTAAAGTTTGCACAAGTGCATGAAAGAAAAAAAATATTTTTTAATATTTTTATTTGCAATTTCATTTGGAATAAGGGAACAGTTCGTATTTTTTTGTTTTTTCAAAAAAAAAATTTTGTGTTTAATAAGGTTATTCACCTCAAATTACTTGAATAACTCAAGTAATAATAACTTGAATTTTTGGACTTTCCCAGCAATATTTGTATTGTTTTCGACTAATCTTGGTACGCTGATTTCAAAACTATTTTTACTGTTTTCTAGTATCACCAGTTTTTGATATTAGTCGAAAATAATACAAATATTGCTGGGAAAATCCAAAAATAAAAATTTTGCCCCCTGAGTTATTCAAGTTATTTGAGGTGAATACCCTTATTACTGAAAAATTTTTGGAAAAAATAAAAAATCTTAACTGTTTCCTTATTCCAAATGGAATTGCAAATGAAAATATTAAAATAAATTTTTTTTCTTTCATGCACTTGTGCAAACTTTAAGCCGTGTGCGCATGGGTTTATATGCATTTGATCTTGCTAAAATTTTTCACAAATTTTTTATCATCAATTACAACAGTCTGAGTCCTTGGGGTGGTCTTTTTAAAATAAGGTCCACTCTAGTGTAGCTACAGAGTTGGTATGTATTATTACTACGCAGGTTTGGGCTTGCGTTACTAAGAATGCGTTGTTCTTTGAAAATCTATTTATTTTTGAAATACCATAATAAATTCGAATTATTTCTGTTATGCATTTATATATTTTCCATATGAAATATATATTTTGTTAACTATACATATATGTATATTTAGGTGCCTCACGAAAAAAAGTTGTTCTGCACTAATGCTCAAAATAATCCTTGGTATGTTATGATGATTTCGACTCTAGCGTTAGCCATCCGTGAGTTAGCCATCCAACCTTTGCAACGATATCTCGAAAAAGAAAATCGCATAAAAAAATTAAGTTATTTGAATTTTAGTGAAATTCATATAAAAAAAGTAAATAAAAATCATGAAATCCGCATTATATTTTGTCCCACGGAAAAAATTTAATAGTTTTTGATGAAGATTGGATGAACTTTTTTATCACTACTATTTCTGATGGTTTCTTTATTTTTAGTTACCATACCAGCCAATATTTTTACAAAAAACTCGATTTTTAGAGGTTCGGTCAAACCATTCCAGCTCTCGGATGGCTAACGCTAGAGTCGAAATATTTAGGGAATCATCATAATATAAGCCATGGATTATTTTGAGCATTAGTGCCCAACAATTTTTTTTTCTATGGAGCATGAGGCGCCTTAATGTGTATGTTCTTACTACAGGAAAAATAAATAATTTAAATTTTCCGATATTTATTTCCATTTATTGAACATAAATTTTAATTACATTTAGTTTTAACCGATATAAAAAATTATCAAAAACAACAAATTTATCACTAAAAATATCAAACGAAAACAACAAATTTGTTTTTGAATAATTTTTATTTAGAAGATAAACGGCTTCAAAATAGTTTTGAAAAATATAAATGAAAAAACCAGTATTTTTCTCTATGACTGTATAAAAAGTAATTCTACGTCTATACTTACGATACTATACGATACTATCGAAAGTGAGTCTTTTTAAATAGCACCTTGATAGATAAAATGTAAGTATTGATCCTATTATTTTTTCACAGCCAACATTTCATTTGAAATCACCCATCCTGTATCTGTAACCCAAACACAAATTTTTAGCAAATAGCTTATTCCCAAATATTTTTAATTTTTCTTCAAATAAAAACTGTAAACGTTTAAAAAAATTTGTACGGACATTCGACAAAATGTAACATTGTTTTCAATGGGATTATGTTTATCTGTATTGTTAAAAAAATTTTATGGAAAAATAACTTGTTGCTGTGTAAAGGGTAAAAAACAGGTGTGAATGTAAAGTAATTTTAAGTCATTCCGTACTTTTCAGTTAAAACAACAAAATAATAGATTTCGTTTTGAAAGAAAATGTGTTGAAACATGGCTGCGTTTTTCGTAAACATTTCAAATATTCCAAATATTTTTTCACAGCTTCAAAAAAGTAATTTCAGTCTAGGAGGCTCGGCGCTCAGATTAGCCGCCAAACTGACGGTTGCCATTTGGACGTTGCCCAGGAAACACTACGTGAAGGTTTGAGTCGACGATTTCACATGGAATATTCCGACCCAGCCACGTTAAGGCAGTCAGACACATTTCTATGTAAAGGTTCGTTTTTCTGTTACCCAGAGATGAGATGTGCATTGACTGTATTTAAAAATCATTACTTGGTTTATCTATACTAATGTATAAAATTGAAGTGAAAATTTAATATTACCTTTCCATCACTCTTTCATATTTGTGCTACAGAACGAGCTAAGGCTACTTTATTTACGAACTTTTAATAATAAGAATATTTAATTAAGGCTTAAAATTTTTTAATAATTCATCGAAGCAGCCACGCATTGCTAAATCGTTTTCCTTTCACGCGGTTGTGTTGCGAGAGTTTCAATAAATTTAATTTTTCGCTCGTCTTTTCTTTTTTTGCTCAGCTACCACAGTGCAACAAAAAAAAAAAATAATATATGAGCCTCGAGCAAGGCGAAAAGTGAAATACATATGTATTAAATATTTTTACAAAATATATTTTTTAAAAATTCACCTAGTTTAAAAAGGTGAAGTTATGTATGATGTAGTTCACGCATTGTAAATTCATATCCACTTAGAAGATCCGCAAAAAATAAGAGAAAAACGTACAGGTATTGTTTTGGTAATTTGTTTTTCTCTTTACACTGTGATCTAAGCAGGGTTGCCACTTGTAAAAAAATTTAGTTACCAAAATTATATAAGAATTAATTAAACAAACAAACATTTTTTTAATGTAAGAAAATCAAAAAAATTATAATTCTTGTTAATAAAAAACATTTATTTAACATTAAAATACTTAAAATTATAAAGAAATATAGTGGTAAAATAAATTTAGTTAATATTATTAAGTATTACATTTTTCTTGCTTAAAATTTTTTATTTTTAATAACTAAAAATCACAAAAGTAAATAAAAAGTAAATAAAATTCATAAACTCATATATTTATAAAAATACATGCATACATATACATAAAAAGTATGACTTTTTTCTTGTTTAAAACTTATTTATTATATTAACATAAAAATCACAAATAAGTAGTAAATTCAGGTAAACGTAATTTTTTTGTCACAAAACAAAAAATTATAAATTAATGGTATTATAAAAATGAGATCCTTTTCTTTTTTATTTGAAATAAGTAGGTACTAAAAAAATATTTTAAGAAAATAAATGAATAAGTACAAAGATATGGCTTTTAATGCTTAAAAACAATAATCGATTTCTTCAAGTTTAAGTTTTAATTATTTTGTTATAACTAAAAATCAGAAACTACACAGGTCGTTTGTTTTATAGGATATCAATTTTAACAACGCGCAATGATTTTAAATATAAGGAAACTTTTTCACCATCACCTCGAGTTAAGGAGTTATGAAAAAATATGATATACAGTTCTTTTTCCAATAACTGCTCCTGAGCACAAACTATTGCATGGTATTAAAAGCTTTTGCTGATATCTTTTTACGTTTTAGAAAAACATATTGTGAGAGAAACGATAATTTTACTAAACTTATTCAAAGAAACTTTAAGCGGCTGGAAAACCCTAATTTTTCAGTAAGTTAGTTTAAAAATTTTTCTTATAAATTTTTCATGTAATCAGTCTTCGTTATTTCAAAATATATTTCGAATTATCTGCAATATTTGCAAAGGAAAAATGTATACTTACATTTCAAAGACAAAAGATATTTTTATGATTCAGACAATTCACGGTAGCAAATTTTTTTGTTATGAAAAAGTTTAAAAATTTTTGATTTTTGAAGGCCATTATCTTCAAAACAAAAAATATAAAAGAATTTGTTTACAAAAATGGTTAGACCTAATCAGCCCTATTTAAAATAAATTTTCAAGTGGAATCGAAAATTAGAGTTTTAATTTTTGAAATAAACCTCAAGAACATTCAGGAAACTTAACAAGGAAAAAACATTCAGGAAAAAATAACTTAAAAATGTCCACAATGTTCTAGAGCTTAATCTTAAAAATTAAAACTCCCTTTTCCAATTCCGCGTGAAAAATTATACATGATAAGGCCGAATTTTTCCTAATCAAAGCTGTCAAATACGATCGAAATCGACTGGTGCAATTTAAAGATATTATTCTGTTAGATCATAACAGGTTTTTAGATTTTTGCCTATAACTCACAAACTAGAGCTGATAGCGAAAAAAATCTCAATTTTACTTCTATAAATCTTCTTCTGGTGACTATAATGAGGCTTGCCTCTCATTTCGCAGAGTTTCTTTGAAATCATTATGCTATTTATTGTATTAAAACCCAACTAGTTTCGTAGCTTCGTTTTTTTAAAAGACTTCTTTGTTAACGTTAAATTTCAAGATTAAAATATTTTGACATTTTCTTTTGACATGATTCGCAATATTTTCAAATGATGCGTTTATTTTAAATACAATAGGGCAGTTCACGATCTTGTTGCATCGTTGCAAATGCAAAATAAACAGCTTTTACAAAAACAAAAAGCATTGAAAAGCTTTTGCAACATATGCTTTTTGTTTTTGTAAAAGCTGTTTATTTTGCATTTGCAGCGATGCAACAAGATCGTTACCTGCCCTAATGTTTTGTATAAATCTTGCAAACAAACTGATTATTTTGAATTTTTTGGAAAAACTAAAGGGAAAAGTTACCAAATTATATTCTGTTTCGCAAGAAAGGTTCTCTGCAGAACAGAACCAGAACACTCCGATCCAGAGCCAAACATTTTTTCCAGGTGTTTTTTTAAAATATTATTAAATAATAAATAAATATTAAATTATATATTAATTACTAAATCCTTATATATACGAATCATTAAAATTATAATCAAAACCTCATAAATAAAGTATCAAAAAATTAATGAATATAAATAATATGAAAAAATAATGTAAAGAACCTTAATAGGCAATATGTATGAATTATGTAAAAAGTTGGTTTTTTAAGAGTGTATATAAAATTTCCGACATAAATCCTCACAGCATCACCGTCAGCGAACGACTGAATTATATTCTCTTCTGTTGGTGAGTCTTATGCAAGAACAATATAAAGAAGATCACGCCTTAAGTGCGCAGAAATGGCAATCTACTACCCAGGTCCATGGTAGAAGGATAGAGGTATATGCAGCGCTGACTGTGCTCTCTTTCCATACTGCCATGTTTGTCAAATTCAGCTGTGTGGCGAATGAAAACAAAAGAAAATAAAGAAAAAGTTTTGCTTCGTTTTGACAATTCCGGCAGTATGCTCTCATCTAGTGCATATACCTGTATTCTTCTACCATGCCCAGGTCTACGTCATAAGTGAAAATACATCCAAACAAAAATATCACTTAAACAACAAACGAAAATAAGCAAATGAATCTGATTGGCTAATTGGGAAACAAACGAAACACACACGAAGAAACAATCAAACTGTTCTCAAAATAAATCGAGCAACAGCTATTTTTTGTGAAGGGGTCAGCACGGAAGTTAACACCCCAATAATATAAAAAATTTTTATCAAAGAAAGTAAAATTTTAAAATTGTTTCTGTATTAGCGTTGTTTTTTGATTTAAAATTATTTCTTTTAAAAAACCAAGATTTTATAAGAAAATGAGGAGATTTTTAAATCCAATACCCTTATTAAAAATTGTTTACTACGTTTTTTCAGTCATTTTGACTCTTTTCTCTTGCACTTCTGACATCACATGCACGTGCTCACAAAGAGAGCGGACATGCGCAAGGCGCATGGCAGAATTAGAGAAGGTATATGCATTTCAGACTGCGCTCTCTTTCTCATAGCCAGAATTGTCAAACTCAAGCATTTTGCTATTCTTGCCTATTTTCGCTTTCTTATCACATTCTCATCGTTTTCAGATTTTGTATGAGCTATCAACTTCGTTTTGACAGTTGCGGCAGTCTCCCTCTCCAAAATGCATATACCTTCTCTAATTCTGCCATGGCAAGGCGGAATCTTAAATCATAGATCGGCACTCCATACCATGGTAGAAGAATACAGGTATATGCACTAGAAGAGAGCATACTGCCGGAATTGTCAAAACGAAGCAAAACATTTTCTTTATTTTCTTTTGTTTCCATTCGCCACACAGCTAAATTTGACAAACATGGCAGTATGGAAAGAGAGCACAGTCAGCGCTGCATATACCTCTATCCTTCTACCATGCTCCATACCACAATTGTGGAAAACCAATTCACACAGACGCTTACGCTCTTTCGTTCAACCACACAGCGCAAAATATGTTATTTTGTTCATTCGCCTTTGAGCCACCGAAGTGAGAACATCGTGCGCAAAATGGAAGCTGAAAATATATGCGAAAAATTTTTCTTATTTAGGAATGCCTTTAATGAAATGCAATGCTTAATTTGTTACACAGCATTCAAAAGTCCACGCGAAGACGCTTTTAAAAGGCATTATGAACATTCTCATAATGAATTAACTAAATTGAATAGAGTTGAAAAATAGAGTTGAAAAAAGCATTCTTTTAATAAGAAACTGCGATAACAAAATTAACATTTCTGAACTTATTAATAACATACCTTTGCCATAGTATGTTTGAAATAGTTTCATTAAATCACTTTTGTGTGCAAGTGTACAAATTTTAAAATCATATGCAGCATAAATTTTTTTCACTGCAGAATATTTGCTCTCACCAACACACACTCAGTTTGAGTTTTGCCGACCTCTGTCTTAAATATATAATTCTTGAGTCTTATGTACATGTGAAAAGTTACGCTCAGAGAGTGCTCAGTGAGCTATGGGGCACCCAGAGCTTCTCTATTTGCATTAACAGTTTACCGCTAATATTGCGCTCTCTTCTGCGCGAGAGAACTGGTGGCTAATTCTGTAAGAAAGTAAAAGTCATGCCAAATTTTTACAGAGAAAGTATTCGAAAAGCCACTGGCGAACTATAATTTTACTTAGTATGAAATAAAAAGTTTTTTATTAACGTATAGTATAAGATATATAAATATAATTTAAAATGTCCAAAAATTTAATATTTTTACCTTACATTAAATTTTATATAAACACTTATAGATTTGTAGATTTATTGCTTTTTATTGAGCTTGTTTTAAAATGTTAAGCAAAATTTCTTGTATGTAGACTTTTGTTGCGACAAGTAAAATGTAACAAAATTTGATAAATAAAAAAAATTGTTGGTCTTATTTTTGCTACTTGATAATCATCTCTAATGAAATTGCGTGCTTTCTCTTCAAAAAGAGTCCTACCTTTCGCAGAAATGAAAAATTAAAAGAAAATTTTAATGCAGCAAAATGAGTTTTATTATATTGGTATGAAAATAAATGTCAACAGTCATAACTAGGGCTAGGAATCTCATGCACTTAAAAATCGAAAATATGCGCATATAACATGCACTTAAAACTCTAAAATATGCGCTAAAACAGGTGATATATGGGAAACTCTACCGTGACCAAAAAATTAAAAATTATTAAAAACTTGCTATTTTATGATATTATCGAAGAGAAACATTTTAATTTTATTAATTTAAGCAATTTGTACATAAATTCATTAACTATCATGATTAAATCGTCTGCATTTTTTCACAAATGTAGTTTTTCCTTTTCGTAAATGTTTAGTAAATGTTTCGTAAACATTTTTGTTTTAGTAAAAATGGAAGGCATTGGCTAAAGATAATAAAAGAATTTTTGATGCAAGGAAAGGAAAATATATCAAATTTGCTTTTAATTACTAAATTACATAATTATACCTAACTACCTAATTAATCAATTACATAATTAAATTGCAATGGAAAAATATGTCGTGTGCTAGAGGTCGCGTGCTTGATTATACTCAAGCATAAAAAGCAACGATGGTACCCATTTCAACATAACAGCTATCATTAGAAGGATACATTAATTCATGTAAGTTTAAAGTTAATTGCTTTGAAATTTGATGTTACGTTTTGCAGATTTCTGCATTTTTCTAGATGCAGTTGAAAAGAAGTTCCATTTTTTGTAGCGTGCTAGATCGCATGTTTATTGCTTATATAGTGAAAACATAAAATCTTCGGAACCTACTTACATTTTGTACTAAACATACTGCTTCGAAAATGCTATCGAAAAATAAAAACAAACAATTTTTCCTTAATTTTCTTTATTTTTTTGCACTTCAAAGGCGTACGAATGTCACTTGCTTGACCGTGGATATGCGCATATGCAATTAGAAATTTTTTTCTAATTTTTTATTATTGGTTTATTATTTTGAACAAAAATTGATAAACAATTAATTTTAAAATACATTTTAATATTTAATTTTAATTTTAAAATCATGCATTTATTGCAAAATATGCAAAAATATGCACACGGCTAGAAATCTTGTACTAAAATTGAAACTTTTCTATACTACATATAAGTCTAACCAGCTTTGGTTTCAAATCTAGTATTTATATGGTTTTTAAACAGCTTTGGTTTAAAATTTATTAGAGGCTTGGATTAAAATATAAAAATAAAAAAATAACAAACACCACGAGATTCGAACCCACGATACTCAGATTATAAACTCACTACTCTAACCACCAGGCTATTCGCCTATACATAACGAGCGCGATAAACAAAATATGAACCAAGTCGCAGCATTGCCAGGCTAACTTTTTGCTGGTTTTAATAAAAATTTAGTATACAAAGGTACTAAAATTTTAATAGTATGTAAAAAGTAAAATGTAATAGTATTAAAAACAAAAATTAATACAGAATTTTACTTTAATTTAAACCAAAAAGGCTTAAACTGAAACCAAAATTCTAAAATTTAAACCAAAAAGCTAAAATGGATGCTGTAATATTTATTTTGGTTTAAATTCTAGTGCATAAGAGTTTTAAATATGAGTTAGCATTAGGAAAGTTTAAATTTTAAACTGCAAGGTTTAAAGAAATGCAGTTATATTTTAGTGGGACTAAAATTAGTCAAAGATTTTTAACCGTGCACTAATGATTGAATGGCACTTTAAAGAAAATTTCATGATTCGTACAGATAATTTAACCATTTTTATTTTAAGATGCCCAGTTAAAACATGCATTTGCATGAGATTCATATCCCTAGTAATAACTTTTGATTAGACAGATAATCTTTGGAGTTCTACAGTAAATGCTCTTTAGTAAATTTCCTTTTGTCATACCTATTTGTTTCCTCTATTTGTCTCTTTTCATGTTTTCTTGAGTCAAAACAAAAATGAATAATAAGCACTAAATAATTGTATCAATTTGAAGAGTTCAAGTACCTCAAAAATCGATTCAAACAAAAACTAAGCACCAGTTCATTGAACAGACATTTCTTCTTCCTCTATACCCTTTCTTTATTTTTTTATTTTGCTTTTTATCTTGTGCTATGAAGTAATTATTTGGGGCTTGTTACTTAAAATGCTAAATGAGCTGGTTTACTTGTGGGGTCGTGGAAAGAGGTTTTGTGGTTTTTAACATAATTTTTTTGTGTACGCTTTACAACATGTCGATAATTTAAACGATTATGCGTTTGCTTTAATTGGATTTGTTGTTGTTGCATGCTTGAACCCGACTAATTTAATTTGAGTATCTTTAGATTAAGAGTTTGAAAGATATATTTATAGCGCTAGAAGGCTCGTTAGAAAACCCTCTTGAAATTGAGCTCAATATGTTTGCCCAAAATAATTATTGCTCATGATTGTTGACTATGGAATCGAAGCTCTTGAAAATTTTTATGACCATTAATTAACCTCATGTTTAAGTCTGATTATTCATGGCTTTCATAATAACTGCAGGCTTTATTTTTATTCGTTATTAAGGTTGGCGTTAATTAATATATAAGTTAGACATACACTGAGAGAAATAAAGTGCTTTTATGGAGTATCAGATCATTAAATTACTATATCAATAAGCAATAGCAATATTTTTGTTAAAATTTTAAGATTACAAAATCATATGGGCTGTCAATTTTTTCGAAGTGTTTAGTCTAGAAAAGTTTTTATTAATATTCAAGAAACCTTAAAGCATTCCTTAATCACGGAGATAAATAATATTCTTATATTAAGCAAAAATTTTGCTTGATTTAAGAATATTTAAAATTAGTCTCATTTGAGAAGCACTAAAAACTAAAATTAAGAAAAAAATTTAAAGTGAGCATTAAAACAATGATGGCTTGAAACAAGAGTTAAATGCTTGATTCTAGAACCTGTAACAAGACTTGAATCAAGACAATATTTTCTTAATATAAGCAAACGCAGTGTTGTTGTTAAAAATATTATTGAACTAAGTGGATATTGCACGTTGGAAAAAATAAAAACAAACTCAATTAAAAACATTAATTGTGAATAATACATAGAGACTTGCAATTTTAATTAATAAGGGTACTTGTCCATGGGTGTCCGCAGGATTTGTTCTAAGGGGGGTAGGGTCAAAGGCATAAAGGAATCTAGAATGAACATAAACAAAATGTAACCTATGTAATGCTATTTACTCTGATTTTTTGTATTAATTTTGTAAACATTATACAAAATTATTGAAAAATTATAAAAAAATTGCACACTACACCGGTTGACACACGCTTTTACACATTAAAAAATCTCATATATTTTAAAGATCGTGTAAAAATCTTTCTCGTATCCTGTCCAAAATATTTAAAAATTTTATTTAATTTTTTTTTCATGTTATACATATCAGTAATTTTTTGCTAAAGCAAATATTCTTAATAGTTTAATAAATTCAATAACCTGAGGCCTATATCCTTAAATGAAATTGAATTAATTACTATTGAGCCCCCAGGTTTTCAACTTTTAAAATATTGTAAGAATACAAAAATTTCCTAATATTAAACAATATTTTTTTTGTTGGAATACTGAAAAAACAAACTAAATTCTTAGGCCATTTTTTAACTTTGGAAGCCTTTAACTCCTAAACCAATTTCGAGCGGACTGACATTTTTCAGATTTGAATTTAGGAGGTCAAAATCCAAATCATTCGAAAAATTAAAAATTTGATTTATCGCTATTCTCGAAATGTTCCCCGCATGCTAAGGGGAATCTTTTTCACGGGATCTCACACTGCATTGATACCACTTTCTACTTATTTTTTTTTTCTAACATGAATCAGTTCTAGCAGCTTGCAAGTTACTACAGTTGAGTACGGAAACATACTTATTATCTGAATGATTTAAAATTGAATTTTTTTTTAAATTCAAAACATATGAATAAATAAATAAAGAGGTACATGTGTATTAGATTTGTTTTGGGTGTCATACATTTTCTAAACATATACCAGAACCTCCCTGCAAGGCTTGATTATGAATCCTGGTTTAATATAAGCACGTGACGCAAAAAAAGTCCAGAAAATTCTCAAACTGGGTGGGCGCCGCTAAATAACGTGAATTTTAAGAAGTCAAAAATGGTTGTTTCAAATCGAGTTTCTTATTTACGTTTATTACATTAAAAACCTTTGACTATAATAAATTCTAATGTAAAATTGCTTAGTCCTTAATCCAAAATTGGCCTATTTTATTAAATTTCCTAATTTTTTCTTTCGCTTTTGAATTAGAAGCTTTGCTCTCGCCTAGATCGCTGCAACGCTCTGCAATTTAAATGCTGCAGAATTGTTTGTCATTTTATTAAGTTTAGGAAAAATTAAAAAAAATCCAAATTAAATCATATATATGATAGAAAAACGAGTCGACTTTTGGGAAAACAATATTTTTTTATAAAATGTATTTACTTTGTCTTCTATTCGTTTGCAATGACTTTGAAGCATAAATTTACATAACGACAAAGTTTATATCAGTTTTTAAATTAAATGCCCCTTGCTATCTGTTGCTATGAAGAATGATCTTCGACTAATAAGGGATATCATTTCTTAACATTCGTCAATTTCTCATAGGAATAACTTCGAAATTTCTTTCATTACATTCGTACTATTTACCAAAACATTCATTTGTAAGTTGAACGTACACATTATTTGTAGAAGGTACGAAGTTTTAGTTGAGTTTAAAAAATTTGCAACTGAGATCTTTCAGATTGGTTTGTCGAACAATTGCCGAATATAAGGAAATGTGTGATTACAAGGTGGCCGTAGCCTACTGGAAGAGGACGTGGTCCATAAGCTAAGGAACCGTGGTTCAAACCCCAGCTGAACAGAAGGGTTTTTTCTTAACTAGGTATTAGGATTATTCGTAAATGAATTTGTACAATATACATTTGTTTTTGTAAGAATACGGATAAAATATTCAAAATGTGTACCAAACTACGTCCATTCTACAAATTCTATTCGTGGTTGAAAATTACGAATAAAATTCGTAGAAAACATTTTCTTATATAAGAATACGTATTGAAAAGTGTTTGTGAGACAAGGGTAAATTAAGTGATACTTATTAGTACCGTTAACGCTTAAAAAAATTACTCTGAAGTTTTAAGAAAATGTATCTTGAATTAAGTTATTTTTAAAATAATGCTTAAATTGATAAATTTACGCTTAAGTGTAAGCTTATAGCCAATTTGCTTGATTCCAGCATAGAAAAATCGATTTTTTTCTTTCCGATAAATTTTTTCGTGGTTTCTGATGGTGAAAATAACAAATGAATACAAATTAATCAAAGCTTTTAATCTAATGAAGACCTTTCTAAAAGCTTGGACTTGACTCTTCTTTTTGTCATGGTTTATTCTTATCCACATATCTCGCAACCATTTTTAGTTTTAATCTACATATTACTAAACTATTAAATGCAAGCAATGCTAGAAAAAATTCTTCCTAAAGTTTTCTGTCCTAATTCTAAATTTAAGCTTCAATTTGGGTGGCTGTATTAGCATTACAGGCCCTCTCCGCATTGTTCTTAAAATTCTTGTTCAGCTTACATACACACACGTGCATAAACACTAATCCTCCTCATATTGTATCGATTTTTCAGAAAACTTCAGTACATATTCTTTAAAAAGCCATTTCACATGCTTAAAAATGATCATGAATAGGCTAAGAAAACACCCAGTAGCTGCATCATAACTATCTACAAACATTTTGAAAGCATCTTTATATTTTTAATCCTCAGTCGCAGTGCTGTTAACAATTTTAAAAACGTTTTTTGCTCTTTCGGAAGCAATTAAATCAACATAAAAACGACGTTATAACAGCTACAAATAAATGTGAGCTTAACAAAATAACAAAAAAAAAAAAAAAACCAAATATACCCATCCACGTGGGGCAGCAACGCTAATCGTTTTAACCTGCGTTCCATGGCTGGAAACTTAGAGTAGCGTTCTAATGAGCGTTCTCATAAATTATAACGCAACTTAATCGCTATGATATCAATATCGAGCTGAAAGTGTTATAAGCTCGTTTGTTGTTCGTGGTATAGTTCACGATTTTATTCACACTGATTCTGAGTCTGAGTCTGATCCATTGATTTATAGTTAAATTATTCTGTATTGAGCTCAATGCTACAATATCTGGAAATGGCTCGCGTAGTGCATGAATATCCCCAGAATTAAGTCATTGATCCGGTCGTTGGGAGAACACACACGGAAACCAGTTTCCTTTATCAATTTACATTGCTGTCATTTTAATAAATTGTTGAAATAAATCGCCCATCTCACTCTCTGTCGCATGTAGATATTGAAGATAAAATCGATCATTTTGGTCAATTCGTTTGCATCCGTCGTAGTACGATTTATGAATGGTTGATTGAGTGGCAAGCGTGGCTCTAATCCGCTGTAATTGATTCTAGCAAGTGTTTTGGGCGTGCTGATTGCAGTTATGTGTCAAAATTTGTTTATTCGAGTAGGTTAACATGATGTCAAAGATATGATTGATCGACTTCTTCCAATGTTATTGATATACATAAATCTGTAAGTGTGCAAACTTAATTATATAACAAAGAGTTTACACTTGTGTAAATGCAGGCACTTTTATTGAAGTTAATTTTTTCTTCTACTTTGGTGTTTAACGCAGTTTTGTAGTTTTCAATGAATTGAATGGGAGTAATTTATTTTAAAGAAAATTCCGTTTAATTTTGTGATTTTTGTTGGTAAAATCAAAAATTGAATTCTTTATTGAACACATGCAAACATTTAAAATAGAAGTCATTACACAGTGCCCCAATTTAAGGGTCATGGAATCTAACGAAAAAGCGACCAACACAGGTCGATAGTATTGATCTAGACCAACAAAACCCTAAAAGGCTTTTGCAAAGCTAGCTCGCTTTTAAAAGGTATAAGCATTGAAAATTTGCCTCTTGCTGAGTATTTTTAAAAATGAAGTGCTTATTATGGCGTATGAAATAAGAATGTTCTTTTTGATTTCGCACTCTAAGAGGTCACAAAAGTTGCATAAGGTAGAAAAACTACATATGCCTTAAAGCAAAAGTTAATATAGGCTTTCACTAACAATATCTCGCCAAACAAGATGACACTCACGATTTTTACCCACAATGTCCTGTATGAAGGATATTCGAATCTTAAGGTACACCCAAAATATCACAGAACTTTTGATTGCTATCTAATTGTCTAAATTTTGGTAGTATTGGTTAAAGGTTTTACGTTTTTCTAAAATTTGGCGAATTATTAAATTGCACATTTTTCGCTTATGCAGTTTCTTTTTTTTTGAGATATGTAGACTTGAATGCAATTTTTCAACTTTTTGAAAAAAATAATATAAGATTTTATACCTCAGGCATGAGAAGTGGTACCAAAGATAATTTTCATTATTTGAATTCTTCAAATATTTCTTAACAAAACGCTGCCTAAAAACATCTATTTAAAACACCAGGAAAAAACCGAGATTTTGTTTCCTATTATTATATAAATAAAAAAAGTATGTCCTTCCCTAGCATGAAATTTAACAATTTTGTCCTTTATGGTTCTTAGTTCTTTAAATCACACCTTAACAACAATTGTTAAATCAATTGAGACCCATCGAATGACAAGCTCAGAAATGTTTTAGTTAAACATTTTTGTCAATGCTGAGGTGAGGTGTTTTGACGAAATAATAAATTTCATGCTAGCAAGACAATTTTTTTTTAAAAACCGAAAATCGTCAAGGAATCGTGCTATTGACTTAACCTGGTGTTTTGAAAAGACACTTTTACACAGTGTTTCGTTCAGAAATATTTGAAGAATCCAAATTCAGAAAACTATCTCCGATACCACTTCTGATGCCCGAGACATAAAACCTTACTTATCACAACTCAAAATTTAGTATTTTTAATGAGAGCTTTATGAAATTTTGAAATGACTATTAATTGTAAAGGGAGACTAAAAATTTTTAAGAATATTTGTAGTCCATTATATTTTCTACCACAAATATCATGACTTTTTTATTATGCGTCAATAGTAAAATTTTTTAGCAATATTTTTGCAAGTGTCTGTTTGAGTTGTGACATTATTACTACAAAATCTAATTTTTTAAAAATGCTTCATTTTGAGTTGCGCTGATTTTGCTTCAATATGATAACATATTTTTGAGTTAGAAAGATGTCACGTTTTGAGTTGGTACTTTATTACTACCAAAAATATTAGGTTACTTGCTTGGATTTTTATTTAAAAAATGGTTTATGGTATTATAAGTCGTTGTTGTTGAAAAATTATGCAGAAATTTAATATAAATTTTGGTATAAATAGAATGAAACGTTTTTGCTACAAAAATGTGAAGAAATTGCTAAAGTCAAAACGACAGAAGTATCTGTAAAAACGTCAATCAACAGCAAATCGGCATGGAATTTACTAAAATTAAAGATATGATAACAATGCATATTTCTGTATATTCAACTCAAAAAAAAAAAAACGCAAATTATGAGTTGTGACGGTCTTGCACGAAATGAGCGATATGTATGTAGTTTTTCTTACAAAAATCAAAGCATTTTTAGATCGTTATTTTTTACCGTTTTTCTCAAAAAACAACTTTGTCCTTGCGGAAAAGGAAGTCAAGCTTCTTTTCTTAGAATTTTTTTGGAAGTAGATTTTGACCACCCATGCAATTTTTGAGACATCTTAGAACTCGAAATTAAAAAAAAATTTTAATTCGATACGCTCTAATAAGCACTTAATTTTTAAAAAATACTCTGCAAGAGGTAAACTTTCAATGCCTATATTGCGAGCTATTTTGCAAAATCCTTTAAGAGTTTTCTTACTATACACCAGTACTATCATCCCGTGTTGTCTGCTTTTCCGTTAGAGAAATGTGGTGCACAGTGTAATCAGATGAAAAAATAAAACAAATTGGCCAATTTAGTCTTTGACCGACTTTCTTATGATTAATTGTATAGTGCAGTGGAGCCCAAGAAATTTTAAGCGCGGGCCAATGCTTTAATAAACAAAAAACATCGTTGCGTTTGCAAAAAACTATGGAAAACAAAAAACAATTATGATATCAAAAAGATCATAAGTCATGAAGCGCACTGACGTGGTTTATATTTATATTAATATTAGTGGTATATTTATTATTATTATAATCTTAATAAATTATAATATTAAATCACTTCAGTGTATTTAATGACTTATGATCTTATTGCTTTGATAATTGTTTTTGGTTTTCTATATTTTTTTGCAAACGCAACGACTTTTTCTTTTATTCAATATTCAATGTTTGATATATAAAACAAAGCAAATGTAGTCTAATGCAGCGATGCCCAGCGCCTAACTCTTTCCACTCTTTTACAACAACTTCAATATTTTCATGATTGTTGTAATTCGGCGAATTTAGTTTGCAATTTCAGCCTCGCTACTTAATGTTATTGTTTTTGTTCTTTCGAACCATCGATAGCTGTTATGCGTTTACATGTTGTTGTTTTTTTTCTTTGGCACTATCGACCGCCGCTGTTTTGCACTGTTTTTGGCGTTCGCATTATAGACGTTAACAGCATGCGTCGTATTCTTCATATTTTTCGTTGTGCGAATAGACATTGAAAACAAAGTTAATGAATATTTGCTGTTTGGTACTTTTTTATATTGCATAAGAATTGAATATTTTTATAGGGGTTATTATAGAGTAGAGGGGGTAATGTCGTGCACTCAACTTTAAAGTGCTCGTAAAGCCGTACACGACAAGCGAATACAACGAGTAAGCATCCGATCGAAAGATAATTTGGTTGGTAACATTTATGTGTAACAATATTCGTGTAGCATGAAATCGTGTTAGTAGAAATTAAAAAAAAAAAAATGTGCACGACATTACCCCCCTCAAAATTTGTGGGGTAATGTCGTGCATTGTATTGTAAAGGTATCAGAATGTGTGAAAAACGATAGGTAGTGGTTCGATTCAAGAAGATATAGCATTATTGTTTATTTATTTATTATTGTTAATTATAAGGCAATATACACAAGTCCGAAATATGATCAAAAAATACAATTTTATGAAAAGAAAAATGAAAATAGGCAATTTGCTATATGAAACACGGAAAGAAAAACAATATTTTTTCAAAAAGTGCTTGACATTGAGAAAAAATTTTGGAAAATTTTATTTTGATTGTAGCGTTTTGTTATGGCTTCACGACTCCCTTGGTACACTAGGGCGACGCGTTTCCTTCCCTTTTCTTTTCTGTATAGTGCACGACATTGCCCCACATCAAATGCACGACATTGCCCCAAAGGTCGTTTTCAAGGTTGACTTCGACAAATCGGTAAAGAACAAAAATTTTTTCGATCACAATACATCTCTTTTTTCGGCGGAAAATTTGCTTTAAGAAAACACTTACCTGGTATATTTTCCTGCGAGACAAATAATTTTTCTGATCCGATAAAAAAACACTTTCGTCGTCCGGAGAACGTGCGATTTTTAAAAAACGTCGCACATATTGCCCTTACACATGGATATTGCTAGTATTGTATGCATGAGCTCTGTAGGTCAGTAGGCCCATACCTTACCAACGGCTGGTATATCATTCAATTTTTTATGCTAAAAAAGCCAGTGCACGACATTACCCCCTTCTACTCTACCCTTGAAAAATGGCAAAAGAAGAATTTGGGGAAAACTGGGAGTTTGCCTTTTTTTCTATAGATAATAAAAGATTTAAATCTAAATAATATAACAGTTAAGTTATTAATAAAACAGTAAGATAATAGAAAATATTAAAAAGTTAAGGTTAAAACAAATAATAATTATAAGATTAAGAAATGAAAAAAATGTATAATAGTAGATAATTCAATAGTAGAAAAATAAAGTAAAAAATAATAAACAAAAAAATTTAAAAAAAATTAAAAAAACTAAAAAAGTTAGAATATCTGAAAACCTCCAAGCGGCTAAAGCTGGGTAAATCAGAATGTATTCTGACTAGCTAAGAACTGAAAAATTTAGAAAAACTAGACTCATTATTTTCACAGTGTACATATACATAAGTTCGTTGTCACGGACTCTGCTAGCACTCGAGTTATTGGTAATTCGTCATTGCATGCAGATTTAAACAATTTTTTGATGTTGTTGCTTTTTGTTGTTGTTGTTGCACTCTTCAAATAATTTTCGTGGGCATCTCTGATCTAAAGGTTCATTTATGATAAAAGTTTTTTACGCATTCCGTGAAAAAGTTAACTGCAAAGTTATAAAATCAACTTTACGCAAACTAAATATTTTTTTACCATACTTCAGCACATACAATATCCATTAATATATAAAATAAAAAAAAAACACCTTTGAGCATGCGCACTCGCTAAGAACGGCGAAGGAATGAGAATACGCGAAAATACGGTCTATTCTATCATTTTAGTGTGTGAATTAAAGCATAGTTAATGAATTTTTTCTATGTGAAACCATTGTTTTTTTATTTTTCTAGTTAAAATAACAATACATTTTATAAAATTAAAGTAACTGTAATTAACGGATAGGTATATTTACTGAGATAAGATATAAAATTTGTTTTGCAACCAAAAAGACAATTTGTTTAATTGTGTAAAGCCTCCTTCTTGAAAGCAAATAAAGAAAAATTCTTGCGCATGAAAATTTCAGAGTTACTTTACCTGATTCAATCGAAGCATTTCACATAAAAGTATGTATTTTAACTTTTATTGGTTGCGTACAGGGAACACTTGAATGAATTTTGATGAAATGTCCAAGTGCGAAACTCTTCAAAATAACATTTTTGCTTTTATCAGTTAAATTTTCTATAATATGAGTCATAAAAGCCTAAATACATATAAAAACGTTTCAAATCGACAAACAAGAAATTAAAGACACTCGAAACAAATTTTGCAGCTGAATACCTAAATAAAAAAATACCTTTCTAAAAGAATACCTAACCTACAAAATCAGCACCACTTCGACGTATAGAGAGAAGGCTACATATTGTCAAAATTTTTTGTAATCAAAGGCTGTGTGACAATCGGAAACTTTTCAGTCAGGTGATCAAATTTTGAAAATTGGTGGAGCAATTTTTGGCATTTGTGAGGTGAATCTAATTGTCAAAATTTGTGCTGGCCCAATCGAAAGCTGGACAATCGAAAGTGAATTTTTGACACACTCAAAAATAAAGAAAGAACACGTCAATTTTCGCGACGTATTTAATTCGAGTGCTAGTACAATATTTGCAACTTATTTCGTAAACTTGTAAATATTGTAAACTTAAAAAATAACTAAATAATAAAAACAAAAAAACTGAAGTGCTTGAATTTGTCTTTGCGTGTGTGTGGGCCAACGATCTCTCGGTGCATCAGCAAGTCCAGCAAAGTTAAATTGGTTTTCTATGCTGGCAAACGTCCTCCAAGTGCCACCAGCAGCAGCACAAGCAAGTGCAGCGCAAATTTCGTGCTAACCAACATCCTCCAAGTGCCATCACCAGCAGCACAAGCTAATGAAGCGCAAGTTCTCCGCTTTCTATTTATTTAATTCACTCCGGAGTCCGGATGGCAGAAATTTGCCTCTGCGCTTGAAATGGTGCTTCTGAAGTATTGGAGAGTTGATCAGTCAATTGAATTGTGCTACACTTGCTTGTGCTGCTGGTGGTGGCACTTGGAGGACGTTCGCCAGCAAAGAAAGCTAATTTAACTTTGCTGCACTTGCTGATGCACCGAGAGATCGTTGGCCCACACACACGCACACACAAACTCAAGCACTTTCCTTTGTTTTATTTTTATTATTTTGTTAGTTTTTAAGTTTTTAAAGTTTACAATATTACAAGTTTACGAAATAAGTTGCAAGTACAAGCACTCGAATTAAATATTTCGCAAATTGAATAAAATGCAAATTAAATAAAATATTTGCGCTAAAACACGACCGAAATATGAAACGTCAAAATTTGTAACTGTCAAAATTGAATTGTCCATTTGACATAGCTAAACAGAGAAATGTATTTCAACACTCACAAATTTTATTCAACTTGATATTTTCTATCCTACCACGACTGAAAAGTTTCCTTTTGACACACAGTCAAACAGTGCGAAAAATTATGAAATTTTTATTCGTACATGTCCAAATACTCAACCACTGGGGACATCGTACGCAACCAATGTTTTCGTTTTTAATATTTTCGTTTATAACTGTCAATTAATTTAAAATACCATATTGAATTCTGTGCTATTTACTCTTTACATACAAATTAAATATTTCTTCAAATTTCAACACATTTTCCTGGCTTATTGGATTTTGTTAAGTGAGAGCTAAAACTGCGGTATTTTTGATGTCCCCCGTACGCAACCTACTAGATACTTTATATTTAGGTTAATGTTTTAATAAATTGTTTAAACCAAATAAATAAATAAGGAGGTAAAATAAATTTTATTCGATCTCTTATATAATTGAAATCTTGAAATCGTTTACTGAACTTATTTTGCAAACATTTAAAATTGGTATCAAATCTAAAAAGTTTCAGACATTGTACTTAGATTAACAGCCCTATTCTGGTTGTCAGCTTAACAAGAAAAAGTTAAGGAGCTCTTGTTAAGCTGATTGTTATGTTATGTATATGTTGGTATTCTTAAAAATCATTAACAACATAAAAGCTTAAAAAGCTTTTAAAGTTGACCATGCATGGTGAAAATCGATATGCCTATTGAAAGAAGAGATGCGCTATATAAACAGATGCTTCGAGTGCAGCTTGTGACTTTGCAAGCGCTTGAAAAATTTGCCACGCCTACTGAAAGATTTCATTATCAACACTTAAAATAAGTAAAAAATTCTTCCATTTCTCAGTTTAATGTTTTTAAACTCAATATTATATTATAATTTGTATTTTTTTATTATTTTCACAACAATTTTCTATCTAAGCACATACATTTCATTCGTTATTAAGACTCTTTATGTTATTAACAAAATTGTAAGGAAAAGAGCTTTTAAATTTGCAGCAGAATACGAAAGCTTAACAAATTGTTAATATTAACTATTTTGTTAATGTGGTGAGCTTAGTTTAGCTGCCAGAATAGGGCTGTTAATAACAGAGCAACACGGAAAATGGCCTAAGGAATTGCTTATGTCGTTGCGTAATATTTTTAGCTTTTGACTGAAGCAATCTTATATCAATACGCTTTGCCCTTGTTTTTGCAAAGTTAAATTTAGTTCATTAAGAATGCCTGTTATATCTCGGTAAGAAAATCAACTTCAGTTAAGAAATAGGGGTTTTTTAAATTGCTTGTATAATGTCACTGCTTTTTCAAAAAAATCATTGCAAGCATAATATATAACAGTAAAACATACAAAGTGACCGCTTTTGATGTGAATTCATAATTTCGTGGTGTGTTTTCTACTCCTTCCAAATTATTTTTTAAATTTTTTATTGAATTATGTCGGGAACTTCGTTTAAAGTGTTTATAATCTGCGCGAAAACCTTCTTAAATCATAATGCCTTCCTAAATATAATTTTTCCATTGTATTTAATGTTATGTGGCAAATGAGGCTTGTGGATTCTTAAATTTTCAAAAAACATATACAGAGGCGGACAAAATTATTCACACAGCACCCATTTTTTTCATTTAATTAGGTATATATTAAAAATAGATTAATGCCTTAAAAAATTTTATTCTAGGAAAACTTACGTCTTTATTGTTTACTTAAAAATAATAAAAATGAAACAGACTTGTTTTTTTTCAAATAAAAATAACATTAAACATAAGCATCTTCAGATTTTAAAGGGATACAATTATTCACACATTCCATTTTCACAAAAAAATGTTAGGTTCAGTAAAATATTAATATATAGTTGGCATGGTTTTTTGCTTGATAACTTTGTTCTATCTATTTTTAATGGAGTGAACCAATTTTTAGTCACACTTTCATGCAAACTCTTCCATTCCTATTGGAGTACTTATTTTAGTTGGGCTTTTCTAGTTATGTTATGAAACGCCTCTTGACTTCATCCCACAAATTTTCCATGGGTTGAAGTCTGTAAACTGTGGGGTGTTGGGAGAATGCAATGGGCTTAATGTATGATCCACATATGCACGTCTAGGTCACTATGCTTGAGATAATTATCTTGTTGGAAATAAAAGTTTTTAACAAGGCTCAGGTTCCGAGCACATTTTACAAATTTTTCTTTTAAAATTTTGATGTAAACCGATTTGTCCATAATACCGTCAATAAATACAAGATTTCCCAAACCGGCCGCTAACATTAACCCCCAACCAATGATTCATCTACCACCATGTTTCACTGTACCAATTGTATAATTTTTTTGGGGTCAGTGTAAGGTTTTCACCATGCTCCAATCCTTCTATCCGATTGAAAGATGTTGAACTTACTCTTGTCACTGAAGAGTACGTTGCTCCAGAAATAAGGTTGTTTTTCTTTTAGTTTGCGAAATCTAGCCTCTTTTTCTTATTTGGTAAGATAAGAGGATTTGTGGCGCCACTTGCGTACCATAAATGGCACGTTTTTTGGCCCTCTAAACCGGATGAATTACTTTATAAATTTCTTCTACAACTTTCGCTGCAACCTGTGTTGAAGAAATTTTTGTTTTTTTTTTTTAATTTGTCTTAGTATTTTGTACTTATCAAAGGTGGTTAGTTTTTATGGTCTATCGGTAAGAGGTCGGATTTGGGGATTTCCCCTTTCTTCAAAACGCTTTATTATACTATAAATTGTAAAACGGCTTCGATTTTATTCTTAGCAGATTTCTGCACTTGATTTATATTCGTTGTGCAGATGTAGAATTATTTTTTTTTTAGCTTCACTTGTTTCTTTTTGTTGCCGACCCATTTTTAACTCAAGATTATTTTTTAAGAACGCACATGCCAAAGCTAAAAACGTAAAATTATAAGTAAGTGGAATTTTGAATGTTCGCATTCATAACAGCACTTTTCCGAAAGTTTTAGTTGCCTTGTTACAAGGTAAAATCAGTTCAAGTTTTGAAAAATATGCTTTGTTTGAATAATTTTGTCCCACCTCACGTATGACATGTTTTACATTTTATTTAATTTTCTTTTACATGAACATTTTTTTGGAAATTTATTATTGTATTTAGATATATAATGAAACAACAAATCTTTTGTATTGACATAGTATTAGAGTAATGTTTAATGATTGGAAGATATTTGTGGGAAATTTTAGTATGCAATATGTGTGAATAATTTTGTCCGCTTCTGTACATAAAGGGTTTGTATTTTAGAGGTTTGTTTTTCGAATAGAGATAAAACTGGCATTTTGTGGTCAAATCTGGCAACTCTAATGTCATTTATGTTCAGTTTGGATTGCCATTTCATCATGAATAGGTTGACAAAAGAACAACGCTTGCAAATCGTGCAAATTTATTTCGAAAATAATGGTTCAGTTCGCGAAGTTTACCGCAAGCTCCGTCCATTTTATGGTCGACATAATCGTCCATCAGAGCAATTAATTCGGTTAACCATGGGTCGTTTTCACACTACGTTTACTCTATGTGATAATACGCATCCGCAGAGACGTCGAACAGTGCGCAACGAAGAAACAATTGCCGTTGTAGACCAAAATGTTGAAGAGGACCCGAATGAATCGATTCGCCACCGTGCACAGCAATTGGAGCTTTGTCCATCAACTTTATGGAAGATTTTGCGCAAAGATCTTGGCTTTCGACCTTACAAGATCCAGCTTGTGCAAGAATTAAAGCCGCGAGACCATGCAATGCGTCGTGATTTTGGTGTATGGGCCGAAAATGAGATTGATCTCGATGCTGATTTTCATCGCAAAATTTTGTTCAGTGATGAGGCTCATTTTTGGTTGAATGGCTACGTCAACAAGCAAAATTGCCGCATTTGGAGTGAAGAGAATCCACATGAGACCCTTGAGACGCCATTACATCCACAAAAACTGACTGTTTGGTGTGCTCTATGGGCTGGTGGAGTCATTGGGCCATACTTCTTCCGAAATAATGTTGGAGAGTCAGTTACCGTTAATGGAGACCGGTATAGAGCCATGATAACCGACTATTTTGTTCCCGAATTGGATGGCATGAATGTGGATGAGTTGTGGTTCCAAAAAGACGGCGCTACATGCCACACAGCGCACGTCACAATCGATTTATTGAAGGAAACATTCGATGAGCGCATAATTTCGCGGAATGGACCTGTCAATTGGCCACCAAGATCGTGTGATTTGACACCATTGGATTATTTTCTTTGGGGATATGTGAAGTCGCTCGTCTACGCCAACAAACCAGAAACGTTAGGGGACTTGGAAGCCAACATTCGTGGCGTTATTGCCAACATACGGCCCCATATGCTCGAAAAAGTGGTTGAAAATTGGACCTGTAGAATTGGCTTTATTCGAGCCAGCCGTGGCGGTCACATGCCCGAAATCATATTTAAACATTAATGGCATAAAATTATCCTTGCAATAAAGCCAAATTGATGGACATTAAAATGATTTTCTTGTGTTTTATTTCAATTCGAAGTTCTATACCTCTAAAAAAACATGCTTTATAACATATGCAATCATCAATTGTTTTATAAAAACAGGAAATAATGGGTGGAACGCATAAAAAGTGAGCATTTACTCCGACTCGATTTTTCAAGTAAAATCAAGAGAGTTTATGAATTTTTTACAAAAGAAATCGAGTCGGAGCAAATCTTCACTTTTTATGCATTCCACCCATTATCTTTATTCTAAGCAACTTATTATTCTGTACTTTTTTGATCTCAGCTCTAAAAATCTACAGTTTTTATGTCAGCAGGCTAATTTTTTAAATTTGCCATGAAATGACCGCTTAATGAGGCTCATAAAATTGCAGCATCTACTGAAACTCATTTCACACACACTCACATACTCTGCTCACACACTCTGACTGCTGCTCCAGTGCGGCCAGTTTTGTTAATGAAATAATTTGTTCCAGCAACTTAAGCAACGTTACGCTATGCTATAAATTTCCTAGCCACAACCTTTTTTCTTTTCACGATACGTTAGCATAAAAGAAACGTCTGCTACATGGTGACGTAACACTAACAATCCGTGCTAAATAGAAGCATAAAATTAAGCGATTTAATATGCATTGAAAGCAGTGTATTTTAAACAAGCACAAGAACAGTAAAAAAAACTATAAAAATCTTGAACAAAAGGACACACAACATGCGCCACTTGAGTTGGTTTTTTTCGTTCTATTAAATTTCTTGCTGATTGTGGCAACCACTTTGGTTGGTCTGGCAGGTTGGCATCCGCGTCGCACAGTGTTTTCTTTTTGCCACAAATGGAAAAAAACTCAATTACCAAAAAAGCCTAAAAAAGTTTTTTTTCTGAGAGAACATACTTCAACTAAGAAGTAGGCTAAAGAGTTTTCAAATTTTTTTATTTCGTTTGTTTACACGGAGCTCTGAAAGTAAAGTATAAGAAAAACTGATCGTTTACTAAAAAAAAACCTAAGCTTTCGAATTCTCTAATTTAGTTACTTTAAATGCAACCCTAATTAATGGATCATATTTTAAAAATTAAAATCAAATGCAGCTAAGAAAATTATTCGGTGTTTGTTTTGATTGCAACTTTCGTTTTACGGATATTTTCAAAGTCGTAGTGATTGTTCAAGTGAAGAAAAGTACTTTTAAAAGTTTGCAAGAGAATAACAGAAAAGGATATCAAGGTATATTCTAAATTTGTTTGCTTAAGTTTGCTAAAAGTATGTTTTATCGAAAAAAACTATGTCCCAGCTGTAAGTGCCTGCAAATAATAACAATTTTTTTTTATGAGACATGTTCTATGAAAATTGATGACATCGTCAACGCATGGCTCGAAATAAAAGATAAACCTGACGCATTAGAAATATGTTACACTTTGTAAAAGCAAAAATTGCGCAAAGATAAATCATGACCAACTTAAAATTCAGCAAAAATATGCTGTAGCATCATTTCAAAATAAGTGGCGCACTCTTAGACGCTCTAAATGGTTATTTCAGCAGAGACTTAAAATAGGGTTCATCATTTTTAGATTATGATAAAGTAAAGCAAGTAGGTTTTCGCAAATGAAATTGTATTGAAAACAATATGCATAAAAAAAACCAACAAGCAAACAAACGAATAATATAAAAATTTAACTTGCAAAACCAAAAATTAAAAAATGAAATTAAAGTTAAATTAAATTAAAACACATGTTTTTTTTTTGTTTTCTTTTAAACGATGTTTACTTTTTGTTTCGATTTAATGTTCTATTTTTTAAGTGTAACTTTTTAGGCGGCGATTTGATACTGAGAGTAAAATTTTTAGAGTCTCGTTACGAAAAATGTTCGTCATGAAATATATTTCGAGTCTCGTTACGTTTTTGTGTATATGAGCGATGATATTTTCTATTTTGTGTGTTTTTTGTATTGGGACCACCAGAAGAGTGTCAGTTAGAGTGTAGTTGTGTTCATAAGAAATGTTGAGGGTGTAATTTAATAAGACCGTTTCATTTATTTGACCTCATACATTTTTTTAAATGAATTATAATAGAAACTTTTTCTATGTATTATGTTTTTTGTATATGTATAGATTTGTATTTTGTATTTCTTACAATAGATCTCTCTACAATATATGCAAATTTCCACGTCGAAAATAGCGAATCACGGACATATATCTTATATTTTAGTAATAAAAAACCATTAAATCAATATTACCAATTAAGGCATTAACTAATGACAGTGTAAAAATTACATAAGCAGAATATTTTTATGCAAATTTGTTATAGTATTTCTATTAAGATGTTCTCTATCTCTCTTTTACTCAGTCTCTTTCACAAAAAGCTCTCATATCCTTAATTTTAAGAAGTTTCACTCCTGTATACACAGCTTGTTTCTTGTTTTTGTTAAACTAGAAATGCTAGATAGAATAACATTGTTTTAAGTGTCCTTGAGCTTGCTTAAAAAAAACTAATATTTTCTAACTTTTCTCTTAGAATTAGTCGAAATCTGTGGATGCTTGTCTGTTTTCCAGTTGTGGATTGTACAGGTTGTAGTGGGGGGAAGAGGTTGTTAGTGGGTTGGTTGGGGATGATGGTCATTTGAGTCTCAATGTATAACATGTTCGAAAATTTTATTAATAAGCCAAAAATACAACATTGTACAAAATTTCATTGAAATCTGTTGATGTTTGGATATTTTTCAGTTTCGTGTTGTACGGGAGGGGAAGAAGGAGGGGATGTTGTTGAATCGATGTACACTATGTTTAAAAACTGTGTTAATAAGCCCAAAAGACGAAATCGTATTAAATTTTTTTGGATTTAAAAAACGACACTGTACCAAATGTTTCAAAATCCGCCAATGTTTACTATTTTTGGCACAAGAATGTATGATATCAAAACACTGTGCGGCGTGGTAACAAATTTTTATTTTTGCTAAAGGAAGCATTTGATATGCATAACGAATGGTTGAGCGACGGGAGCGCAATATTTCGTATGCAGCGATTCACTTACGTTACGAGCTGCGTAATTATGAAAATGTTAATTTGTAGTCCTGTCAGGAGGCAGCAGTCAGGGAGACGTACATGTGTTTAGCTACATTTGCTTGTTTATATTTTGTTTGTTTTTTTTTAGATTTGTCGACTCTGAGGCACTTGAAATAATTGGACCACACAATGAAGTTGCTCTAAATGGTGATACATGATGGAATCAGGAAGAATTGTCGGTGTGTGTGGGATCTAGAGCGCGGTAAAAGTACAAACTAATTTTAATAAAAAGATTTTTTAGTCTTCTGAAAAGTTTCATTTGTGGCTTGAATATTGTGAAAACCATTCAACAAACGAATTTTTTTTCTCATACGATGGCACCAGTATGAACGTGGCACGCACAATGACCGATAACGACTACGATTATTATCGTTAAATTGTTGGGAACTCCACTACAGGTATGATTTGCTTCCTACACTGCTAAATTGTAAAATTTGGTTTGAACTTACTTATAAAACTTAATATATTGCCTTTTGTTTTTCTTAATACAAATTTTAATTGTAACACGATACATAGTGTTAAATTGATTTATTATATACATGAGTTGCTCAAACATTTAAGATGATGGCATTTCCTTAAAAATCGTGCATTCATTTTCTTAGCTCTTAACTAGTTTCCACAACGTTTTATTTAAAAATGGTATTTTTTCAAATGATTTCACAAAATAATCTTTACCCTATAAATCATTTAAATATGCCTATTTATGTAAAAATCTAAAATTTGTGGGGGCTGTTTTGTGTATTGAATATCAGATGTTTATCAATTAATGATGCTTATAAATAGTCTTTTCTATAGGTTTGTATTGATTAATGAGCACGTTTAGGTGTTTATTATATAAGTTTTTTTGATATATGGCTCAATCTGTGGAATTAATAGCTGTTTTGTGTGTAGAATAATATTAAGTCGTTTTGGTGATCGTTTTTATTGTTATGACCAATCCTTTTGTATTGCTAACAAAAAAACAGACGAAGATGAAAAAAAATAAAATATCGCTTACCCATACACAGGAAACAAGCCTAAAATATACTATATTTGTGCTCAAGTTTAATCATTTTGAACAGTTTTTAATTTATACTTTTTATGATCGTGTACTCAAATAATTTCCGTTATTTAAAGTTTTTCATTCAATTCAATTCAATTCATCATTCAATTTAACACAAACACACAATTGTTCAAACTGTAGCTTTTGAATTGTCTCACAAAATTCGACTGCCTCTTGTTAAGAAAGATAGACGGTTAACCCTCCGTTACTAACGCAGGGTGGATTACACCCATAAGTTATGAAATATGGAAAAAATTTATTGATAGTTTAATGGTGCGAACATTACATCAAATGTAATCTCTTTTTGTATATTTTGCTATATTTTAAACAAAATTTAGTACTGTTTTTTTAAACTAAATTATAAAAATTATTCATTTCAAAAAGTGTCTGGGTGTTTTACACCCACGTTAGTAATGGAGGAACAAAAAGTGTGATTTGCTTCTGAAGTAAAATAAATAAGGTTTTAAATAAAAAACCTCTCCTGAGCAACACAGAAAATTCAAACTAAAGATATAAACCTTTGCTCGACTTAAACAGCTTCGACGATTTCATCACGTTATGTAAATCAATATAAAAAAATTTAAGAATGCGTACGTGTTTGTGCCTGCAAGATCTCATCTCATCTTTCTCCAAGAATGATAGAATACGTAAATTGCGCCGAAGACAAGAAAATGAGTACAACAAAATAGTTGTTCTGCGCATGTACGTCATAATATCAATGCTGTTTTGGAGAGCGTTCACTTTGCATACGATTTCTACACAGAAATGAAAATTGCATACATTTTAGTTTGTATAATTGAAATAAAAGAAGTAAGAAGCAATTTATTGGAATGAGAAGAAGGTAAATTTATTAAATACTCCTTTGCAAACATTATTTTGATTATTATTTTATTACAGCCAGTAAGCAGCATAGTCAAAAAAAAAAAAAATTTGTCTGAGAACTAACTTCAGTGAGCATTATTTTTCGACTTGGATTTTATAAAAATGTTTATTAAGAGATGTAGTTTAAACATTCCCAGATATTTTATTTCCATTAATTTACCAGTGAATGGAAAGGACAAATAAATAATAGTTCCAAGTTTTTAAATAATGAAACAAATTTAGTTAAGTTAATATAAATTTTTGTATTTTTTTATTTTCGTTTGTGTGCGTTTTCTACAATTTCTTGGTTTAATTTTTGTATTTATTGCAAACATTAGGTTTCTGAAAAATATTTTTTTGCTACTGTTACTACAACTCGCAAATATACTTCGATATATACACAATTAAATAAAACACAACCGATCGTAGTACGTTTCTCAAAGAAATATAATATTGTGACGTAGTCAACTGAATAGCTGGTTGTCAAACTCGATTAGCAGAAGTAACGGTGGAACAGTGGAAATGGTCGAATTTCTTGTTGTAATTTTAACGGAACATTCAATATTATTCTATTGTATTTGACTAGCCATTTGACAAAAAATTTGAACATTTGAACAGGGTTTTCTGTTATAATATTTTGTAATAATATGCAATTATTGCATCATTCAATTACTTTTGTAATGGTCCAATTAAATCTGTTTAAAGGGATTTACGTGTATCTGACTGTGCACAACGTGGCAATGCATGGCAATGCTCAGATAAAAACAAAAATGCATCTCTAGATAGACAGATTAACTTAGAAGTTCTATTTAATTTTGATTTCAGCGTATTCTTCAATGCATTTGACAATTTGGCAAAACAAATGTGAACTAGTATAATTCTTTGACCAAGAATTCCTTTGATTGTTTTATTTTGCCTATGTGACTAAGTTTTGCATAATCGGAAATTGCATAATTTATTTAAATTATTTAATTAATTATATTAAATATAAAATTTTCCAATTAAATTAACATCTTTCTCAATATGTGATTGGAAACGAAATCATTTTTTTTACTTTTTCTTTATTTATATGTATATTGAATAAAACACAAATTTATTGTGTGTTCAACATTTCTGCAGACTTAAAAAAATTTTTATTCGATGACATTATTTGGGTTTTTTTAAAATGTTTTGAAATTTTTTAAATTGTGCTCAAATGAGAGACAATATTATTTGCATTGTCATAAAACACAGCAAATTATAATGTAATGGGATCGGCTCACACAATTAAAGTGTAATATAATCTGATTCTGATGTCTTGAGATCGTGTTTTTTAACAAATTTTTAGACACAGTTTTGGTTTGAAAAAAGCATATATATTTTTGGGTAGTTCTAAGCGTTTTTTGTTTTATAATATACTGTTGTTTTACTATGAACGGGATTACTATTCACGTTAAGAACTACTCGTCTATAAAGTAACTTTTTTTACGCCCAATTAATGTCTTAAATTTTACGCACATAAAATGAAAAAAAAAAATTGATTATCATCCTCTTCCAGCTCATAAGCCGGGGAGATCAAACAAACATGCAGCACTGTATTGCAGCACTCACCCAACTACCCAAGTTAGTGTAAATACCCTTATTATGATTTAATGTATAATCATTATGAAATACAGTACAATCATTATTGCAGCATTTAAAAAGTTAATCAACATAATTTCAAGTAGAATCATTATGATTTTATGTAGAGTCATTATGAAATCTAGTAAAATCACTATGTTAAAAATTTTCTTCCGTGCTGCAGAAGTTCCGTTGTTTTTGACGAATTTTCTGCACATTAGAAATTGTATCGCGAGGAATAGCTTCATTGCAAAAATGAAAATAGTTTGCAATAGCCGAAAAAGTGAATACAAGTGAAATTATAGTGGAAGTAGATGGATCCATAAACTTCGACATAGATGTACAAGATGGACAAGATGTACAAATGTTGTATGTGACTCATGCTACTATAAGAAAATAATATCAAAATATTGTATTCTTTTAGAAGCTTAAATTGACTAGAAAGTTTTAAGGTACTTATCTAAGGAAGATGTACAGGAAGCCATGGGACTTTGTGCACGTTATCGAGAAAAGTTATTTAGTTGGAGAAAAATTGAGGTATGTTTTGTAGTTATAAGTTGTATTTTTTATATTTTTCAATAAACAAAACTAACTAAAAGTTATTTTTATTTAAAACTGAGGTTCGGATTCAGCTGGATTTCATAATGATTTGAAATGATTCAACATGACCATCCTAATGATTTTACATGATTTCATAATGATTCAACACGTCCAATTTGTTGCGATTTTTAGACGAAAGTCACAATAATTTTGCTATGAAGCAAAATCAACGGGGAAACATGAAAAATCATTATGTTTCTAGTTGATTTTACAATAATTTTTTTCTGTGTGTAGATCATATTTTATATCAACATGGAAAATAAGAAAAGTAAGTCCAAGAATCTACGTTGTCTGGCATCAATGACCCATTGGAGACCTTTTAATATCGGCTCAGTAAATAAAAAAGCAATTTAAAACGGAGACAAAAACTGACAAGATTGCCAACTAAATCCTTCATTTAACAATGCGAAGCAATGGCATACGATGTGAGGGCAATCGATGAGTAACCGGTAGAAGCAATACCTGGCAAATTACCAAGAAAGAACAAAAAAAAAAAAGAAAATGAAGAATCAGCTCAGGAAAGTGATCAAACACAAACACCAGATCAAAAAAAAAATATCATCGTATTCAATGGCCGAACAATTACATGATGCTGAAGCTCCATAAAGAATTTGCTGGAGGGGGTCAGACGTAGGGGTCAAAAGGAGCGAAGAGTAATAATAAATAAAGTTCAAATTAAGTACTGATTGTTTACTTAGGAAGGCGTTGCGTGAGCAGCACGAAAAAGCGTTGCAAACCATCTACTTATATGCACAGCGAGAGCGAAAGAGTAAAAGCAAGCAAACAGAGACAGAGTGAATGAGAGGTGGACACGTTGTACCACCTCGTACTCCATGAATTCGCACCTATTTGCCATTGCTGCACGCGTGCTTGTTAGTGCGCAGCGACAGATATTTTTGTATCTTTTACTTGCAATAACAGCATCCACAAAATACAGGCATTTATCTGCAAGCTATTCCAGCCTGTTGTTAAAATAGCCTGCAGTAGTAGATACAATAATTGTCTTTTTCCATAGACTATACAGAGTGGGCGTGTTTTTGTGGGGTTTTGCATTTAAACTCCTATACTTTATTTTGTGAAGTTATTTTTGCCTTACCTTCATGTTCGTGTATGTATCTTTTTTTACCAGTAGGAGCTTTTTTAGCTCTTGCACCACCGGGATGATGATAATGACGATGATAAAGGTCTTGTCTTTCATTTATGTTAATTATTTATGGCTCGAGAGATAATTAAACACGTTTGGTGTTCATTTGATAATTGCACGACTCCTTGTGGCATCGTTTTCATTAAAGATTATTTGTAACTAAGCCACTTTAATGCAGTGTGTAGGTTAGTTGAAGATGATATTGTTTGTGTATTGAAATTCTCGTTGTGGTTCGAATCACGTCAAGTTCTTTAATAAACAATTTATTAAATAAATCCACAAAAAAATTTGCACATTTTTTCAAATTAACGACAAGTGTGTTCATTTGAAAACATGGTGATTTTGTTTTTAAGTGTATGCATACAGGATAGTGTTATTTAAGATTTATAGTAAGAAGGATGATTAATTTAACTGAGGGAAAAAACCATAGTGAAACCATTTAAGTTGACTTTTGTATTTGTTTTGTAGTTTTTGTGTTAGCTTCAAATAGTTTTAAAACTTCGGTGTTTTTTAAAAATCATGTGGGTCATTCCATATGAAAACGCCTAATGGGTGAGCTGCATAGTTTCCAATTTTTATAAAAAATTTGAGGATGATTCAAAAAATTTAAGGAAAAATTTAAATGAGTATCTAATGCTAAAGACCGTGGTCATTTATTTTTTTGTTACCTAACTTCGGTTACCCATTCGAAATAGTCTCCTTAAGTTTATATATTTATTTCATAGTACTATAAGAACTCAGTTATTTTAATGTACAGTTAACACAGTTATAAAGTTTGCAGTTTAAACTTTTCAGCGATATTACAATGATTATAACATGTTTAAAATTGTAAAGATATATTTCAAGCTTATACACTCAAAAAAATATGCTTCCCTTAAATTAAGAAACTGTGGCTTCAAATCATAGGCATGGGTTTTTCTCCATAATGTAGAGAATTTTTAGAATTTTTCTTGATTTCGTTGCAATGTTATCAAAGCAGCTTCTTAGTTTTGAAAACAAGTTTTTACTTAAATATAAGAAATGACGGTATGATAAAAGTTCAATATCCAACAATTTTATACAAGCAGAAATGATTTGAAGAAAAACTGTAGTGATATCAAGTCTGCTCGCAACATTCTACAGCATGATTTATTAAATTTGGAGAAACATAAGTTACAAAACTTGGATATTTTATAGAAATACATGTAAGTTTTTCTTTTTTTGTACACCACAAGTGATTTATTTTATGGATGCATTTCTTATATTTCTAGAAAAAATGCTTTCAAATTACTTAAGAAGCGAAAGATTCTTAATAAAGCAAATTAAGCGACGATTGTTGAACAACATGTCGAATGGATAAGCTCATGCACTTACACTCACGCAGCCGAGGTTCAAGTCTCCGGATAATGGTAATTTTTCAATTTAATTACATGTTAATAATAATAATGTTTGCAGTTTTTCTCAGTACAAAAATCATAATTCTCACAGAAAAAAAATACACTGGGCATTTCAGCCCTTGGAAGGACTTTGACCTAGCTTCTATTGATCAATTGTTGTGCGTGTTGTTTTAAATGTTTGATCACAAATGACCGAGAACTGGACCTACGTGTTTTTTTATGCCGACTCCGAACGGCTTATGTTCTCAAGAAGCTTTACATGGCAATTTTTACTCTCTGAGGCTTGCCATTGTCTGCAGAGAGGTGACGACCGAACAGAAAAATTAATTCAATTGAAAAAACTTTCTGTCTGAGCTGGAATTGAACCCGGGCTACGCATTTTACCCACTAGGCTACGGTCGCCAATTCTCACAGAATGTTGTTTAAAATCTTAAAAAATGGATTTTGAAGTGCTTATTTTACACTGTGCGTCTTTCTTAGTTACCTGCGCTGGCTTAGTTGTGCCCGACAGCAACACAGGCTCTACTGGCCCGCTTTTGACACCACTGTTGTTTTGGCTGGAAATGTTTTTTTAACCCCCCGTCAAACACATATTCTGAAACCTTCGAACAAACACATATGCCTGGCCAGACCCCTATACGTTTTTATGCATTTGTATGGCAAAAAGGGTACCGTATCTTTGAATTTCTAAGTATGCTCGTTTATTATTTTTATCTTTAGACTTTTTTCTTGTTTTGTTGGTTTTTTTTAAAAAAAATTTCATTCATTTTGTGGAATGCATGAAAAACAAGTATAGTCAACTTTAGAATGTTGTTGGTACTCAGGATTAGTGCATTTGGTGCAGTAAAAACGTGTCTTCCTACGTAGCTTTTCGTCTTGCATGGCACAAATTCTGCAATCTTTTCTGGAATTCAGTGTACTAGGGCCGCTTTGTTGGTTAGGCAGCATGTTGCTGGGAATATTCAACGGCCTTCCAAACAAAGATTCAATGGCCAAACGGGTTGAATGTTGTCCCAAAATATGGTTGTTTTGTTATGCTATTCTCAGTATTAGCAAGCACCAATTGTTTACTCAGCGTGTTCAAGAATATTCCTCGCTTCTCTTTTCTGGTTCCTTCTGTATTTTCATTGCATGTGATGTAAGCGGCTAGTCCCATGACGTCTATCATGTTGCAAAAAAATGCTAATGGCCAACGTCTGGTTGACCGTTTTGTGGAGTAATGCGTTACCATTTGGTCCATTGTATCAATGCCGGCCTTTGTTGAATTGTAAAATAATATAGCTTCCGGTTTTTTTGCTACGCCTTCAACTTTCTCGGTGTAGTGCACAGTGGATAGTAAATTTACTGCTTTGTTCTTCTTTGGAAGCAGCTAGCACAGTGATACAAGGTTATTATAGAAACCGAGCACAGATGAAACACTGGCCGTTTGCTGTCTTGTTTCACTTCTTTGGGAAGACAACTTTTGTTGAATCTAATGGTGCCAACGTATGCTAGTCCAATCGACGAAAGACGTTTAGCTGCGTCTAATGTTGTAAAGAAGTTATCAGCAGTAATAGTTCTGCCGCTGTTGGCGTATCGATTAGCCAAACTCATGAGCACATTTTCGCCTTTGTTTGTCTCTCGTTGTTCTCCCTCTTTACCAGTTTTTACAGTTTTCCTTGCAACGGATATTCGGTTTTCGCATCGCATGACCACCATACTTTTATGCCATACTTTGCGGGCTTTGATGGGATGTATTGCGTGAACTTTGTGCACCCGCGGTATGGAAATAGCTGCTCTTCGATGGTTACACTTTCGTATGGTTCAAAATTACTGGCAAGATTGTTATTCAAGAAGTTCCATATGTCGCGAATGGGAGCAGCTTTGCCGGTTTGTTGACGAAATGCGCGCGTACGACTATCGTCAAAACGAATACGTATACAGCGCAAAGTAACAAATCATGTATATGACATGGCTGCACGGAATATTGGAAGTGCATCAGTTTGCCACATCAATCTTGAGAGCTGCATAGTGTTATGCCTGACACCAAAAGCCAATGAGTTTAGTGTTTTGGATTGTTTTTGAAATCAGGGTTGTTTTTCGGGTACCTTAAATTGATAATCACTATAATTTAATTCGATGTTGCTTATTTATATAGAATTAAATATACTTAAATACGCGTTTCTTTTATATTAAATTTTTAAATTCCGCTGAAAAGCCAATTAATGTGCTTAGTGGAAAATCCTAATTGCCAATAGTTGGTGCATTCTGTCTGTCCCGGCTGATCCGGGCAGGATCTAGAGTGTAAATCGTGCATGCGTATAGGTCGGGTATACGTATCTTTGGAAGATTCATACCTCCGGGCGAATCAAAAAAAAAAACAAATAAGAGCGTCAAGCTTAACACTTGTCATATCAACCCATACTCGTGGTGTGCAGTTTGCATGTTCTGCGTTCCATTTGCGTGTAACTTTTTCTCCATATAGATTTGTTTATGATAAATGATAAATTGTTAAATGATAAATTGTGTAAGTTAACGTGAGTTACTTTTTGGACAAATGGTTCAGAGAGTAAATTTCTTTCGAAAATTTATACGAAATTTGTAGGTATATTGCTTTATATTAGACATTAATAATAGCAGCAGAATTTTAACATCATGTTCTTTATTAGAAACAACAAAATTAAATTAAAGTTTTTAATATAATTAAAAAATTACAGTAGCTCGCGTTAAAAAAAAATTAGTATCTCGCAGTACTACCGATTTCCATACTGAAATAAGTAGCTTTTTTCTAGCTCTAATGAACAAATATTAAAATTATGTAAAAAAAATTCAATACTAAGTGTAAATTTCATAGCAATAAGGAACAAGTTTAGGCATTTAATTGTGATTTTAATACAGATAAAGATATATTATCATCGCAACTATCACTGTCACTTCCTGATTCATATACTTTTTCGTAATAGCAGGTTTTCTCATTGATGACCATGTTCACTCCCTTTGATTTGTTGGCCATTTGAAGCTTACCATCTGGCCAGTAAATTAAATGACTTTTGGATATTATATTATTTCATTATATAAACATTTGTGTCTTCCTTAATAACTTTAGGACGTTTTTTCTCCCTGAAACTTTATACTCGTTCCCCAGTTTTAGTTCTTTGAGTAAGTATAATCTTTTTTTTTACTGATTCTGACAAGCTATTAATTGTGTCTTTTTTCTTTGCTCTACTCTTTCGGCAAGCTTGCTGGTGTTTCTTTTTGAAATCGTCATATTTTTCCTCGATTTTAATTTTTTCCTTCTTCATTTTACTTTTTCGGCAACTGAGAGCGACCACAAAAAAAAATGTGTGAGCCCAAAAAGATTGATAAAATTGAAGAGTAACTGGTGTTAAATTACGATGTATGAGCCTCCGGTAACTCGCGTTACTAAAAGTTGTATCAGTAATTTTAGTCCAATAAAGTCAAACTGAGGAAGATTATATCGTTATTCGTTATAAACTAAATTACAAAAAGAGAATCCAAGTATATTTTTGATTTAGACAACATATACCAACTATACTAAAAACAATGTATTCACTGGTAACACTCGTTACATAAAACAAGACCTTTTCTTTCTTAATTTTTAAGTACCTCTCTTTTTAAAAATGACTGTTATAATGCATTATTGAATACATGATGTTTTGTTATATGAGGTTCATTGAATTTACTTACCAACTTATAATAAGAAACACGAAAAATTTAAGATTTAAAAATGTTTTTTATTTAACACACAGTAACTAGAACGGGCGAATAAAACCAATTCCAAATCTTTCAAATTCCAACCAATTTGACACTTGGTGGCAATGCTGCTTATATTAAACATAAATTTGGATATAGTTGCAGGTTGCAAAACACTGATCAAATATTCTTATACCGTGTCCATATATACATGGAAATACCCAAAGGTCCAACTAAGAAAAAACTTAGAAGCCGTAAACTTAGAGCCGTAATTTTGAAGCTATCGTAATGAAATTTGGTATTTCAGCTTGTATATTAAAAGTTAAAAATAAAAAATAAGTTTAAAAATAAACCTCATCAGATGAAAACCACGCCTTCCTTCCATACATAGTCATTTTACATACGTACATTTGACATCAAAACTGTAAAATCTCTTCAAATTCCACAAAAATTGATATATTGACTGTAAATTCTGCACTAAGTTTCGATTCTTAATATGCAGTGTGAGTTTGAAATTTGAAACAATCAAAAGAAAACACCGCCTGTCTCCCATAAAAAAGGGCGTACAAACTTCGACGCGAAAAATGTACGCATTTGATTTCGTTCCTACAAGAGAGACAACATTTTTGAGAACCTTAAAAATGTAATCATTAGCTGTGTAGCCTTCACTGAATTACATAGCTAAATGTAAAAAACAAAGGATTGTAATTACAAATGTTAAGCCACAGTCAATGGACCTATCACACAGAAAAAATAAATATAGATAATAAAAACTATATATAACATAAAAGACATTTTTTTAAATTTTTTATTAAGTCAATAATATATTAATTAAAAAAAAAACATATTCTTTTCCTTATACGTAGTTTTGCTTTGCTATTTATATTAGAGGTCTAACAATTAATACAAAAGTTGTTGAAGCTTGGGTGAATACACGCTTGCCGAAATAGTCGAGCAAAGAAAAAAGACAAAATTAATAGCTTGTCAAAATCAGCAAAAAAAAAGGATTATGCTTACTTAAAATTTAACTTACTTGGTTT